>QXTE01000005.1:23346863-23382251 GCA_003942145.1 Platysternon megacephalum | reverse complement strand
GCCCTCATCCCTCCCCCCCTCCCCCCCAGGTCTGGGGTCCCAGCTGCCAGCCCCATGCCAGCTGGCGTCCCGGCCGCAGGCCGCGCTCAACCCGCTGCAGGCCTAGGTGAACAGAACCCCAGGCTGGCAGCATTTTAATTTAATTTTAAATGAAGCTTCTTAAACATTTTGAAAACCTTGTTTACTTTACATACAACAATAGTTTAGTTATATAATATAGACTTATAGAGAGAGACCTTCTAAAAAACGTTAAAATTATTACCGGCACGCGAAACCTTAAATTAAAGTGAATAAATGAAGACTCGGCACACCACTTCTGAAAGGTTGCTGACCCCTGACCTAGATTATGGACGGAATAACAAGGAAAATGATGATGTTGGCCACAGTGACTGAGCAAGGCGGGATTGATTTGAGGGGAAAGATTAAGAGTTCACTATTGTCCATGAAGACCTTAAGGTGACGGCAGGACATTCATGAGGAGATGTTCAAAAGGCAGGCCAAGATTTTAGTTTGGACAGACGGAAAGAGGTCTGGAGAAGAGAGGCAGATCTGGGAGTAATCAGCATAAAGATGATAGTCAAAGGGGTGTTTTTGAATAAGCTCCCCCAATGATAGGCTGTAAAGGGGAGAAGGAGCCAGGCCAAGGATGAATGCTTGTGGGCCCCCTTAGGAAGGCTGGAGAGGGGATGAGGAGGACCCACCAAATGAAACACTAAAAGAGCAATTAGAGAGGCAGGAGGAGAATCTGGAAAGACAGCATTACAAACACCAAGAGGACTGTATTTCAAGAAGAGATTTTCATTGGTGGTGAAGGAGAAGAGGTGGTGTCACATGGGGGATTCAGTGAGGAGGGAGAAAGTAGGTTCAGGGAGGGGAAGACAAGGAGGTAGAACTTTATCTGTACAAAGTTCTGAATTGCACAGCCCCCTACCTTGCTATCAGAGAAGCTCTTCAGTTTTGATCCCTTGACTGGAAAGTTTCTCTGTGTCAACGGGGACCTGTTATGTGGAGAGGAGGAGTGGACCAAGTAAAAAAGATACTGATTCTTATTTGCCAGACCGTGATTCTACAAAGGGCCAGAGTACAGAGCTATATACAATTTGGAACTGAACAATACTGTTCATATTTTTGTTTCCCTTTGAGACTGGAAGGTTTCTCTGTGTCAGCCAACATGAGTGGGGGTATGAGTGCATGCCCGCACAGCTACCCCCCAGGAGCAGAAACCTAACGTCTCCCCACTGCCTGAGCTCCAAGAGGGGAAGAGACCTGGTCCCTGCCAGAGCTGCAGCAGCAGTGTGGAGCTTGGGAAAGGTGGAAGAAGGTTGACCTTGAGATTCCCACCATTCCTGGAGTAGCAGGAGTAGCAATGGGCTAAACTGAACCTCCTCTTTCTCCCACTCCTGTGCTAGGCTCCAGCCAATCCATAAGCCAGGAATTGGTCATATGACTCACAGACCAGTTATATAAGCCCCACAGGTGGAACAGCAGCTCAGTCTGCTCAATGTCACTCCAAGGCTTGGAACTCTGTCCTGCCTGATGGTGGCAACAGGCTCCCCAGGCCTTAGCCTGCTCCAGCCCTACTCTTGCTGCTGCCCTGCTCCTAGTCCTGCTCCAGCCTTGCTCCACCCACGTCCTGGACTCCTGATTCCAGCTCTGACTGCTAGGTCTGACCATCTCCATCCCAGTTTCTGACACTAGTCCTTGGACCCAGCAAGCAGCAGATGAGAGAGAGAGGACTTTATGTTCCCTCAGCCCCAGGCACTCTAGTTTCCACTTGGTGATATTTGAACACACTGTAGGAGTGACTTAAGAATGAGGACTGGAGGCTCTGGGGGTAGGGAGGGAAGTAGGGTGATGAAGGGACAGGTGGCATGATAGAGATTTTGTATTCTGACTCATGGCTAGAAAGGATTAAACAGCTTGCAGGCTGAATGTGCCAAAGCCCACCTTTAAAGTCATGTTAGAAAGGTATGCAAATGATAATTAGGGCCACTCATGCTAAATAGGCTAGAACTTTGAAATTCAAACCTATATTGTTAGAAGTAATACTAATTGTGTGTGTCTGAGATGCTACGCAAAAAGACAGTTCCTGTCCATCACTATAACTATTGATTCAGAGATCAAAAGGGAATATTAACATTTGGATGAATCTTGGGTAAAATAATGTCATTGTCTATATGTCTCTTTGAAGTTAGTAATAGACTGCCTAATGAATAAATTGCCCTATGTTACTGGTAATGTTTAGAAAGCAAAAGGTTACATCAAAAGCCTATTGTTTAACCAGGACTGTGTGGTCAAGTGGATGCTAGAACACTGTATAAAAAGATCCTTGGGTCCTGTTTCTGTCATCTCCGATCCGCTTAGGCTTCATCGGGGGAAGTTTGAGTCACAAGACTGAGGTCCCAGTTATGCTGGTACTCCCTGAATATGAGATAGTCCAATGAACTATTTCTGAAAGAACTCTTTGCAACTACAAAGCTCACCATCTCTGCTATGAATCTGAACCTCAATGAATTGAACTCATGTCTGTATGTATATTGACCTTTTAACCATACTCTCTCTCTCTCTCTTGTTTTTTAATAAATTTTAGTTTAGTTAATAAGAATTGGCTGTAGCGTGTATTTGGGTAAGATCTGAAACATTCATTAACCTGGGAGATAATGTGTCCAATCCTTTGGGATTGGTAGATGAAATAAGATTTATAGATATTTTCATCATATTTGACATGGGTACCTGGATGGAGGCCTGAGGCTGGATCACTTTAAGGGAGCAGTGTTGTTTGGACTTCTGAGTAACCAGTAAGGTAATAAAGAAGCTGTTTTATGCTGGCTTGGTAAATCTAAGTATCGGAATATCCACCAGCTTTACGGGGATTGTCTACCCCATTCTTTGCAGTTCACCCTAATTGAGTGACCACAGCTGGTCCCCACTAGGACCCTGGTCACAAGTGTCTTATGGGGAGAAAGTAATCATGTGTGGGAAGGAATAAAACAAAAATGAAAATCTATAAAAATGGAGCCGAGGTGCTAAAGCAACAGTGCATAGAGTAGGAAGGCCGGGGCACAAACTCTGTGTTAATGGGGAGACATTTTTTGAAAAAGCGGTGGATGGAATATTTAGGACTCAATTCCCTTTTCATTCACACCTGCCTGCATCACACTGATATAATTCCATTGATCTCCTGATTTACACTGCGGTAAAACCACTCTCTTGGATTGATATTACATAGTGCTGAATCAGAGCACACTAGAAATCTGAACAACCATGTGACTTCTCCTTTCCTTCCCCATTTCCCTCCCTTTGTTTGCTGCCAGCCACTGCTGCATCATGACTCTTCTGAGGGGCCTAGCACAATGAGATCCCTGATCTTGAGTCACGCCCCTGGATGCTACTCTGCTCTTACTACGAGCAATAATACTTCAGAGGACACCAATCAAATCAAAACAACCCAACAAAGGTCTGGAAAAAGAATGTCATCGCCTCAGACCAATGATAAGCTTGAATGGATGCGCTGCTGGAAGGTGCTCGGATACTACAGTGATGAGCAGGGCAAAAAAACTATGAGAAAGAAATTCCCCGCAAAGAAAGTGTTTCCATCCTCAAAGGAAGTTTAGTGCTAGGCGGTTTAAGTGGGTAATTGTCATCTATTCTATCTTTCTACCTACCTACCTAAAGTATTTCTAAAATACCAACATTATCACTGTGGAATCTAAAAGCTGAAGAAAATTACAAAGCAGAAGAATCCAGAACAAAAGTTGTTTTCTCTCCCCTTTCCCCTGTGTTATAGGGGTGTGTGAAGTTATATAACAAAGGAATTATTTTTCACTGGCATTACTGTTGGCCCTGTGCCATTATTTATATGCAACACCTGCCAGGAGTACCATCACTTAAATATGATCCATTTGCTCTCAGGTACTCACTATAAAAATGATTTTAGAGTCAGAATCTAATCCATGGAAAAACAGCCATTTCTCCACCATCCACCAAAATCAAGAGTGAAAAGGATGTGGATTACTTTTGACTGAGTCAAAAGACAAATGATTCTAATCTATTTGCATGCACGTTTCATTCACTGAAAGGCACAGTAACAAAGGCTCTGGACAAACTGAGTGGCAGACTGGGCCTCACACTGTACATAAAATCCTGAGAGTGCTTGGGTGAAGTTGGGGATGGATCATACATCCACAGGGAGGTGGTTTTCCTGCTGACTGGAATAAAATTGTGTCTGACTTGCTAGGATGTTTCATTCTGAAGTTGCTAGGTGCTGATGTGATCTGATAACACACAGACACTATCTGTTATCTAACTTAAATAAGCTTTCTCAGGAGCAGAAGTAACATTGCTATGGGGGGAGGGGAAACCTGTGTTTAAAGATGCGGGGGCAGATCCTTACTGGTGTAAATCAGCATAACTCGATTGATATCAAAGGAGCTATGCCTGTTTATGCCTGCTGAGGAGCTGGCCCAGAATGTGAACCAGTAAAAGAGACTCGTTTTAATTGATATTTTTTTCTTATGTTTCTAATGGCCTCAATCCTGAGTTCACTGACACTGGTGTAAGACAGGAATAAGTCCACGGAATCAATGGAAATATACTAGTGTGAGATAACAGTCAGGCCCCATGTCAGTAATGAGCCTTCTGGGAGAGGGAGATGGCGGCAGCTTTTCTGTAGGTGTCTTCTTCAAGCAGAACTATTCATTCACTCAATGGTTTCTGATAGCTTGATGGTAGATAGCTGTCCTCTGGCCACACTGGTTTCCCTGCCTCTTCTCAATTCCCCTGGGAAGAAACAACTGCAAAATACCTATTGTTTCTTTGCATAAAGGTATGTAAACTTGAGCTACTCCTAATTACTGCAGCTGTTAAACACTAAATGACTGATCTTTTTAGGTTCTCCAAGAAGGGAAGAATAATTTAGAAAATAACAAGTTGCTGTATATGAGACTCCCATTCCCAGTGGGTATCATCTGATCTTAGAAACCTTTTTACAGTGGAGTGGAAGGCTCTGAGGATTGGTTCGATATGACAGGGAGATCTTTATTTCCGAGTCATTCATTTTACATGTGATCCTGGGTCAGTAGTGGCCAAAAGTCTACTTGGTGCCCTGTTTAGAAGCTAAAATCTAGGTCTTCGGGGCTTAGACCATCTTTTCATTATATGTACTTACAACACATGGGGCCCTGATCCCTGATTTGGGCCCTCTAGGCACTTCCACAGTATAAACAGAAAATAATAGTATTGGTAATAGGAAGATGCTTATGTTACAAACTACATCACAAACATAATTGGCTACCCTAGAGCCTGGCAGCCTCAGAACTCAGCCACAGCCAAGGGCTTCCTGGTCAATGGGGATTCCAGTCTTATCACAATAAGACTTCCCAGGTCAGAGGTGAAGTGAATGTTACTGAAGTGCCATAGGGAAGTTTGCACTGCCATTGCTCATACTGTGGACCTGCTCTATGGAAAGATACTGGGCTTCAATCTTTAGTTCCTTCACGGAATTTTTGTCATACATGTGCATTTACCTATATTTTCTATCAATCATAGTTCATTATTGGGAAAATTTAGCAAAATGGCACTTAGGCATGCATGCACAACACAGACCGTTTTGATAAGTGCTTTATAACAAAGATGTGTACGTTGCTCAGCATGCTGTGCAGTTCCGAATTACTCTGTCAAAGGACCAAGCACATTAGCAGCAAACTTGTTCTGCAACAATCATCCAATTATAAAAATTCCAAAGGACTCACTAATGGTCTCTCAATTTACATCAAGTATCATAACCAAACAGTGGTGCTGCCTGTCTCCTATACACAGCGGAGCAGAGCAAGCATAAGTACATTTGTTGGTACTGCACACAGGCATGAAAGTCCCCATATATATTGTTCAATATCACCAAGATTTATTTACCATAATAATTGCAATCTGAGAGAATGGGGGAAAGTTTTATTTCAATTGAAAATGTCAACGTGTTTCGTTTTGACATTTCTGATTTTAAATTTTTTTGGCACTTTTCATTGCATGAAAATGTTCAATATTTTTGTCCTGTTTCTGGACAAAAACAAATGCCAAAATATTGGAATTTCCCAGGCAATGGATATTTCTCTTTCTGAGCAGCTTAGCTAAGGACTAGTGAAGGATGAATCCCAAAGAGTTCAGAGTCAGCAGAAAGGCAAAGTAAAGGGGATAGGCCTTTGTTTTAAAATGACAAGATACCATTTGTTTGAAGTTTGACAGAAAGTGCAGATCTGTTCTTATTTCATCTGCTAAGTTCTCATTTTCCATTGCAATGCACAGGGAAGTAGCCATATGATTCCCTTTTATATTAGTAGAGGTCACATGACAGTGTCTGTCACTAGCTTTGAAAATCTACCTTGGAATGTAAAAGGGTATGCTTTAAAATATAAACTCACCTTGGACTGGACAGGTCAAAGTATTTGTTATGAATGTAGCCGTTTCTTGGCTAGCAAATTGTTCATGATCTCAACTTGCTGTTCTTCAAATGTTTGTGTTATTTGTAGATATTTATTAAAGCTCGTTGAAATGTTCTGACATTTCCATTTTCAGTGAATTTCTTTTTTGTCAAAAATGAAATTTTGGATCAACCCCTTGTCGTCAGATGTTTCGGCTGCATGTGTGTGTTCTTTGTGTGCTGTCCCAGCTCTGCGCAGATGGTTGGCATAGGAGACCTCAATCGAACTGCCCAGTGACCACAAGACTTGGTTTAGTAGCGAAGGCGCCCGGCCAGGTTTATTGTCGACGAAGCACAGTAATAGCACTTGGCAGGCTCTACGAGGATACTAAGACATAAATGCCTGTGACAATGGATGCAGCTCAGTCAGCTTTCCACTGCCCCTAGGTGGGACGAAGGGTTAAGGCGAGGTATTCCAAAATTTATAGACTGAGACAACAATCTAGGAGAAACAGCTTACGTATCACCTTACACGTTTCATGACATGCTTGTTACCTCCCCTAATACTTTCCTCCTGATGTTTCAGACAAAACATTCCTATTCACCCCGTCTTTGTACTTTCACTCCTGATGTTTCAGACAGAATATCACTATTCATCACTTTTGTCAAACCATTTTATCATGTGCTAAGCTGGGGTGTTCTTGTGCTGGCCTGCTGGAATGTGTTTACATATTCAGTGTGTTTTAGCAATGCTAGCAATACTGGTGCTGAGTTCATGCACCGGACACTGGCTGGCAGGCAAGCATCTGCTTTTGACATGCTATGAGCAACAGTCAGGTCCTAACTTTCACTGACTTTGGTTCAGGCCTCAGACCTTGCACCAGGGCCATGCTTCAGGCTCTTTCTTTCTACTCCATTCCCCAACTTTTTGTCTTTTTATGGGGAGGATGTTTACCTATCATCCAGAAAAGCACAATGCATGGACTGAAGATGACCCAGTGGGCTAAACACTGTTATCTGGTCACCTTACTTTACCATCCATACATTCATGCCCCATAGTCTGTACGTTCCCTCGTACGACTGATGGACAGATTTTATTTTGCAAAGCTTTGGGGGCACTCCCAAATAATTAACATATATGGATAATATGAATATGGTATTTGTATTTGTAGTGTATATGGGTATATAGGGTATATATGTATGTGTACATATGACACCACCTCATATCCAAGCATAACAATCCTTTTCCAATCTGGTGTTGTAGTCTGGCACCTTTTACTTTGGTACTGCAGATAGCAACACGCTCCTATTAGGGCAGTTACAATTACCATCTATATCATCATTTGTAGTAGGCTGAGTCTTTTGAAATACTGGGATAGGTATTATTACAGGTATCCCACAGTGCTATGTATATCAGAAGTAAAATAGAAATTTGGAGTAGTGACATTACAAATGAGGCCTTTATATATAATTTCTTGTAATTAGTTACAGTACCGTCCATCCATGTTATAGGTTACCCTTACTGCTGGCTTCACACTCTGGGATAAGTTTCGCTGGGCAAGAAATAGGAACGGCTATCCAGGGCCGGCTTTAGGACCTGCAGGGCCCGATTCGAATACCTGGCGGCGGTCCGCTCCAGGTCTTCGGCGGCGGGGGGTCCGCGCCAGTTCTTCGGCGGCACTTTGGCGGCAGGGGGTCCGCTCCGGGTCTTCCACGGCACTGAAGGACCCCCCGCCACCGAAATGCCGCCGAAGACCCGGAGCGGACCCCCCGCCGCCGAAATGCCGCCGAAGACCCGGAGCGGACCCCCCGCCGCCGAAGTGCCGCCGAAGACCCGGAGCGGACCCCCCGCCGCCGAAGTGCCGCTGAAGACCCAGAGCAGACCGCCGCCGGGTGAGTAAAAAAATTTTAAAAATTAAAAAGGCGCCTAAGGGGCCCTCTTAGGCGTGGGCGCGGGGCCCGATTCCGGGGAATTGGGGGAATCGGCCTAAAGCCAGCCCTGCGGCTAGCTTCTCTGTTCCAGTGGTTGCATTGCTTTGTGATACACCAGTAGCTGACATAGATCCAGTTGTTTCCTATAGCTGCTGTCTGTCAGATAACCTAAAGAATGGACAGTAACCAATTTATCAAATATTGCTGTGTCAGGATTTAGTATTGGCACCCAGACACTGAACAAGATTGTTTTGAATAACAAGTACCTCAGTTAATATGCAGTGTCACTGACCCCAAATTGTGACTAGTACTAACAGGGAATTTGTTTACCCAATTTGCAGTTACTGTGTAACTTAATTTCTTTACCAATTTGTTTTTTCCTTGCCTTCATTCGTTTATATTCAGTGTGTTGTAGCAATGCTAGCAATACTGGTGCCGAGTTCGTGTACCGGACACTGGCTTGCAGGCAAGCACCTGCTTTTGACAGGGTCTGACTGTTGCTCATAGCATAACTTTTGCTGACTTTGCTACAGGCCTCAGACCTGACACCAGGCCCATGCTTCAGGCTCTTTCTTTCTACTATATCCCTCATCTCTTGCAATTTTCAAAATCATACTAATTGGATTTTTATTTTTACCAGCTCGGGTGTTTAGAGAGAACCAGATTGTTTGTCCTGCTTTGTGTAGCTGCAAGAGTCAGGGTGTGTGGGGGGGGGGAGGGGGGGTGTACTTCATGTCCCTTCCACTAGCTGCTCAGGTCATGGAGAGGAGAGCAGCTTTCATGGGGTTGTGGCATCCCCCCTGCCCTGCACAAGTGGGTGGGACTGGGTAGAATGGGGTGGCAAGTAGGCAGAGCCTTGGCTCCACCCTCTACAATACTCCATCTAGTAGACCTATGCCAGTGCACCGGGAGAGTCCAGCATACCAGATCTGTACCCATCTGGGCAGGGAGCTTCCCCCTTAAGAACAAGGAAGAATTCAGAGGGGTTGTGACTCAGAGGCTATGTCTACACTTGTGAGCTAGGGGCGTGGTTCCCAGCTTGTGTAGACATACTCAGCCTAGCTTTTATCAAGCTAGCTCACTAAAAATAGTAGTGTGGCCAGGATAGCATGGGTTGTGGCAAGCAGTGGCACAGGCTAGCTGTGCTGGCTACATATCCATGGGGTTCAGGTGCAATTGTACTCATCATGGGTAGCCCATGCTGCCACTGCCTGTGCTACCCCAGCTACCCTACAATGTTCAGCCCATTAGTTCGATTAGAACTAGTGTATGTTTATGTGAGATGGAAATCACACCCCCAGCTCCAAGTGTAGAAATACCCTTAGTCACACTCTGCCTTCTGGCTTACTCCAGGGCCAGAACAACATGCTGCACCTGGCTTAGTGCTTGAGGCAAAGCCACAGTTAAGCCCTAAATAATTTGGATGAGTAGTTTTCAGCCCATGGATTACACAGGAACTTGTTCACTTCATTCATCCACTAGCTATGTTGTATGGCTGTTCATCTAAGTCACGTGTCATTTTTTCTGCTCCCTGACTGGATGTCTGAGTCATTTTAAACAAAAGACTAAAAAGACAGGTAAATAATAAACAATGTACTTTCCAGTATGATTTTTATGATAATTAATCTTGCAAATTAATTAACTTTTCATGAGTCAATATTTCCCCCGAAACCCAGCACTTGTTCAAATAGTTGCAAATAACAAATCCTATGGCTTCATAAATCACAGCAACTTGAAATCAGTTCTTTCATTCATGAATATATTCACAAACTGATGCTGCTGGCATTTTTAAAATAGTGATGGGCCAGCTCTTCCCCCATCCCTTTCAGTATTCGATTAGCAAACTGGAGCAGCACACTCTTTTGGACAGAATCTAGATTGGACCATGGTCTGAACCGTATTGACGCTGAGAGAAGATGTGTGTGTTCTATGCTGACTGAGTCATTGGACATCTTCCTTTCATGAAGAAGAATGCCTCTTGCATACTTTAACACTGAGGGTGTTTTGCTGCTTTTCAAAGACAAGTCAGATACCTCAGCCATTGATTTTGCTATACACGGGGTGTTATTTAACGGCATCTGCGTTCAAGGCTGCCTGCTCCTGCGCTTTAATTTAAATTGACTGGAAGTGAATAATTTCTAAAGATGTGATTCATCTTCATTACGTGATAGTGTTTAAGCACAAGCCAAATCACTATGATTAAGCAGTCCATCGTCTCTAGGTTGTGTAACCACAGTCCTGGCATGTATACATTTTTAAAGTAGTGGTAACATCTTTTAACTGTTTACTAACTTCAGGAATTAAAGAGATGGTGTCAAGATGATTTTAGTGATTTGTTTAATGTTAATATGTTTATGTTTTGAAACCTGAGCTTGAAATATGAATCTGTTTCTTAACTGAATTTTGCACCTCTTCTCTTCTTTCTTACGGTGGTATAAATCAGGAATAACTCTACTGAAGTCAGTGGATTAACACTGGTGTAAAAGAGATCAGTATCAGACTCACAGCATTGCTTCGTTGTGTATCCACTCTGTTTTTTTATTCTAGGGTTATTCTAGGGCTGAGCTGTGTGCTTTTTTTTTTTCTTTTTGCTATTATGTTGCTCATGGGTGATGGGCTCCTCTAACTTTTTCCCTCCTCATTCTCCCTGCCCCCTAAGGAGCCACACAATAGGGAGGTAGGGGCGATATCTTTTTCCCCCACTCACATGTTTCTGTGGGATCAGTCAGCAGGCCTGTCTATATGGTGAATTGGATATGGATGAAGGGCCAGTGGCTGAGTATTTTCTTAGAATGAACTAGCATAGGGGAAGCCCACTAACCTTCACTCTACTAGCAGAGCACCAATCAGTGCCATGGTCCAATGTTAATAATGAAGAATGATAATAATCTAGCTCTTAGACAGTGCTTTTCATCTGTAACTCTCAAGGTACTTCACAAAGAAAGTATCATTATCCTCCATTCTGCAGGTGGGGGAAACTGAAGTACAGAGACGTAAAGTAACTTGCTCCAGGTCACCCAGGAGTGGAGTGGCAGAGTCAGAAATAAAATCCAGACTCCTGAGTCACCATCTAGAGCCCTATCCATGAACCACACTGCCTTTCTAATTAAGGACAGTCCTGCAAACTGGACCCTAATCAGCCATAGGTTCCAAATCAGGCTCTGCATTCTGGTATGCTATTCTTGGGCTGACCACGTGTGCTATGTCATTTTTTCTCCCTCTGTAACTAAGGTGGGGAAAGACAACAAGAGGGATCTTTTTGGATACAATACACTCTGATTGTCCTTGCTAAACTGAGACCTGGAACAGGTTCAGCAGGGATGTCAGAACTGAGAAGCGTTTAGACAGTTGTGAGGAGCTAGTATTGGCATTGCAAGGGTTGCTGTAGGCCACACTTGGTAGAGTTGTGTGCAGACCATAGACAGGAATAGCAGTAGTGCTGCAAATTAGGACTGACCGTTTTGTATAAAAGAGCTGATAGCATTGAACTATACTTACTCTTCCTGGCTAAAGCCAGTGATAATAGTCACTTCACTTTCATGAGCATTAGAGCCACTTTCACAATGTAAAAGATGTGCAGCATAACTAACATCAGAACAAAAGTGCTGATATTTCAGTCCATTATTCAACAACGAGCAAGAATATTTTAGGATATAATGCACCAGTCATTTTTTACCAGACAGTGCAAGTCAGTTCAGCCGATGAGCACTGTAAATTAAAGAGAGATGCTAAAAATCCAAATCACTTTGTAAGATCATTACAGTTAGCATTTTCCTTATCAGAAAGTCCTTAGCACATTTTAAAGACTTATTTTTCTCACACACAGCTCTTCTTTTTCTCTTCAATTCTCTGTTTCCCCCCCCCCCCCCTCCTTTGTGCTCTGTCTATGGTGCTGAAAGCTGATCAACGGGACTCGGCTTGTAGCAGTCTCTTTTCAAATAATTTCTTTGAGGAAAAAGCACTTATTTTGGAGATGTTCACATTAGCCCAAGCAGGATGTTTGAGCCATTTAACTGTCTGATGCAGAATATGTTGTGCAAAACAACAAAGCATCCTAGAGTACTATCGCCTTCTATCTGAAATTTCCTTTAGAGAATGCATCATAGAAAAGGAGTGGCAACTGCAGCAGACAGAAAGGCCAAACTTCTGGATGTGAGCACAAGGTACAATAGCAGGTCAAAGCAGGATCTTCTGGCAAGACAGTGAGAGGTCTGATTTAAAAGTGATAACGTCCTAGCTATGTCAGTTGACAGGACAGATGGGAGGGGTGGAGAGGCAATATTTTCTCACTGTTTGAGTAGAGCCACTATAAAGAAAATCCACAGGCTAGAAGTGTTGAGTCTAATAGAGAAATGTCCCTCAAGCGTCCCATCTTATCAGCCAGCTCCATGAAATATCTCTGATCCCCAGAGATCAGTGATGATCAAACAAGAACTTTGCTGTATTGTTGTTTGGTTTAAATTCTTCTTTGTTGTGTTTATTTTTAACTGTTTTTATTCAACATTTTTCATATCTAAATTGATAAATAACAGAAGCAAGAAAAGCATATATCAAATTACACCGGGTCCTTGCTCCCTTTCCAAAAGTACGTAAAACAAAAGTTTGGAATGTCCTTTAAATTCAAGATCTGAGAAATATTTATTTGCCTCTGTTGTATCTTATACACTGAGGGAACCATCCTGCACCCCACTCCACTTGTAGATAGCAGTGCTACCTGTGTGACTCAGAACACAAAGGCTGAATTGAGGCAGAAATCCTATAGGGCCCTTGATAAAATTCACATTCAGATGGAACAAATCCACCAGATTTACTGAGATCCCTAATTTTATTTATTTTCAGCCCTCTCTGGCTCTCAGCTTCAGATCTCCAGCTTAGAGCCAGCAGGTACTTCCCTCTGCTGCTCTCTGGTCTCCAGCCCCGACCGTCTGGCTTGGGGAAGTTAGCCAGCAAACCCCTCTTGTTGCTCTCCAGCCTTCCCCCAGGAACCATCTACAGCTTCCTAAAGGGACCTCCTGCAGCTCCCTCCCCTGCCCCTGTCCCGGTCTCTGGCAGATCTCACCAGCCCTTTCATGACTGACCCAGGCAGCCCTGACTCACCTAATGAGATCCCTAATGCCATGGGGATTAATTATGGAAAATGTCTCTAAAATGCCAAAAGATGCTATTATTTCAGAATCACATCTATCTATCTATCTATCTATCTATCTACCTAATCAGGGTCCCTCACAGAAAGTAGGAAAAGTGAGAAAAGGCTTCATGGTTATTTGCCAAGTGACTTTAATTGGAACATGATCATTTCCAGATGAGCAGTGGGGCTGCTGGCTCTCAGTTGGCCGAGTGTGTGGATTCCTGCTGCACTACTAATTACCTATGGGAAGGTTGAGATAAGGCCCTTAAAGTGCAAGGGACCAAACTCATCTCACCTATACCAATACAAATCCAGAGTAACTCCATTGACATTACTGCAGTTACTCCAGATTTACATGGGTACAGAATGTGCCGCAAAGTGCATGGATTACAAGAAGTGTTGAGGACACACAGCATGGTACAGTATCACAGGATTAGTGCTGGAAAATAATGAAGTGTTTCTGTGCATTGCATCCAGCCAAGCCCTTTGGGGCATAATTTGTTCTTGGTTGTACCAGTATGAAACTGGAGTAACTGCAGTGGCTTCAGTGGGATTACTCTGGGTTTATGCTGGTATAAGTGAGAGGAGAGTTTGGCACCATAAGGGCCTTATCCCAATTTTCGCACAGGTAATTAGCAGTGCAACAGGAATCCAACACTCTTAGCCAGCTGGGAGTAAGCAGCCCTTGTGGTCATCTGTAAATGCTCACATCCCCACTAAAGTATCAGAGGGGTAGCCGTGTTAGTCTGGATCTGTAAAAGCAGCAAAGAATCCTGTGGCACCTTATAGACTAACAGAGGTTTTGCAGCATGAGCTTTCGTGGGTGAATACCCACTTCTTCGGATGCAAGTAGTGGAAATCTCCAGGGGCAGGTATATATATGCAAGCAAGAAGCAAGCTAGAGATAACGAGTTTAGTTCAATCAGGGAGGGTGAGGCCCTGTTCTAGCAGTAGAGGTGTGAAAACCAAGGGAGGAGAAACTGGTTCTGTAGTTGGCAAGCCATTCATAGTCTTTGTTTAATCCTGAGCTGATGGTGTCAAATTTGCAGATGAACTGAAGCTCAGCAGTTTCTCTTTGGAGTCTGGTCCTGAAGTTTTTTTGCTGCAGGACGGTGACCCTAACATCTGCTATTGTGTGTCCAGGGAGGTTGAAGTGTTCTCCTACAGGTTTTTGTATATTGCCATTCCTAATATCTGATTTGTGTCCATTTATCCTTTTCCTTAGAGACTGTCCAGTTTGGCCTATGTACATAGCAGAGGGGCATTGCTGGCATATGATGGCGTATATTACATTGGTGGATGTGCAGGTGAATGAACCAGTGATGGTGTGGCTGATCTGGTTAGGTCCTGTGATGGTGTCGCTGGTGTAGATATGTGGGCAGAGTTGGCATCGAGGTTTGTTGCATGGATTCGTTCCTGAGTTAGAGTTACTTTGGTGCGGTGTGCAGTTACTGGTGAGAATGTGCTTCAGGTTAGCAGGTTGTCTGTGGGCGAGGACTGGCCTGCCACCCAAGGTTTGTGAAAGTGTGGGATCATTGTCCAGGATGGGTTGTAGATCTCTGGTGATGCGTTGGAGGGGTTTTAGCTGGGGACTGTATGTGATGGCCAGTGGAGTCCTGTTGGTTTCTTTCTTGGGTTTGTCTTGCAGTAGGAGGCTTCTGGGTACACGTCTGGCTCTGTTGATCTGTTTCCTTATTTCCTCGTGCGGGTACTGTAGTTTTGAGAATGCTTGGTGGAGATTTTGTAGGTGTTGGTCTCTGTCTGAGGGGTTAGAGCAGATGCGGTTGTACCTCAGTGCTTGGCTGTAGACAATGGATCTTGTGGTGTGCCCGGGATGGAAGCTGGAGGCATGAAGGTAGGCATAGCGGTCGGTAGGTTTTCGGTATAGGGTGGTATTAATGTGACCATCACTTATTTGTACTGTGGTGTCCAGAAAGTGGACCTCCCGTGTAGATTGGTCCAGGCTGAGGTTAATGGTGGGGTGGAAGCTGTTGAAATCTTGGTGGAATTTTTCCAGAGTCTCCTTCCCATGGGTCCAGATAATGAAGATGTCATCAATGTAGCGTAGGTAGAGAAGGGGCGTGAGTGGACGGGAGCTGAGGAAGCGTTGTTCCAGGTCGGCCATAAAAATATTGGCATATTGTGGGGCCATGCGGGTGCCCATAGCGGTGCCACTGATCTGGAGATACATATTGTCATCAAATTTGAAATAGTTGTGTGTGAGGATAAAGGCACAGAGCTCAGCAAAGTCCCCACTAAAGTCACTCCACAAATCACCACAGGCCTTGTCTCACTTGTCCCACTTTCTATGTGGGACCCTCTTAGACACAAGCTAGTTTTCATTTTTTTTATTTTATTGTTTGAGAGCAGCTTGGCCTATATTTTAACGCAAAATCACACCCAAAAAAAAAAAAAGGGTTGCCCTACTGAAAGAGTAGCATGTGTTGGCATTTAAATCAGACACTTTCCCCTAAGTAATCCCTTTGGTATTTATTATTATACCAATAAACATGGGAGGGTTGTTCAGTCCAAGTATGAATTTCATAAAGAACTCTGTAAAGCTTCTGCTCCAGTTCAGCCTTCACATTCTGGACCCTTCAATGAATTACAAAAGCCTGGAAATGGAAGCCCTTTATTTGTAAGTAGCAATGTGATATAACTCTGACAAAGCGCTTCAATTCAGCCCTAGGCAGGACCATGCTAGTGTAGTCACCATGACTGATTACATCTCTGATCTCTGCTGAGGCTGTCAACAAAGGGTCCAAGGAATGTCACATTTGATGCTGGGTTTGTTTTTGTTTGTTTTTATGCTTTGTGATGTGGACACTGAGCTAAGACCCACCAACTCGTTTTTGATAGGACACTGGAGAGCTGGTATTGTGTGTGTCTTTCATGACTCACCAGGGCCAGATTTGACATAACAAACTAGAAGTGGAGGGCTGCGTTCCAGACCCTTGCACCATCTGGCCTTACTCTCCAGAAATGTATACTGTTTGCATTGTAATTCAAGAAGAACCACCTGGCAAGCAATGTCAGAAAAATCTATTGGGCAGGTGCTCTCTGAAAGAATAATGGAGTTGAACACAGAAAAGTGGAAGACTCAACAATATTTAACTCAAGTTCCTGCAGTAACATCCCATTATCTCAACACCCATGTTGACACAGGGAATCTTGACCTCTATATCCAGCTGTGTGCAGGATCTATGGAGATTCAAATATGTGTCACAGCACAAGTCCAACCTGTTTTCAGGATCCCAGATATCTATAGTGCAATATTCTCTGTGGAATTCAGTGCATTTAGTTTGCAAAGGGGGTTGTCCAGTTTTATATTGGGTTCATGTGGACTCTCAGTCCCTGAATTTTGATGCACAATCTGGGCTGAAACAAACCCAAAATCTCAAAATGAAATCAATGTTAATCATTATTTTTATCCTTTATTATTTCGTTCAATTGCTTTAAAGACAAAAAGTAAAGTTCTATCGGCCTAGTTCTCCTTTCACATTGGAACTCCACAAATTTCAGTGTGAAACTGGAATTCAGTGAGTGAAGATTTGCTCACAAGGTTGAAGGGTGGTGGTTGTAAAATGGAGAGGGTATGTAGGGAAAGTGACTAGGACCATGAAGTCCCTTGGCCAGATACCTTGAAGGAGTCAGTAAGTGATAAGGGCTGAATTCCCTTATATTCATCTACTTTTCATATAACTAGTTAAACTTTTGAAATCAAATCATACCTCAGCTGTATGTGCCCCTGACCAAGTCTCTTCTTGCAGTCTTCATGTACCTCCCACTCCTGCTGGAAAATCCTCTGGGCAAGGACTCATTAGCCTTTGAGCTTAGGAGTTGTTAAAGGACATTGCTATCAAATGGCCTGGCAGAGCTGATGCTGCAGCAGCATATTCATACCAAAAGGAGCCAGCAAGTACAGTGGATATGCAACTCACAATGAAAACAAATTAATAAGGTATTGTTAAACTATGTGGATAATTGATTTGGTTTCTCTTATTACTAACTCATTTTTATAATTTTGCTAGGAAAAATAATTCATTATTAGAAAATAAATTATAATAACATTCAGAAAAGGCACAAGTTGTGTCAGTCAATGACCTGTGAATAATGGCTTAGCTATTACATATCTCATACACATTCAGACGATCTGCTGCAGTATATTGGGTAGTTCATCTTCTGAAAACAAGAAGCAAAATTCAGCCCTGGTGTAAGACCACTGTCTCCAGTAACTTGAATGGAGTCACACCAGGGCTGAATTTGGCCCCATGTCTAGTACTTTCAGAAGAGCGAGCAGCACCATAATTTTCATAAGTACGTGCTAAAATTGTTAGAATTATACTTACACCAACACCTGCCTGTTTCCATTCTGGGAGCCTCTGATCTCCGAATGTTTATTCAGACGTGAGCTGTGAAGCACCTTCTAATGATTCAGATCAATGCACTTAGGATTCCAGATGAAGTGTCTTGCGCAAGATGACCAAGAGATGCACTTGTCTTTCCACTGCCATGAAATATATTAAATGGCAGCATTAATTTTAAGATAAAAGAATGAAATGAATAGGAAACGGCACCATACAATTGCTTTGTTCCCCTGTCATTGGAACTGGTGATGGGTGAAGCTTGAAAAGTTTGGGAGTTATTTCTTGTCACAGGGTGGCTGGTCCCTTGTCACTGAAATAGGTCGAGCTGCCCTGTGCCAGAGCAAGTGGTCCCATCTGAGCCAATTAAGGGGGAGGGGAGCTGCAACTGAGCTATAAAGGGTCAGTGGGGACAGAGAAGGACCGCTACAATGATCCCTGAGGAAGGGCCCGTATTTGAGGGAGGAGGAACTATACCCAACTTAAGCCTGGGTATCAGATTTCTTTTGTGGAACGTTGTTAATTTAATTAAGAACCCAGACCCCAAGAAGGGCTGTGATTGAAAGAGAGACTGGGTGGAGTTTGTTTAAGGAGCCCTGAAGAAGGGGTCACTGGAGGTAGGCCAGTGCATTGGCACCTCTGGTCCCAGGGGGCCCCTCAGGCAGAGGCTACTGTATTACATGCCTGTGACAGTGCACCCCATAAGGCTTCATGGAAATATGCTTATGAATGTATATATATGACCTAACTGAAATATATTTTATGCTACATATGCCATGTAACAGATCTCTGTAAAGGTTATGATCTACTGAATCTATTCAGCCTATTTGAATGCATGTGTCATTGTTGTATTTGAAGTTATGAATATTGTCTGTGTACTTGCTTGATTTCTAAGTAGCCTTAGTAAAGCATTGGGTCAGCTTCTTGAGAAAGGAATGTGCAAGTTAAGTGCCCAATCAAGAAACACTTAAAGGACAATGAATCTTCGAAGGCGCCAATCCACATAAGAAGTCTATCTGAGGACGTTCAGGGTAGCATGTAAACAATGGCTGCTGCCTGTAAAAACTGAAACATGCATGGACATGTGACTTGCCCATGTGACTCCAAAACTCCATCTTGGAGCTGGACTTTGCATAGGAGGGAAGAGGGGGATCTCCACCCAAAAGAGAGAGTCTCTTTAAACCCCTGGGAGACCCCTCCATTTTGTCTTCAGCTGGCTCAAGATATAGTCTCTCCACCCTTAAGGATACCTGAAAGAAACTGGAACAAAGGACAGTAACTACAGGGGGTGTTTGCTGGACCAAGGCTAGAAGGAGACAAGTCTGTAAAAGGAAGCTTACTGGAACACCTCTGAGGGTGAGGTTTTGTCTATATTCAGTTTTATTACTGTATTAGACATAGACTTGCGTGTTCTATTTTATTTTGCTTGGTAATTCACTTTGTTCTGTCTGTTACTACTTGGAACCACTTAAATCCTACTTTCTGTATTTAATAAAATCACTTTTTACTTATTAATTAACCCAGAGTATGTATTAATACCGGGGGTGGGGTGGGGGGCAAACAGTTGTGCATATCTCTCTATCAGTGTTATAGAGGGCGAAAAATTTATGAGTTTACCCTGTATAAGCTTTATACAGGGTAAAATGGAGTTATTTGTGGTTTGGACCCCATTGGGAGTTGGGCATCTGAGTGTTGAAGACAGAAACACTTCTTAAGCTGCTTTCAGGTAAGCCTACAGCTGTTAGGGGACATGATTCAGACCTGGGTCTGGGTTTGCAGCAGGCTAGCGGGTCTGGCTCAAACCAGGCAGGGCACTAAAGTCCCAAGCTGGGAGGGCAGGGAAAGCAGGGGCAGAAGTAGTCTTGGCACATCAGTTGGCAGCCCCAAGGGGGTTTCTGTGATCCAACCCATCACAATGCCCAAAGTTGAATTTCAGGCTGGGAATTGCCTGTTCTTTGGTGAGACTGTTGTGCTCCCTAGCTCTGGCTGGAATGGAAGTGCTATGAGAATAGTCCACTTTGCAGACAGAAAGGCTGGTCCGGGGTTAGGGTGCCAGCCTGGGACTGGGTGGAGCTGGGTACAGTCTTCTATTCGGCCACAGACTACTGTGTGACCTTGGGAGAGTTATTTAGTCTCCCTGTACCTAAGTTCCCCACTTGTAAAATGGTGATAACAGCACTTCCTTACCTCCTGCAGGTGCTGTGCGGATAAATGCATTTAAAACTGTGAGATGCTCAGATACAATAATAGAGGTCATATAATTACCTAAGATAGATAGTACTTCTGGGCCTGCTTGACACACAGAGCTATTACAACTATTTCCTGATTAAATGAGCTATATAATGAAATGATTATATTTTGAAACACTGTAATCCTCTCCTGACTGTGGTGAGGATAGGAATAGATGGCTCTAGTGGTCCTTTCAGTCTCCAGTTTCCATGGTTTACTCATTTGTGCATAGCCAGATGGTTTGAGTAATAAATCACAAGAAGTGCCTGAATTGGTCAGATGCCTATATCATACTTTTCAGATTCTACCCTCCCATTTGCATGTGCATCTGTTGCACACACAGATCATGCATTTGTCACCAATTAATATTTGTGCATCCAGATACCTGATTTGCATGCACACATGCATGAATTGTGGCCACGTTTTATAGGCCCTACTAAAGTGCCCACATTTGAGTTTATACATAATAGTATCTGTTTGAACTCAGAGCATTTAATTTGACTGTTATGTTTTATTTTCATTTGCTGTAGGTTCTATAGCAACACTTCATGAATAAATTCTAAAGGGGCACAGGCTCATGTTTGTCAGCGGATGAACTCCGACTTAGAAATAGGAGGTAGGCAACCCCAATAACTGGGAACTGGGTTCTAATGCCATAGTCTAGTAAACCTGAAATCCTCCTTATATGAGGAAGATGGACTCTTCTAGGCTGAATTACTCGGTGATAGTGACACTTGCTGTCTAGTAATTGTACATGTCGGCATCACTGGCAATGGAAGGAAGGAATCTGAGGGTCAGCTTGAGTTTTGTTGTTGTTGAACCTCACTAGTTTTCACATTTGCTCAGAATACATGCAATTTGCTCAGTCCATCAACTTCTGTTCACGCGTGTAAATGCAGCCTTTCTGTTTCCTTGCACTGTATGTCTCAAGTGGGTAACTAGAAACAGAAACATATTATTTAAAAAAATTGAATACATAAGCAAATCAGAACAGAAGAGGAAACGAGAGGAGAGTCATACGAGTAGGGAGACTGCTATTATCACCAGGGACATAGAACTAAATGAGTCACGTTCCACTTGTACCTGTTCCCCTGACCTCTCAATAAAGGTGATGTGAGTTACCCAGTGAAAGGACATTAATCTGGGAACTGGGACAAGAGGGCAGGGATCACATAGTGGACACACTTACTGGCAATTATTACTAGTAGAATGATCAAGATGAACTGGGACAGAAGACAAAGAGGGGCGGTTAGCATTGCTTTGGATGGTGAAATACTGCCTGCTGGTAAGTGTATTACCATGTAGGAAAGTGATTATAAAGCAAGGGAAGCAAAAACCACTCAAATGATCATGTGTAGTCAGGACAAAGGGAACATGTAGGAAGCTGTCATTACTGGAATGAGATGTCAGCAAAAGGAACACACTTTAGAAATTGTTTTTATATACAATATTATACCTTGTGTTTCTATAATCCTTGCATCTTGCAATCTCAAAGCACTGTTTTTACAAATACATCTAGAAGGCACACTTTTATGCAGAAAATCAGTACCCAAAAAAGTAGCAATTTATCTGTTTATTTCTTTTTAAAAAGTGGAGTAAGAAAACAAACAAAGGAGTGAATCACACAACTGGAAAATGTTCAGCAATACAGGGAGTGGGTGAAACACAGTGAGCTTGTTGTGTAAGAGAGCAAGCTTTGCTCTCAGAAACAAATGCTACAAATCTCAGATCTCCAGGATCCTCCTCTTAGGGTTTGTCTACACTACCCACCAGGTCGGCGGGCAGCGATCGATCCAGCGGGGGTCGATTTATCGTGTCTCTAGTATAGTTGCGATAAATCAACCGCTGAGTGCTCTCCCGTCAACTCCGGTACTCCACCAGAACAAGAAGCGTAAGCGGAGTCGACGGGAGAGCGTCAGCTGTTGACTTACCACAGTGAAGACACTGCGGTAAGTAGATCTAAGTATGTTGACTTCAGCTACATGAATAATGTAGCTGAAGTTGAGTATCTTAGATCGACCCCATGCGGTAGTGTAGACAAGCCCTTAGTGCTTGTGCTTTGCTTTCTGTGTAGCGTGCTGTCTTAGGTGAACAGTAGGTTATGGATACAGTGTAGCCTTATTGGGGGGAGAGAGCCAAAATCACCATGGTAATGCTTTGTCCTCTCTTAAAATCCCCCAAGCTCCCCTGGTGAAGGTAATGCTGTATCATGGATGTCACTGTTCAGGGCTGCCTGCACCCTTTCCTCTCTCAATCTTAAGTGCCCCTTCTCCAGGTGACAGGCCTCTTGCCTTCACCTTTTAGGTGGAATCCCATGATTCTTCCACTCTTTAGACTGGATTCTCAGGTTGCAGCAGTGTTTACTAACCATGATTGATCAGCAGCCCTGACTGGATTTGACTGTCCTGCATGTCAAAGACTTGGCCTTCACGAGCTGTGACCAGTGCATGAATACAGTGAGCCAAAACAGACTTTTCAAAACAAGGTATTGTTTAATCTCAACCACAGGAGCAAAGCATAACAAGAAAAGGGTTTCCAACACTACATGTATCTGCCTTACCAAAAGCTTAGATAGGCCTACCTTCTCCCAGGAACCCTCATCTCTGGGCGTGGGGGGACAGTTTGATTTCCTGCAATCTCTGCTTCTCTCTCTCTCCTGAGCTTTAGAGATTCCAGTTTTTATCCACTCCAAAGTTCTATGTTTCAGCTTCCTCCTTTGTGCCAAGCTGGCAGGAGTGCCGCGGCGGAAGGTCCCGCCCCCAAAATGCTGCCCCCGACAGAGGCGGCGGAAGGTCCCGCCCCCAAAATGCGCTGACGACCGGGGCGGCCGGTGCCCCACAAATCTTAGCGCCCTAGGCGACCGCCTAGGTCGCCTAATGGGTTGCGCCGGCCCTGCAAGCTGGGGTGTTGAAGACAGCATGGTAACCTTCACAGGGAGTGACCCCTGCTTTGTCGTTTTAATGGCTGGCTAACAGAAGAACTTGTCTGTTTTCCTAACATGCAGCCTAAGACATGCCTACATTAACCCTTAGTAATTCAATAGCAAACAAGACAATAATAATCAAACCCACAAATGTACATATAATATTAATAAAATATTACAGACATCTTTCACATCCTTCACAATGGTCATCATCAAAAAGTCCACAGTGGTGCTTTAGATACAACAGTTTCCACCTATACTTACAATAAGAAATAACTAGAGCTGGTCAAAAAATGGGATGAACTTTTTGCTATATTTTTTGTGAAATTCCCATCCCTTTTCCTCCAAATTTCTATGGAAAAAATGGTAGAAATTTTTAACCAGCTCTTAAATAAAGGGGGTATCTCAGATATCCTTTTGCAGAGTTGTTGATAAGTGTTGATTTTCTAATGGTGGTCACTTGTACACATGCCAGCAGTGCCCTATCTATTGGACCATCCTTCCTACTCGATGAGTAGGATGGACATTCTCATGTACAATGAGCATCCCATAAAATTGCCAGTTGTGTGTGTATGTATATATATTGCATGTGTGACCTTGTGCGGTGAGTATATCCAAGTGTACAACTGAATCTTAGGTCATGGGCCAGATTTTTCCAAAGTAACTCAGAGGAGCCATGAGGTAGAGTCTAGAGATTACCAACAATGAGGCAGAACTGAAGTAGAATGTTTAAACTGCTCACTAGCTTCTTGGGAATTTGCAGGCTGAATATGAAACACCTGAAGTTCCCAGTTCCACTGCTTGGAACCAGCCAAAATTCCTTCTACACTATATCTTGAGAATTATTGTAATTTGTTTGTTGCTGGCTCACAAAAGTGTCACTCCTGTTCATCTCAACCTTTTGTCATTTAAAAAGGAGCAAAATACCAAGTTTGTTTATTCAGCTAGTGCCAATTTCTTTTTAGGCACAAAAATAGCAACTTGGGAGAAACACAAAGAAACATCAACAGGAAACAGAGAAATGAGGAGAGGCAGCACGGGAGAGATCATATTAGTATGGGTATAGCTCCAAGAAATGATTAAAGGAAGAAAATAACAAAACATAAAAGGGAAGAGAGAAAGTAGTGAATTGTCTCATATTTAACGAGTGTGTGGGACTATATAAATAAAGACTTTATTCCTAGGCCCATTCCGCTCCTAGATAATATTTTAATATTATAATATTTAATAT
The DNA here is from genome assembly GCA_003942145.1 of Platysternon megacephalum. NCBI lineage: Eukaryota > Metazoa > Chordata > Testudines > Platysternidae > Platysternon > Platysternon megacephalum. The sequence continues at coordinate 23,358,032 of QXTE01000005.1, read as the reverse complement.
TTAAATCTTTGCTATTTAATTCCTTCCTAAATAAAGTTTGTGTAATAGTCATTGACTGGTTGAGCTGTCAACACATTATTTCTTACTTCAAATTATTTGATGAATAGGTATATGAGCTGGCTTAACAATGTTAATCAAATTGTTTATCCAGTGATTTTTCTGTGTATGTGTCAATTGTCAAATAAATTATTTACAACTTATTATTATTTGCATTGTTGGATAGCAAGCAGTTGCCTCATCAGCATTGGAGCTTAGCCTCAGGTTAGATGCTTAACCAAAGCTTTTCTGCAATATCCTGGACAAACCTTACTGAATGAAGTTTAATATCTTTGGAGTCCATTGTATTAAAAATGCAATTGTTTATGTGTTACTGTGAGATTGTATGTAAGATCTCTAGGAGGAGAGGGTATGCTAATATACTTCCTCCAGTTATCAGTCCTTTGAAGCTTCATCCTGGGGAGGGGACCCATTGTCTGGCTGATTACCTGTTCACACTCTCTTCAAATGCTCAGACTGGATTGTCCGGAGACCAGCAGACAAAGAAAGGATGGTGGGATAAATAATCTGCTGGTTAACTGACTCAGGGCCAGTCTACACTAGAAGCACTACAGCGGCACAGCTCTCCCGTTGGCATAATAAAACCACCTCCCCAAGAGGCCATAACTCTGTCGGCGGGAGTCCCGCCAGCATAGCGCTATCCACACCGGTGCTTAGGTCGGTATAACTTACATTGCTCAGGGGTGTGGCTTCTTCACACCCCTGAGTGACACACGTTATACTGATATAACCTGTAGTGTAGACAAGCCCTCACGGTTTTTGGTTCTGACCCAGCAAACGGACCACCCCAATCCTTAGTGAAGGGTTGGAAGGACTGGTGCTGAACAGAGCCCTTGTAGAGATGGGGAGGCAGGAGATGAGCTCTAGTAAGCTTGTAGTAAGCGTGTAGGTCCTTTTTATTGCTTTTAGTATGATTTCTCAGTAATTTTTTACCCTAAGAGTAAATACACATGTAGGGAGAGAGCTGTGTGGAAGCTTAACTGTGGGCAGTTACACTGTTATTAGTCTCTGAAGAGAAAGCAAGCAGATCTGCTTAGGCTATTTGATGTTTGCTGGGAATAACACAGTGAAGGCGGGGAATGCTTCAACCTGGAAATACCCTGGTCAGATGCGGGTCTCCACCCCAGAAAGGCAACAACTATGGCTGGAAGCCTGGGATGGGTGCCTTTGCCGAGCCATTAAGAGGAAATACAGGTGCAGTTGCCCTGAACTGTGACACTCCATATTATTGATCTTCATAACCAAAGAGACATTCCCCCCATGGACAGATTTCCAGTACTTCTTGTGTGACGTCAGGCGGACAGTACACAGAAGCAGCCCCTTTCGTGTTAGTTTGGTGCCTTGTGCCAGCATAAGAACAAAAAAAATTGCCAGACAATATGAACTATGTTATTTAGAACCCTAATGATGACACATGTTGCGCGAAGGATTCTGGTTCTCCCATTCTTGTAATCAGAGGTTCTGATTGTCAGGGCAGAACCTGAGTGTGTGTTGAGGGCAGGCCACTTCAGCCCCCCATGCAGATAAGAGCAGTATCAGAGTTGCTCTAAATTCTGCTTGGCAGCTCACAGGACCAAGAATAGCACCAAGTGACAACCAAGAAGAGCTGGAGCACAGCATCACTCTGGCCTTTTCCCCTTTCCCCTGGCCATGCCCTGAGCTGGGGGCTAGAAGTAAGGGGTGGCATAGAGCTATTATGCCATCTCTCTGCCACCCAGCGACTCCACATTGCACAAGACATAATCTGTGAGGGCCAAATTTACCCAGGTTATGACCCCTTTACTCTCCCAGAGCAGCATAAGGGGAATGTGTCAGACCCAGGAATTGCCCCCAAGTTCTTGGCACATGCACCATTGCAACCACCTAGCTCTCTTATTGTTAGTCTCAACAAGAAGACTAAGACTAGAAGGAAAAGCTTTGCAGTTGAATGTCTTCACAGAGATCCCTGAGTTGGCTTGAATCAGCCCTGTTACTTTGGGATCTTTGGAGAAAGGGATAAATATGAGTAGTTATTACATTTATGGTTGAATTAACAAACACTTTTGATCTCAGTACCTGACACCATTCCTGCAATTGCACTTGGTTTCAAGGGCCTTGTAGAAGTCCATGCTGGTTGAGCTCATTTCCCTTTAAGCCAATACCCATAACAGTGCAGTGATTCCCATATGGTTGCTCCTGTACCTTTCCGATGGAAGGAAGATTTAACCTGACTTGTGTCACTAGCCTTGAGGAGAGGAAAGAGATTTTCCCAAACCTTGGCTGTAGAACTGGGCAATAGAGATTGGAAGCCAGCTATCATCATCCCCATTTGTGAGCTGAAAGCTCCTGGCAGCGTTATGATGGCTATTCAGATGTATTTGCAATTATTTCTAATGCAGTGTGCCAGACACTGCAAGGAGAAAGTGTGATGTGTAGAGATCAGCCACACCAACTGTTAAGCAGATGACAGACACAAATTGTTCCTAGTGGTATAGAAAGAGAATAAGATTCTAAAATCTCAAATGCATTTCATATTCCTCATAACTGCCAATGGGCTTTTCAGTAATAATGAAATGAGGCGTGTTGTATTATTTATATACTATCATTTTGAGAAAATTAAACTTGCCATGTGCTAATACTTGAGATCTGCTGTGAACAAAGGAGGCTTAACAGGTCAATTTGACCTATACTTCAATTTATCATCCAATATGCTAGCTATTGATCAGGTGGAAGTGACCTCAGCTGCACTGACAGGCTCAGAATAGTCTGGGTTTTTTTTTCTCTTAAGAGAATTCAGTATTAGGCTTTGTCTACACTGACAAGTGAAAGGTGTTAAAAAACACCTCCCCCCCGAAGTTTTGTTGGTAGGAGCGCTCTCCTGCCGACTACGCTAACGCCGCTCATTGGGGGTAGACGTTTTTTGTTGGCAGGAGAGCTCTCAGCTGTGTCGCTACTGTTATGAAAAGCCTCCGCTCAAATGCAATTGTAAGATCTGTAGCCTGTACCATTAAGTTCTGCAACCTTCTTGCAGAAACCTTTTTGCAAACTTTGTAATTTCAGTTGTGGTTAATATAGCCTTTTAAGTTTTGTAACCCTTACTATCTCTGTAACCTTCTCAAGTTACCACTTGTATGACCCTCCAAGCTTTGTAATATTCAAATAAAGTGTGAACAAGGGAGTGAATGTGAGACTGGGTGGAGAGGAACTGCAAGGAGCCAGGAGTGTCTGATGTAATCTGCCCTGAGAAGGCAATCACGAAGTGCTGAAAAGAAAAGAAGAACCTGGTATGCATGAGCAAGGACTGGGAATGCTTCTCGGTGACGGACACAGAAGAGAAACTCAGTGTACGTGACAGGAGCCGCCCAGTTCCAATAAAAAAGGAAACAGCCACACAAGCTGTCTGGTGTGGGGGACCTGCTCAGCAGCCTGGATTTGTGACCGCAGGCGGACACACCATGCTTTGGCTTCTCGGTCTCCATGCTGACTCCGGTAACTCTCCGCCTGTGTAAGTGTGTGGGTGCATGAGGGTATGAATGCAGTGAATGTGTGTGTGTATGAATAAGCTCCATCTCTTTTCTATCTGTTCAGCGGCATCGTAATAAAACTAATACAAGTGTGACCCTGGGTTGGTTTTTAGGGAAACAGAGATAACAGCTACAAGCTGTGTCATGTAGACATAGCCTTAGTTAAAGTTGCCAGCTTGATGCCCTGGAGACAGGAGCCCTGTCTCCCATGCACAGAACTGGTCAAGTAGCAGAGGAGACTTCCGACATGCTGATCCTAGCAGAGTTTACCTCTAGAAGGGAGTGGAACTCAATCTGCACAGCCCATGAAATCCTGGGCCTCTCTGTTAAGGCTACACATGAGCATGCTATTTGAGACATGGATGTCGGTTTGCTAGGACTCAGTTGGCACTTGACAGTTCACTTGACAGTTCACTCAGTTCACTTGACAGAAACCACTGTACAGATCCTTGCTGGTAATGGTAACAATTTTCTTTCTATACTGACCTGGGCTAGATCCAACTGGGGGCATAATGGTGACAGGCTCCATAGCCTATTCCCATTCCTCTGAGTTATCCAGTCTTCTGGTATGTTATTTCAAGTGATGTTTTTTTCTTGTTTGGTGTTTGACTCTGTCTTCATGTTCACTTCCTTTTTGATGTGTAGCTGCTTTCAATTCTGCTACCCTAAATTATTCTGGGTTGTCACTGAACTGTGCAGTAGTTAGGGGACTAAACCTTCACATTGGAAAAATATTTTGCTCCATTTTCTTCTGTGGAAAGAAAGCAGACATAGGGACCCTGAGTAATGTGTGTTTCTGCATAGTTTCCTAGATTAGCTCATTTTAGTACAGTGTACAAGTTATTATGCAATCCCATTTCATGTAGAATGTGGAGGCATGTTTGTAGATCTGAAGTGGTCTGAGCTTCAGCAGCAGCAAACATAGAGCCATGCTCCTCTGGCACACAAACAGGAGATGTGAACATCTTGCTCACATGTCAAATTCACCATCAGTGTAAGCAGATGCAATTCCACAGAGTTGTATCTGCTTCTGTCTGTTGTGAATTTGGCTACAGGTCTTGATTTTATACTTGCTACAAAGGAAAAGTATTTTTCAGGTGGAGGGAGGGGGAGTCAGGGCCTCTTTTTTCTCCTATCTCCTCACCCAGGCTCTCTGTCTTTCATTGATCACATTTTCAAAGTTTTATAACTAAGATCTAAAGAGGTGTGACAATTTGGGGTATCTGTCTATGTACAATGTATGAATTCCAGTTTGATTCTATGAACTGTCAGAATCATAAGACTTTAAGTCTTATGATTGTCATTTACTATATGGGAGTGGTGCTGAGCACCTGTCTATGAATAGGGAAGACTATCAGCATCTGAATAGATCTTGCCCAGGCAGCGGAAAGGATCCTGCATCCTAGAGAAAACCACTGTTCTCCAGCTTCTCTGAAGAGGGCAATGGCAAGGGTTTGAAGAAATGGAATTTCCCCAGGAGAAGGAACAAAGAGGTGAGGTGTTGTACAACCTTTTAATGACAAACACTGAGTGGGTCAGCAAAAACAACGAGGAGTCCTTGTGGCACCTTAGAGACTAACACATTTATTTGGGCATAAGCTTTCGTGGGCTATAACCCACTTCATCAGATGCATGGAGTGAAAAATACAGTAAGCAGGTATAAATATACAGCACATGAAAAGATGGGAGTTGCCTTACCAAGTGTGGGGTCAGTGCTAATGAGGCCAATTCAGTCATGGTGGATGTGGCCCATTCCCAACAGTTGACAAGAAGGTATGAGTATCAACAGAGGGAAAATTATTTTTGTAGTGACCCAGCCACTCCCAGTCTTTATTCAGGCCTAATTTGGTGGTGTCAAGCTTGCAAATTAATTCCAGCTCTGCAGTTCCTCGTTGAAGTCTGTTTTTGAAGTTTTTTTGTTGAAGAATGGCTACTTTTAAGTCTGTTATTGAGTGTCCAGGGAGATTGAATTTGAATGTTACAATTCTTGATGTCTGATTTGTGTCCATTTATTCTTTTGTATAGAGACTGTCTGATTTAATAATAATAATAATTGGAGATATACCTATCTCATAGAGCTGGAAGGGACCCTGAAGGGTTATTGAGTCCAGCCCCCTGCCTCCACTAGCAGGACCAATTTTGCCCCAGATCCCTAAGTGGCCCCCTCAAGGATTGAACTCACAACCCTGGGTTTAGCAGGCCAATGCTCAAACCACTGAGCTATTCCCCCCCCCCCCCCATTGGCCCAATTTGGCCCAATTTGGCCCAATTTGGCCAATGTACATGGCAGAGGGACATTGCTGGCACATGATGGCATATATCACATTGGTAGATGTGCAGGTGTAGAGGGCAACTCCCATCTTTTCATGTGCTATATATTTATACCTGCCTACTTTTTTTCACTCCATGCATCTGATGAAGTGGGTTATAGCCCACGAAAGCTTATGCTCAAATACATTTGTTAGTCTCTAAGGTGCCACAAAGACTCCACATTGTTTTTGCTGATAGACTAACACAACTACCCCTCTGAAACCTGAGTGGGTCAGAGAGACAAAAGAAACAGGGGGCAGCAGAGGGGAACAATGGGGCAGGCTTTTGGAAAGTGAGGGGACTTTTTGACTGTGGGACCAGCCAGTGCTGGAGGAAGTTGGCTGCAGAAGAGAGAGACTCCATACGTTTGAGGAGAAGCCATGAGCTGCAGGAGGGGAATTCTGGGTACCTAGAAGACTCTGATCAAATCCCAAAGAATGCTCAAGAGTGGTGAGGATACTGAGGCTGGGAATGGCATAGAGGCGTTTTATTGTTTTTATCTAGATTTGCATAGCTCATATGTGCTCTCTAAAGCAAAGAGTCATTGTTTTTAGAAATCCTATTTTGCAAAGCATGTGTCTGTTTGCTTCAACTATCACGTTTTTAAGCACCTGGGGATCCAGCACTGGTCTCAGGGTCCAGGCAGTGGGACTGCAAGTTTTCTGTGCTTCGAAGGGGGTGCTCGAAAGAAACTCTGTACGCACCCCAAGAGTGTGCCTAGAGACCCAGAGCATGGACTCAGACTCAGCAAGGCTGAGAGGTGCCTGGGTCCAGCATTGAGCTCCATCACAGCAGTTCGCTGAGTGTCCAGCAAGGAGAGCTTGACTAGGGCTGTGACAAGGGATTTTCTTGCTCCTCCTGACTAAGTTTTCAGTGGTCAATGTTGTTTGCCCTGTTGGTCTCAGAGTATGAGAAAGACAAGGTGGGTCAGATAATGTCTTTTATTGGATCAAGTTCTGCTCATGAAAGCCACAAACTTTTGAGCTACACTGAGCTTTTCTGGTGGCCAGCCTGGCAGAAATAGTCAGATGAAAAGGTGCGCGGTGACAGTGCAATTCACAGACCCACATTCACATAAAGCTGTGATTCTGTCTGTGCAGCTATTGGAGATACCAACTCAAAACCAAGCTGAATTTGCAGGCAATATTTGCTGTTAATCAAACTGAAGGAGTTTGGGAGTGTTTCCCTAATGCCCTTTTCAAATGTGTACATTGATCTGTGGAGTATGTGAATTAGAGCAGGCACTCTGTGTGCTCTGTTTAGTCTATGCAGGATAATGAGTTAGCTTTGCTCTAGATAAACAGTGCCTTCCAAGACCTTGAGACTGCATTGCTCAAATTACCTGTTAAACTGTCTTTTAAACTGTGGTTAGTCAATGTCATGCACACAGGGTTCCTTTTACATTAGGAATGTCTGGGACTTTAGGACTTAGAACTGAGAGAACTTTGTTTTGCTTTACTTTGAACCCACTTGAACTATAAAGGTTTGACGGATTGATTTGAATTTGAATGTTATTAGGTTCATATTCTGGTTGGGCGAGACTGGGGGGAAATGTCACAGATGTAGGAAGAATGAAAAAAATCAAGTGAAGAAGTGAGAAGGAAAATGGAACAGAGAGAGGGCAGGGGGAAAACAAGAGGAGAGAGAAGAATAGACAAAAAAATCCAGTAAAAATATAGAAGAAATGAAGTCATATATATAGGGCACCCCCTTTGCACCACTCCAGGTTTTGGGGTGTTTGTTCATCCCTATCAGCGAGAACATGGTGCCCTGTGGCTATAAAAACATTTACTGTTTACATTGAATTGGCTTTGAAAAAAATGGGTTTAGTTACAGGAAAAAGGTTCTCAAGCTTAAAAACTAGTTTTGAAAAGAACTTTATAGATTCACGAATCTTCAGACTCCATGAGATTTCCTCATCCCTGTTAACAAACTTTCCTGTTCTGAGAACAAGCCAGTTATATGCTGACGGAGAGTTACTTTATGAACTAAACTCTGGTAGAGCCCGTGTTATGGGAACTGCATTGCTCAAAAAACTGGGAACCTTTTCAGCTCTAGGCCACTGCCTGTTGAAGCTTCCATTAAGTGCAGAAAGGAAAAAAATGCTTCCCACCCTAGTATTTAGCAATGTGCAAAGTTTGCTGACAATAATCATGACTAATGTAATGGTGTAAGAGAAATTTTAAAAGGCTTTCATTGCCCCCAACAGGTCTTTGTAGCTGTTGTGTTAAAGAAATGGAGAGGGGACTCTGCCAAGATGACAATCTTGAATTGCATCATGGCAACTTGCTCTTGTGTTTCATTTAATTAAAATGTTAATTTACCATTTGGCAGTCAAAACAATGTCCAACAACATGCAGCTGAGAGTAAACAGTCCATACAATGAATGCCAAAGGCCTACAAGGGACCAGGTCTTTCAGCTAGCTCAGTGCTAGCCTAAAGAGGCCTGACATTTGAAAGATCTAGTCCAGGGGTTCTCAAACTTCAATGCACTGCGACCCCCTTCTGACAACAAAAATTACTACACAACCCCAGGAGGGGGGACCGAAGCCTGAGCCTGCCCGAGTCCTTGTCCCAGGTGGGGTGGCCAAAGCCAAAGCCTGAGCCCCACCGCCTCGGTGGGGAAGGGGTCAAACGCAAAGCCCAACGGCTTCAGACCCAGTCAGGGAGTAAAGCTGAGCCCCGCCGCCTAGGGCTGAATCCCTCGGGCTTTGGCTTGGGCCCTGAGCCCCAGCAAGTCTAAGTCAGCCCTGGCGACCCCATGAAAATGGGGTTGTGACTCACTTTAGGGTCCCGACCCACAGTTTGAGAACTGCTGATCCAATCAACAGAAAGTGGTATGACAGGGGCCGGCATGTAGGGGTTTGGGGGAATGTGATTGAGACGTAGCAGATATTTATGTTCGGAATGATAACCACAGTGTAACTCAGCTGGGGACAATACATCAGATGTGGAGCCTTTTGGCTGTGGGGCATCAGTATGAATTCCAGTCTCAGCTCAGTAGGGACAGAAAGTTGTTGTCATGCAACAGCTTTATTACCTGGTCTCTGTGAAATGAGTTCTGGGGTCTCAGTCCCTTTCCTGGTGGATACAAGCACCCAAATCACAAAAGCAGCATCAAACTGGAACTGATCAGCCCCCTTGTTGGCAAAGACTGAATGGGCAATGGAGACTTAACCGCCCTCTCACCCTTATAAAGCCCCCTGATGGGGCACTGTATCTGCAGAGTTTGCACTTGTGCTGTATTTCTTCTGTGGCTCACTAAAGACCTCACCCTCACTGGACTGTAGTTTAATTTTGGGGGGCAGTGGGAGGGGACGGCAGAAGTGTTCATGGATGAGATGGAATCTTAGGATGTTTCCATTTTCTTACACAGACTTTGTAATTTCTAGATGCTTTTATCTGCAGGGAATTATTACAGGAATTTCAATATTCTGGGAGAGAAAGAATATGTTCTTTGTGAAGCCTGTTGCTTTGCAAATCAGCCTGCGAGCCAGTGGGTTGTCATGTCAGCATAAGACACGGTTAAACACTGACAGGCAGCATAATACAGAAGCTCTCCTGCAGGGGGATCAGAATTTTATAGATACTGTGAAAGTAGAATGAATTATATTGTAGAAGTAGAATGAATTAAAGAAATGCTGTATGTTCCTTTAAGCAGGAATGAGGAATGTTGAAATATAGTTGTCAGGAAGAGAAACATTAAGATATAGAACAATGAGTTGCACCTAAGCTAATGGTGAGACATTAACACCCCATAACCTCAGCCGTGCAGAACACAGTGCCATCCAGAGCCTCAGAAACAACTCTGACATCATAATCAAAAAGGCTGACAAAGGAGGTGCTGATGTCATCATGAATAGGTCGGAATATGAACAAGAGGCTGCTAAGCAGCTCTCCAACACCACATTCTACAAGTCATTACCCTCTGATCCCACTGAGGGTTACCAAAAGAAACTACACCATCTACTCAAGAAACTCCCTGAAAAAGCACAAGAGCAATCCGAACAGACACACCCCTAGAACCCCGAGCAGGGGTGTTCTATCTGCTACCCAAAATCCATAAACCTGGAAATCCTGGACGCCCCATCATCTCAGGCATTGGCACCCTAACAGCAGGATTGTCTGGCTATGTAGACTCCATCCTCAGGCCCTACGCTACCAGCACTCCTAGCTATCTTCGAGACACCACTGACTTCCTGAGGAAACTACAATCCATTACTGATCTTCCTGAAAACACCATCCTAGCCACTATGGATGTAGAAGCCCTCTACACCAACATTCCACATAAAGATGGACTACAAGCCATCAGGAACAGTATCCCCGATAATGTCACGGCAAACCTGGTGGCTGAACTTTGTAACTTTGTCCTCACCCATAACTATTTTACATTTGGGGACAATGTGTACCTTCAAATCAGCGGCACTGCTATGGGTACCCGCATGGCCCCACAGTATGCCAACATTTTTATGGCTGACTTAGAACAACGCTTCCTCAGCTCTCANAATCTGGAGGGCAGGTGCTAGATTCCCTTTCTGAATATTAGCTAAATCTAGAAAGGAAAAGCCAATTTCTGCTTCCATGGTTCAGAAGTGGAAATCCTCCTACGTGCCTGGTACTGTATCTAAAGCTGCCCAAGTCCTCTAGTAGAGCTTCCCCTCTTTCAGTTTTCATTTTAAATTCTAGTGGGATCCACGTACCTCCCTTGCTAGGCTTCAGATACAGAGGTACATTGTCCATTTAGTCCACCCAGTTCCTTCTTTGGGGGCTGCAAGGTGAGGTTACACCAGTATCCCTAATCCAGTCTGGGGAAGTCTTCTGAAGGGGATCTCTGCACCAAAGCCGCCTACCCCTTGGGCTGGGCACACTTGTTCCCCATTCACAGGGCCACCCCTTTCAACTCACAGCAAGCTACAGCATGGCTCAGCTACGTCACTCCTTCCCCCTCCCTTTCCTGTTGATAGCGGCCAAGGGATTGCTGGGAAATGTAGTTCTTTCCCTGCTCCAGGGCTGGCTCTCTAGGCAGGGAGCTAGCCAAGGAACTACAGCTCCCAGGGTCCCGTGGGTTCTCAGCTCCCATGCTGGATCCCCAGCTGCTCCGTGGCTCCGCTTCTGCAGGGTTGTGAGAGGGGAAGAAGTGAGTTAAAAAAACAAACAAGGATGGCCCGAATGCCGCCCCCTGCAAATGTGCTGCCCCAAGCAGCTGCTTGGTTTGATGGTGCCTAGAGCCGGCCCTGCCGAAGATACAACCGCATTTGCTCCAATCCCTCAGACAGAGACAAACATCTACAGGATCTCT
>QXTE01000005.1:23325906-23345223 GCA_003942145.1 Platysternon megacephalum | reverse complement strand
TAATAAAACAGAGTGGTCTTTAACTAAATTGTGAGTCCTGATTCTAACTTTGACAATACCCACTTGGGGAATAAAAGGTGGCAGGGAAATTTAGACTTCTCTTCAGGAAGAGGGTCACGATTACTCTAGGGGTCTGGTTTCTTTCAACCTGTAGCAGGGTGGCCACCCCGCTCCTGCCCGGAGGGGTTAAAACAGCCCTGGAGAGGGCTACAGCTGGGAAAAGCTAGGCTGATTGGGGGAAGTAGCCACAGGTGGGGCCACGCCCCAATCAGGCCACAGCTGGCCCTATAAGAGGGCTGAGGGCCAGCAGCTGACAGACTTTCTCTATAGTGTTTGAGAGAGAAGGACTTAGCTGCCTGGGAAGCTGAGGAGGGTACCTAGGGTAGAGCAGTGCTGGGGAAGGGCAGAGGGAGCTCTAGCCTAGCAAAACCCCAGGCTGCAGGCCTAGTTAAGGGCCCACAAAACGTACTGGGGCTGCAGAGGGGCAGCCCAGAGGCAGCAGGTCCTAACCCCCTTGCTGATGATGAGTGGTTTACAGACTGTAGTCTGCCCCAGTGAGTGGGGACTAGATGATGACTGGCAGTAGCCACTGAGGCAAGGTGGGTTTAGAGGTTTGGGGGCTCCCCTGGGAGGGGAGACCCAGAGTGAGGGGGTACTGTGGTGGGCAGAACCTCTGGGCAAAGGGCACTGGGGTCTGGGAGGGACATGGGAGCCAGCAGCAGGCGAGACATCACCCGGCAGAGGGTGCTCCAGAGCTGGAAAAGAGCTAATTCCCTGGACAACCAGCAGGAGGTGGTGCACTGGTGAGCCTCAACCCGCCACACAACCCATGGAGTCATTGACTCCTGTGCACAGTGGGTGTAAAACATTTCTGCAGGTGTGAATGGAGAATTCTGATTTGATCATATTTTGCACACCCTTTGCACAGGTGTAAATGACAGCCCAAGGTGCCTAAATGGTGGCCCTGAGGCTCAATGCTGGGTGATAATTCACTGATACCTTGTCAGTGTGTTTCCAGAGATTTATGCATTGGGGTCTCCTAAATATTTAGAATGTAAGATCTTCGTGGGAGATGCTTGTTGTTTGCTCACCTATTATACAGACATATATGCTTACTGAGCTGATGGAATGGCCTCCCTCTTTCCTCATGTTTTGATAAATAGCTTCCCAAAATGGGCGCTCTAGTTTGATTATCTATATAGGAACTCAGGGTATGTCTACACTGCATTGTAAACCTGCGTCTGTAGGAGCCAGGCTTGTGGACTTGGTGTTTCCAAGCCCATGGTTGAGCAGCCAAATTGCATTGCAAACTGGAATTACAGTTGCTTGACCTGGGTCTCTCAGCCATGCTAACGTGTCGTGCTGCACTATGAAGACCTTCTGACTTGTGTCTGCGGCTTGAGCTGCTTCCACACTATACAATGACAGGGCTTGGATCTGAGTCACAGCAGGACTCAGGCTTTGATCCTTCTCCCCAGCAGAATCCTACGATCCGGGTCCTGAGTGCTTGCTGAACCAAGTCAGGCTGATTTGTGTGTGGACAGAAGAGAGGCTTGGACTCAAACCTGAGTCAGAACCTGAGCTTAGTGTGCAGTGTAGACATATCCTGAGAGAACGCTGCTTTCAGGAAATGTTTGCGAGAGAGAATATGTGGAGGAAGCAATGAAGCCTGTATGTTGGTTTGTCTTAACTCTCTCTATGCTGGAAAACTGACACCTCATATCACTGCTCTTCTAGTAGCAGCCTTTTCTTTTCATAAATCTCTTTATGGCCTGTTATGTATCGTGGTGGTAATTCATGAGCCAAATACTCTGCTGCTGTTGTCAATGGAGTATCATGTCAGCAGAGAATTTGGTCTCATATGGTCAGTACCAAAGATTCCAACTAGAAAACAATAGGACTTCTGTGATGTTGCACTCTATATGATTTTATGAAAATATGCTAATGAGTTTGAATATAATGTAACTGAAATATTCTTCATGCAAAAGGTCTCTTGTAAGGTATCATTACAAAGCTTATTATCTACTGAGTGTGGTCATCCTGTTTGTATAAATGTATCACTCTTGTATCTGAAACTAGAAATATGAAATATAACTCTGAGGGCCTATTGTAATTATGCAAAGTGTAGGCCATTAATGGTGGTTTGGAATCTTGATGACTCCCATTAACCAGGACAATGTCTGCAGATGGCTCTGTTTTACTTGTAAGTCTCCCTGTATATGTGTGCTGGCAAGTGGGTAATGAAGTCTTAGTGACATGTGATCATGTCACCTGAACTGGAATCCATCTTTAAACTGGTGCTTTTCCATGGAGGAGGGGGTGGGAACCCAGAGAGGGACAAAGGATTCCCGCCTTATGCAAAAGATGTATAACTGGGTGGAACAGAACAAAGGCGGCAACCATCATGAGGAATCCCCTAGGTACCACGTGAGCTGGAACAAGGGCTGTACCAGGGGAAAGGATTGTGCCCAGACTAGGAAGGTGTCCAGTCTGTGAAAGAAACTTATTGAAACATCTCAGGGTGAGATTTTATCTGTACTCAGTTGTATTACTGTATTAGGCTTAGATTTGCTTGTTTTATTTTATTTCACTTGGTAATTCACTTTGTTCTGTCTGCTACTACTTGGAACTACTTAAATCCTACTTTCTGTATTTAATAAAATCACTTTTTACTTGTTAATTAACTCAGAGTATGTATGAATACCTGGGGGGAGGGGGGCAAACAACTGTGCATATCTCTCTATCAGTGTTATAGAGGGCGAACAATTTAAGAGTGGATTTATTTGGGGTTTAGACCCCATTGGGAGTTGGGCATCTGAGTGTTAAAGACAGGAACACTTCTGTAAGTTGCTTTCAGTTAAGTCTGCAGCTTTGGGGTATGTGGATCGGACCCTGGGTCTGTGTTGGAGCAGACTGGCATGTCTGGCTCAACAAGACAGGGTGCTTGAATCCCAGGCTGACGGGGCAGGAAAGCAGGGGCAGAAGTAGTCTTGGCACATCAGTTGGTAGTTCCCAAGGGGGTTTCTGTGATCCAACCCATCACAACTTCCGCTAAGTGGCCCAATTAGAAAGAAAGAAAGGGGTGGGGGAGACAAATGAGTCAGATATCTTCTTTGTCTTGAGCTATCCAGAATTCTGTGGGGAAGCAGCCTTGGTTATCCATTAGCCACAATTTCCATGGAATGATTCTCCTGTATTGCCTAACCATTTTTTCCATTGTCTTTCTTGCTATATGTAGCGGGGTGGTCACCCGCTCCGGCCCAGAAAGGGTTAAAGCCAGCCCTGGGACAGGGCTGAGGATGGAGAAAGCAACTTTTAGGCTGAACTGATTGGGGGGAAGTGGCTGCAGCTGGGGCCATGCCCCAATCAGGCCTCAGCTGGCCCTATATAAGAGGCTGGGAGCCACGAGCTCAACAGTCTCTCTCTGTCTGCAGAGGGAAATAGGCCTGGCTGCAGGGAGCTAAGGACAGGGTACCTGAGTGGAGCAGGGCTGGGGAAAGGCAGAGGAGCCGGGGAGTTCTAGCCTGGAAAGCCCCAGGCTGCAGCCTAGCAAAGGCCAACAGGTACTGGGGCTTGCAGAGGGCAGCCCAGGGGTAGGCAAAGGCAGCAGGTCCAAACCCAACCCTGCCAGTGATGAGTGGCTGACACTGCAGTCTGCCCCAGGGCGCGGGGGCTAGTTGGTGACTGGCAGTAGCCCACGACTGAGGCAAGGTGGGGATAGTGGGTGGGGGATGTGACAGCGTACCCCATAAAGGGGCTCATAAATGTATGTATAATATAACTGGAATAGGGTTTTGCTACATAGGCCACGTAACATATCTATGTAAAGGTTATGATCTACTGGTTATGTTCATCCTAGTTGTAGGCAGGCACCATTTGTGTGTTCAAAGTTATGAACATTGGCTGTATAATTGCTTGATTTCTAAGGGCTGGTCCACACTAGGGGCGGGGATCGAAATAAGATACGTGACTTCAGCTACGAGAATAGCGTAGCTGAAGTCGAAGTATCCTATTTCGAATTAGGCGCGCTTACCTCGTGTCCTCGCAGCGCGGGATCGACGTCCGCGGCTCCCCCGTCGACTCCGCGAACTCCGCTCGCCCTGCTGGAGTTACGGAGTCGATGTGAGCGCGTTCGGGGATCGATGTATCGCGTCCAGACGAGACGCGATACATCGATCCCCACTACATCGATTTCTACCCGCCGATCCGGGCGGGTAGTGTGGACCTAGCCTTAGTGGCCTCAGTTAGAACATTTGATGACTTCTTGGGAAAGGAATGTGCAAATTAGGTGTTCAGTCAGGGGGCACTTAACAGACAAAAGAGCTTGGAAGACTCCAATCCACATTAGAAGTCTACCTGAGGACGTTCAAGGCAGCATGTGGGTAATGGCTGCTACCTGCAGTCCTGAGTCATGCATGGGCATGTGACCTGCCCANTTCTGTCTGTTACTACTTGGAATCACTTAAATCCTACTTTCTGTATTTAATAAAATCACTTTCTACTTATTAATTAACTCAGAGTATGTATTAATACCTGGGGGAGCAAACAGCTGTGCATATCTCTCTATCAGTGTTATAGAGGGCGAACAATTTATGAGTTTACCCTGCATAAGCTTTATACAGGGTAAAACGGATTTATCTGGGTTTAGACCCCATTGGGAATTGGGCATCTGAGTGCTAAAGGCAAGCACACTTCTGTGAGCTGTTTTCAGGTAAACCTGCAGCTTTGGGACAGGTGATTCAGACCCTGAGTCTGTGCTGGAGCAGACGGGTGTGTCTGGCTTCACCAAGACAGGGAGCTGAAGCCACTGAGCTGGCAGGGAGAACAGGAACAGAGGTAGTCTTTGCACATCAGTCTGGCAGCTCCCAAGGGGGTTTCTGTGATCCAACCTGTCACAGGGGAGACCCAGAGAAAGGGGCACCGGGGTTCGGGAGGGACACGGGGCCAGTGGCAAGGCGGATCACCAGCCTGCAGGGGGCACTCCAGGACGCTGGAAGAGCTAATTCCCTGAGACGACCAGCAGGAGGTGCCGCAGGGGTGAGTCTGCTCGCTTACACTACACATACCCTGTTCTGTTATCCTTCATTCCAGATGATTGCAAATTTCTTGATACATGTCCAGATTAAAACAGTCCACTCTAATAAAGGCTAATTTACACAAACTCAATTTATTCAACTAAGTAAGAATAGTGGGTTTAACATTGTAGATCCTTTCTCTTTCTCTCCTCTCTTCCTCTCCCCCCCCCAATCTAATTTAATATGCTGTGACCAACATCTTATCCTCTAGAAGCAAATCCATCTCCCAGGATGAACCTAGATGTAAATTGGGAGGATGGTGTCAGGAATTCCTAATACCTATAGGTGATCAATTTTATACTCCATAGCACAAGATTAAATTTACCTTTATTAGGATTTCAGCCTGCATGTTGTTTGTGACCATGACATTATCCTGTCACAGTATTTAACGTGCATGATGTCATTTGGCAGTGAGTTCCACAGGTTAGTCATGTTCTGTGCAGCACATTAGCAAGAGTGCAGAAATGGAATAGATAAACCTATTAGGTTTTCTTGCTACTGTAGGAATTTTCCCTAGTCCCATATTGACCTTTGTCTCATTCTGAATGTGCTATGTATAGAGACACAAGATGGGTGAGATAATAGCTTTTATTGGACCAACTTCTGTTGGTGAGAGAGACCAAAAGAAGTTGGTTCAAAAAAAGTTATTATCTCACCCACCTTGTCTCTGCAATATCTTAAAACAAATACGACTACACCAACACTGCATACAACTGTATAGAGAAGTACTTTATTGGTTCTAAATTTGTGCACCATTCATGTCAGTGAACACCTCTTTGTTCACATGTTGTGGAAGATGATAAAGAGGAGGGCTGATCAGCTCTGGTTGCACCCTTCATAATTTTGGGTTAATCAGGAACCCTCTAATTCTTCCTCTTCCCAGTCTAAATAATGGAGAGGTCCAGAACCCCATCATTCCAGAAACAAAAAGGTACTCGTGCTGTTCTGAAAAACACCAGCCCTTTTTGTTACCAATGAGCTTTTGAATTTACTGTCAGAGGAAAACTTGGCTAGGGAGACTACTAATAAGTGAAATCCCTGAAGAGAAGGGGATTGTGAGACAGTAGGAAATCTGTTATGTCCCCCACTTCCGCTAGTGTTCTGCAGCAAGGAACCTCTGCAAGGCAGCAAAGAGCTTCTTCTCCATCTGTTCTTCCAAGCTGCTTTCCATAAACCCTTTGGAGATTCATCTTTACATATATACAAGTTCCTAAGTATGTGTTTGGCTGTTGGCCAGGAACATGCCAGCTGTACATTCAAGAGCAGCTCCTAGGTGAAACAGATGCAGTCAGTTTTAAAAGTGTTTTCTGCCTGTTTTTTAACATTCTAGAATGAAAGACTGTATTATGCAGATTAAGGCAGGCAAGGTGAAACTTCACCCCCCTCCACCAGAGGATCTGATCCAAGTCCTGTCGAAGTCAATGCATAGACTCTCATTGGCTTCAGTGAGAGTTGGTTAAAGGCTAGAGTGTCATTCCCATAAAAGTGCTGGCAGCAAAGGGAGGAGACGGCCAGCTGCCAGGGAATCTGTCCCTTTAAAAATGCAAATTGAGATTTACAGTCACAAAAGGAGCTTGAGAGTTCTAGGGCAGAAACAGTTGTCTTATTGAAAGAACTCAACCCACAGGTTGCAGTGATGAAAACCCACATAGAGCACTTGAATTCTACAGTAGAAAGGATGGTTTGGCTCAAGCAGATGACAGGCCTGTGTTACAGGTACATTATTACATGTGCGTGAGGCTGCACATGGTATCCTACAATCTCTTCTAAATCTCTACAATCTCTCCTCAGCCTGGACCAGTCCACATAAGAGACCCACTTCCTGGACACTACTGTGCAAATAAGTGATGGTCACATAAACACCACCCTATACCGGAAACCTACTGACTGCTATACTTACCTGCATGCCTCCAGCTTTCATCCAGACCACACCACTCGATCCATTGTCTACAGCCAAGCCCTAAGATACAACCGCATTTGCTCCAATCCCTCAGACAGAGACAAACATCTACAGGATCTCTATCAGGCATTCTTAAAACTACAATACCCACTTGGGGAAGTGAAGAAACAGATTGACAGAGCCAGAAGAGTACCCAGAAGTCACCTAGTACAGGACAGACCCAACAAAGAAAGTAACAGAACGCCACTAGCCATCACCTACAGCCCCCAACTAAAACCTCTCCAGTGCATCATCAAGGATCTACAACCTATCCTGAAGGACGATCCCTCACTCTCACAGACCTTGGGAGTCAGGCCAGTCCTCACTTACAGACAGCCCCCCAACCTGAAGCAAATACTCACCAGCAACTACACACCACACAACAGAAACACTAACCCAGGAACCAATCCCTGCAACAAACCGCATTGCCAACTCTGTCCGCATATCTATTCATGGGACACCATCGTAGGACCTAACCACATCAGCCACACCATCGGGGACTCATTCACCTGCACAGCTACCAATGTGATATATGCCATCATGTGCCAGCAATGCCCCTCTGCCATGTACATTGCCCAAACCAGACAGTCTCTACGCAAACGAATAAATGGACACAAATCAGACATCAAGAATTGTAACATTCAAAAACCAGTAGGAGAGCACTTCAATCTCCCTGGACACTCAACAACAGACTTAAAAGTGGCAATTCCTCAACAAAAACGCTTCAAAAACAGACTTCAATGAGGAAACTGCAGAACTGGAATTAATTTGCAAGCTTGACACCATCAAATTAGGCCTGGAATAAAGACTGGGAGGGGCTGGGTCATTACAAAAAGTAATTTTCCCTCTGTTGATATTCACCCCTTCTTGTCAACTGGGAATGGGCCACATCCACCCTAATTGAATTGGCCTTGTTAGCACTGACCCCCCACTCGTAAGGCAACTCCCATCTTTTCATGTGCTGTGTTTTTATATCTGCCTACTGTATTTTCCACTCCATGAATCTGATGAAGTGGGTTATAGCCCACGNTGGGACACCATCGTAGGACCTAACCACATCAGCCACACCATCGGGGACTCATTCACCTGCACAGCTACCAATGTGATATATGCCATCATGTGCCAGCAATGCCCCTCTGCCATGTACATTGCCCAAACCAGACAGTCTCTACGCAAACGAATAAATGGACACAAATCAGACATCAAGAATTGTAACATTCAAAAACCAGTAGGAGAGCACTTCAATCTCCCTGGACACTCAACAACAGACTTAAAAGTGGCAATTCCTCAACAAAAACGCTTCAAAAACAGACTTCAATGAGGAAACTGCAGAACTGGAATTAATTTGCAAGCTTGACACCATCAAATTAGGCCTGGAATAAAGACTGGGAGGGGCTGGGTCATTACAAAAAGTAATTTTCCCTCTGTTGATATTCACCCCTTCTTGTCAACTGGGAATGGGCCACATCCACCCTAATTGAATTGGCCTTGTTAGCACTGACCCCCCACTCGTAAGGCAACTCCCATCTTTTCATGTGCTGTGTTTTTATATCTGCCTACTGTATTTTCCACTCCATGAATCTGATGAAGTGGGTTATAGCCCACGAAAGCTTATGCCCAAATAAATTTGATAGTCGCTAAGGTGCCACAAGGACTCCTCATTGTTTTTTCTTCTAATGTGACTGCTATTTTCAGACATGTTTCAGATGACTTTTTGCTTGCAATGTTGTTTTCTGATTTCTTAATATTATACAAACAGGAATGTAACCACTACACCCACTCCCTCTCAAACACACCTAAGGTGAAATCCTGCACCCATTGTCGTCAGTGGCAAAACTCTTGGGAACAGGTTGTCTCTTTAGATGTCCAGTACTTATTGCTTCTGGATGCAGAAGGAATACAGTACTAGGAGAACAGCTTTTCTTATAGGATTTTGATGGTGCTAGTACCAGCCACAATCAGGGAGGATGGAGGCAGCGTGAGAATGAAATATACATTGTGTGTGTGTACATGCATGCATACATACATATAAACTATAAAGTTAACCAAACTTTTAATATTCTAAAGTTCATAAATTCATGTTTGAATCAAATCTTGGGTGAAGGTTTTTGAGATTAGACCAGGATCTATATCTGGCTTTCAGTGCTCCCAAATGTGGGGGTGTTGAATCAGGGGTTTGTTTTGGGTGTTATATGGGTAAGGGACAGTTGCAAAATTTTGATCTGGATTAAGTTTCAAATTATGAATTTCCCCTTTGGAACTGTTCAAACCTGAGGTGTGTACATATCTCCAATTTATCTGAACCATTTGTCCATTTAATATCTATAGCAAGTCGAGTACAGCTAACATCCAGTCCCTAATTATGCTCTGTCTTGCATAGTGGGTTTGTCTAGCCCCAGTTAGACACTTCTCTTTGCCAGTAGTGAAGATGACATCTTAATCCTTGTTACTCGTGTCTGTGATGTTCTATAGTGTGACAAGATTCTTGCATCTTTGGGCATTATGCTCTCATTAATTGGAAATAACTCTGATTTTTCCACAAATGGCCTGCACATTATGACTACATTAATAAGGCCAACCGACAATCCTCTGACACCATCTTCTATAAAGAACTCAGAGAAGACTCCACCACACCACAGTTTACCAAGGAATTTAAGAATATCATTAAATCTTTCCCCAAACAACTCCAAGAGAAACTCTATATCCTCATCCCCCACAAACCCACCTGAGGGACCTTTACATGCATCACAAAATACACAAACAAGGGAACCCAGGCAGACCCATCATATCTAGCTTGTCTCTCTTACTGCTGGAATATAGGGACTCATAGAAACTATCCTCAACACAAAGGGCCAGTTTTCTCCAGAACATAATCGACTTCCTTCAAAAACTCCTCAACATTAACAACCTCCCTCAGAACACCATGCTTGCCACCATGGATGTCATCTCCCTATACACCAACATCCCTCACAGTGACGGCATAGCTGTCTGCCTCAAATATCTACAAGACAATGAACGACACTCAGGAATCCACCCTAAGCACATTGCCAAACTCATCCATTTCATCCTCACCCATAACCGTTTTACATTCAACAACAAACACTTTGTCCAAACCATGGGAACAGCCGTGGGTACTAGGATGGCTCCCCAATACACCAACCTCTTCATTGGCCACCTTAAGGAAAAATTTCTGGACAAATGCACCACAAAACCAATGATCTACTTGAGATACACAGATGATATTTTCATCCCCTGGAGAGCTGACTTAAACTTCCTCAGATTTCCACCACAACTTCAACAACCACCATCCATCCAGTAAACTTTCTCTGGAACACTCCCAGACTGGCATTGACTTCCTGGACACCACGATCAGCTTCAGCAATGGAACTCCACAGACAACTATATACAAGAAAACCACAGAGCACCACACCTATCTTCATAGATCCAGTAACCACCCCAAACACACCAAGAAATCTGTTATCTACAGCCAGGCATTCAGATACCACAGAATATGCTCCAAGTAGAAAGTCCGAGTTATACACCTTAACACGCTTAAAACTGCCTTCACCAAACAAGGACACTCCACCAAAGAAGTAAATCACATCATGGAACAGTCCACACAAATATCCCAATACAACCTGCTTTAGTATGGGAATAAAACCCCCTCCAACCACACACCCTATTTGTCACCTACCACTTCACACAAGAACCCATATGGGGTATCATTAAACAATTACAACCCATATTCAATGGAGACCCCCTCCTGAAAGAAATCTTTCCCAGACCCCCTCTGCTGGCACCTCTCTGGTATAGGTGCCGATTTTTTTCCTGGATGATCTCTGCACTGAGTTGGCCAAGCTCATAAGTAGCCTGTGAGGAGTTGGTAGAGACAGCCAAGCTGATGCTGGCACCTCCTTGTGGCAGATGCAGGAACTCACTGATTTAGGCTCCAGATCTAAAAAGGTAACACAGTGGGCATCCTGAGGGCATCTCCTTTCGAGATGGAGACATTGTCTAACCACCTGGGGCCAAATGCAAATCACAGGCTGGGGCACTACCTGGGGGACCGCCCTGCCAATGCGCTTGATGGCAATGCTGTGTAGGGGGGTGAGGTTCCCTCTTGAATCAACCCCCCAAAGAGAGAGGGATGCTAGCGGGTGTGTATAGCTGCGCAGAGACCCTCCTAGTGTGATGATTGGCTCCCCCTGAGGTGGGAGCCTCCAAGAACTGGCAAAGGATCAATGGGGTATGGGTGACTGCACTGGGCTGTCCCCTGACCGGAACCTTGGATGTAATTCGACTGATAAAGTTTCAGCTTGATTAAAACTCATATCACATGTCCTTGCCTTCTTCCGTGCCGTGAGCTCACCAAAGACTGCCAGTGAGATCCTGGGATTTGCTGATGCACATCTGTGTCCAACCTGGTTTTAATTTCTTCCCCTTTCCACGCCTTGGAACGTAGGGCTTGCATCATTGAAAAGCTGCATTCTTTTATCTCCCTTCATCTTGCTACTTAATGACCTACAACAGAAACTGTATCTCCACTCATTGACGTGCTGTTTTCTATAGTATCTTCCTGCCGAAGGGCGGGGAGGGATTCTTCTAGCCCAGCAGTGACTCAGTCGGTGCACAGAAGAAGGTAATTCACAGAGTCAGGATGTGCTGCTGCCAGGATACATGAGGATATTTCATGACTATTTAGTTTATTATTGAGTGGAGCTGATCAGGAATTCTTTGGCAAAATGTTTTTTTTATAGGAAAATGCTGATTCATTGAAATCGATTTGTGTGTGTGTGTGTGTGTGTGTGTGTGTGTGTGTGTGTGTGTGTGTGTGTGTGTGTGTGTGTGTGTGTGTGTGAAAAGATCTGTTTTGCTGAATTTCTTGACTTGAAAATGTTTTGAAAACAAACATTTCAAAAATGTTTCACTGTTTCATTTGGACATTTTCCAAAAGAGAAATTCCGGTTTTCCAGTTTGAAGGGACGTTTTGTTTAGAAATTTAAGCTAATTATCCATAAAATAAACAAACAAATAAATAATGGTCAAAATCAATAAGTGTTTTCAATTGATGCAAACCACAAGTGCCATCTGGTTTTTGGCTGAAAATTTATATTGCAGGTATGCCTGCAACCCATATCTATAAACCAAGCCTTCATTCTAGGTTTATAATGAAACCTGATGTTTGTGTGGCTTTCTGTTTCATTACACGTGGTTTGTACAGTAAAGGTATCGGGGTAAAGGTCTCAGGTGTCTAGGGGCTGGATATGTAGAAAAGGGATGCAATCACTTGTCTGTGATTACGTGCATATGGAATCCCCATTTACAGCCACACACATCCAGTGGAAAATCCCCCTCTGTCTCACCCTGAGTGAAAACTTGGACTGAGAGAAACTGAACCAATTCCCTTGTTTATCAGGCACATGTTTCAAACCAAACATTATGCCTCATATGTGTTCACCGTATGTGATAGTTTTTTTTAAATAAGAGAGATTAATTGAATCACAAAAGCAAAGGGCACATGTATAAAACACAAGAGGTTCAAAAGTGCATTTAGCTACAAGCAGAAGAGGTGATTATGTATCCTAGTCAAAATGAAAGGACTAAACATGAATTTGCTAAGTACTTAAAGATACACAAGTGACTTTGTTCTAATGGAGAGCAACTTTCCACAGCTCCTACCAACAAAACCCAGAGGGGACACTCCAATGCCATTTTGTCTCAGCAAGTACAGTGTCTCTCCATGGACCATAGAATCCTGGTTTTAAGTCTTGGCTATTATTTGTGCAATGCATGCACATAAAGCATCAGGAGTTCCTCTATTAGCACAAGATGGCAGACTGAGTCCCCTCCAATGTCAGGCCACAATGTAGCAGACATAACAGGGGCCAGTTTCCGCCCCAATCTTTAAAAAAGAAGAATCCCAAAAACATTTTTCAAGCTTTATGTATAGAGATCACTCACACACACCCCGAAATGCAACCATCTTTGGGTGCAATGAACCAGCAGGGCTACACAATAGCTGGGTGTTTTTGTTTAGTTAGGAGTGGAAGTGAACCACAGATTTCCCCCCTTAAAATGTTGGAAGAATTTTAGCTAGGCATAAATGCTTGCCTGTGTTCTTATATGGCTCTATTATCTGAGGCCCATATCCTCAAAGGTATTTCAGGTCCTAACTTTCATTGATTTCAGTGGAAGTTAGTAGCCTAAATACCTTTGAGGATCTGGGCCTAAGTGCTTCGCAGATGTTAATTCATTTGTCATCACAACACCCTTGTGAAGGTAGGTACTGAAGGACAGAGAGATGAAGTAACTTGTTTAAGATCACTCAGGAAGTCTGTGACAGAGTTAGGATTCGAACCCAGATGTCCTGAGTCTCAGTTCAGTGCATTAACTGCAAAACCATATTTCCTTCCCAAGCTTGGTCTGGACATTGGGGTTAAAACCTCTTGTTTTGTGAAAAGCACCATGGGGTCGATAATGGACAACACGCATTGAAGTATCACAAATCTCCCACATGGTTTTCTTTGACGAAACACTTTACTTTTATTAAACATAGAAAATAGATTCCAAAGAGTGAGAAATCCAAACAGCAATCTAACCAGTTTATAAGCCAGCACATTTATCAGTAGTGACTCTCCTATTGCTTGTTCTGTGAAAACAGTATCTACTAATTAATTGAACACAGTTGAAAATTAGAACATTAGTTGCAACACATTTCTTCCAAGCCAATAGTGATGCGGGAGGGATGTGCAATAGACAGACACAATTAGGGCTTTAGCAACTGAAACGAAAGATAACCATGTTCAGAGCATATATATATAAAATGGTTACGTCCTTGGTTTTTCATCACATATGATAGCTGACATCTGTAGCAGCACAGTGTTCCTTAGCACCATGCTGCAGGCTTGGTTCAGTATTGACTCACAGACGCACTCTTTCCACCAGGGTGTTCCTTACAATTCTCCCATGCAAGTACTGTTCAGGACAGACCCTGCATGGCTGATATGATGAAATCACAGCCCAAGGCTCTGACTGTCTTTTCAAGAAAACACTTGTGAGTCTACACATCAGGATGAGAAGACTACAGGCAATTCAGAACATGCCTAGTGTGTTTTAGCTGTCTGTAAACCTATTTGATAAGAAACATAATGTGGGTAAGTTACGGTTTAAATGGTTCTGTAAATGATAGACAGGAATTATGCGTTGTTAAAGAGCTAACTATTCAAGTTCACGTTGGGAAGCTGATTTCCACGACAGAATGAGTGCCAAATGAAACCTGCATAAACATGAGTTGAACTCCTGCCTTAGAACACACGTGAAAATGAACTCAGTGGCCTCAGTCTCCTCATCACTGGCACACATTGAAAGAAAAATGCAAATCCACACAATACTTATCATTCTCAGTTTCCACTCTAGGACTAGAATAGTGGGTTAGGACTGAAATGCCTTGACACAGCTATATGGGGTCCAGGATGGGAGTAGCAAGGGTTGCTTTAGCTCAGGAAAGAGGAGTGCTGGCAGAGCCATATGTGAGAGAAGCTTGCACAGTGCTTGCTGTCAGCCAGTGTTATTATGCCTTCACTTTAATGAATGCTGAACTCACCCACAAACACTTTAAAACAGTCACTCACACTTGATTTCCGTCAAACAGTTTGCAATGTCTCTTTATAATGTACAAATAGAGAGCGGCTCAGATAGAAACGTCACTGATAAATCCAGTGTCTGTTCTAAAATTGGTTGGATTAAATGTGGCAGTTTTTAAATAATGCTGTCCTTGTGCCTGTTGACACGGAGACATCTGCTGGTATTGAGTCCTTCCTTTCCCAATAGCTTTCAGCATCCAGCATATTGTAAACAACAAGGCTGCATATTCCACATGGTAATTGGAAGCACTGTAAGCCTTAGTCGAGTGACAGTTTATCTGATTTGCTAGGATATCTATTTACTGGATAGTACTTGATAGCTTAATAGAAAAACAACAAAGTCTTTTCTCTCATCAGTTTCCCTGAAGGTTCTTGTGTTTGTTTTGTTCTGTCTATCTCTGTCCTCAAGTTGCATATTGTCCATAACTTCAAGGGTCAGTTCCTTCTGTGATGTGATCTTTGCCTTTGTATCTAAGGGCATGTCTACACTGGCAGAGTTACATCGCCAGTAGTTACAGCACCACACAGAGAGCGCTGAAGGGAAACCGCTGTTGTGCGTTCACACTGTCAGTTGCCTGTGCAATAGCGTGTTCACACTTGCAGCATTTGCAGTGGTATTCGGAGCATTGCACTCTGGGGAGCTATCCCACAGAGCATCTCTTCCTCTTCTGCCTCTAAGAGTTGTGGGAAGACGGAGGGGGTCGCGGGGCATCCTGGGTCCTGTCCCAATGCCCTGTGATGCATTGCTTTGCATCCCAGCAATCCCTGTACTTCCGTCTGCATTTGGTGCCATCTTTCAACAGTTTGTGTACTGCGCGCTCTGCCTCTTCGGTCTGCAGGAATGGATCCCAAACAGTTGACCAGTATGCTGCTCGCTCTGACCAACACATCATGAGTGGCAGTGGAGTTATTCCTTAAACTACAAAGACAAGAGGAGTGCGACATGGATCTCGCCACGCGTAGTAGCTACGACACGAGATTGCTTGTGGCATTCATGGAGGTGCTGAACACAGTGGAACACCGCTTTTGGGCTTGGGAAACAAGCACAGAGTGGTGGGATCACATCGTGATGCACATCTGGGATGACGAGCAGTGGCTGCAGAAATTTTGGATGAGGAAAGCCACATTCATGGGACTGTGTGATGAGCTTGCCCCAGCCTTGTGGCGCAAGGACACAAGAATGAGAGCTGCCCTGTTGTTGGAGAAGCGCTTGGCAATTGCACTGTGGAAGCTGGCTACTCCAGACTGCTACTGATCGGTCGCTTGCTGTATGCTCCATAATATTTGTGAAGGGAAGGGTGATAGCTTCACTCATGGCTTGACCGCAGAGGCTCAGCACCTGGAGGCTTAGTTTGAACAGCCAGAGACCAGGGCTATTAGAGGGGCACACAGTGTGGGGCCATAAGGATCAGGGTTGCCTTGAGGCAGCAATTTGAAACTTAAAGCCACTTTTATTTGTTGCTATGCTCGGGATTGCAGTGCTTGTAATGCTAGGAGGTGATTGTGATTGGTGCAGACGATGTAATATGAAGGTTTAACATAATTGTCTGTTGCTTTGCAGGGCTCTGTTTGCTTTCAATTAATAGAATAAAGATTTCAAACCAACACAATTCTTTTATTAAAAAACAACAACCGGAGGAGAGAGTCAAACAAAAAAACCCATCAGCAGTGAGGGGGATGGGGGAAGGGAAAATCCCAGGAGGAGGTGGGGTCCTGGGACAGCTAAAGATTTGTGTATGTCCAGGGATCATATCCAACCTTCTCCTTTGGAGTACAATGCAGTGGGTACTGTACTTCAGCAGGACCAAACTGCAGAGGGATGGGTGTTGAGTGCACTGGGTAGTGGGAGTCTGCAGTGGTGGACTGTGAGGGGGGAGGAGTGGAATAGACTGGAGCCAGGAGGTTGATAAGAGTGTGTTGGCGGTGTCTGGGGGGAGCATGGGAAAGAGTTTTGCGACAGTGGCTGAAGGGGAGGGCAGGCGCGGAGCTGCTCAGTTTGCAGTGCTAGTATCACCTGGAGCGTGTCCGCTTGGCACTTCATAACATTTAAGAGATGCTCCGTGGCTTCATTCTGGCATGCTGCTTTCTCCTTTTGATCCCTCTTCTCGCTGTCCCGCCACTCCTTCAATTCCTGTTTCTCGGCCGCTGAGTGCATCATAACATCACACAGAAAGTCCTCCTTCGTTCTTCTTGGCCGCTTTCTAATTCTGGGCAGCCGTTCAGCTGCCGATAACAAAGAGGGAGGCTCAGCTCCCAAGATCATCTCTGTGAAGTTTAAACGCAACATTTTACAGAAGTAGTATTGTTTGCAACACACAGAACACTGATTCAGTGATTTAAAACAGCCACTATTCACATACCTGTCACTAACTGGCTGACCCCAGGCAAGCACACACAGTAGTGGCGCCAGCTTTGCCGGCGCCCTAGGCGGCGGAAGGTCCCGCCCCCGAAATCCCGCCCCCAACAGCGGCGGCGGAAGGTCCCGCCCCCAAATTTCTACGGGCGGCGGGGGCGCAGGCGCCCCCAAAATAGTAGCGCCCTAGGCGACCGCCTAGGTCGCCTAATGGGAGCGCCGGCCCTGAGCACACATGAGCCACAAGACCTCCAAAATGGTGAGTAGCCACAGGGGCAGAGTAAATCACTCTTCCCAGACCCTGCGGTACACTGGGCAAAGGGCTCTTGGGGAGAGCCGGCACTGTAGGGGGGGCCTGATAATCATTCCTGTCCCCACACTTTCCACAGGATGTGATCATTATGGAAGATATCTCACTGCTGAGGGTGAGCAGGAAATCAAGGGAGGGTCTTCTCCAAGTCTGTGGCTTCCGCCCTGGCCCTTATGTGTGCAGCAATGGTTTCCCCGCCCATGACGGCAGAGTGGTGCGGGAAAGTTACCGTTAATGGGGCAAGAAACAAAGCAGCTCCGCCAAAGAACCTGTGGTAGCAGATTTCCCAGTATCTCCATGAGAGTTTCCTGGAGCTCTCTGAGGCAGATTCCCGTGAAGTGAGGGAGTCAATCAACAGTCAATCAATCCGCCGCTCAGACTAGGCATGCGGTGGTACGTGCATCATACAGACACAAGCCTGCTTTCTGCAGCTCTCCTGCCCCCAACAACTCGCTTCAGCGATTCCCAAAATCAAATCCACTTACTGGGGCCTCCTCTTCTGTTTGCGCTTCACCAAGATCCGACCGCTGTGGCTGGCTAGCTTCCTCCAGGGTAGAAGAGAGCTCCTGGCTGCATGCATCTCTGACCTCTGAGTCATCCTCTGCCTCTGGGTCTCCCTCCACATCCTCATCCAAGATTTCCTCCTCCTGACTCAGTCCACTCTTGACTGGCATGCAAGCCACCGAAGTATACACAGTGGTCTTTGTGACGGGTTGGATCACAGAAACCCCCTTGGGAACTGCCACCTGATGTGCCAAGACTACTTCTATCCCAGTTTTCCCTTCCAGCTCAGGACTCCAGCACCCTGTCTTGCTGAGCCAGACACTCCCATCTGCTCCAACACAGACCCAGGGTCTGAATTACTTGCCCCAAAGCTGCAGGTTGACCTGAAAACAGCTCACAGAAGTGTGCTTGTCTTTAGCACTCACATGCCCAATTCCCAATGGGGTCTAAACCCAAATAAATCCGTTTTACCCTGTATAAAGCTTATGCAGGGTAAACTCATAAATTGTTCGCCCTCTATAACGCTGATAGAGAGATATGCACAGTTGTTTGCTCCCCCAGGTATTAATACATACTCTGAGTTAATTAATAAGGAAAAAGTGATTTTACTAAATACAGAAAGTAGGATTTAAGTGATTCCAAGTAGTAACAGTCAGAACAAAGTAAGTCACCAAGCAAAATAAAATAAAATGTGCACATCTATGTCTAATCAAACTGAATACAGATAATCTCACCCTCAGAGATGCTTCAGTAAGTTTCTTTTCTCAGACTGGACACCTTCCAGGCCTGGGCACAATTATAGCTCAGGTGGTAGCTAGGGGATTCTTCATGATGGCTCCTCTCTCTCTGTTCTGTTCCACCCCTTTATATATCTTTTGCATAAGGCGGGAATCCTTTGTCTCTCTCTGGGTTTCCACCCCCCCTCACTGGAAAAGCACCAGGTTAAAGATGGATTCCAGTTCAGGTGACATGATCACATGTCACTGTAAGACCCCAAGCCTTCATTCCGCCCAGCCTGACTCACAGGAAGGCTTGCCTGCAAACAGAGCCCCAGTCAATTGTCCTGGTTGATGGGAGCCATTAAGATTCCAAGCCACCATTAATGGCCCACACTTTGCATAATTACAATAGGCCCTCAGAGTTATATTTTATATTGCTAGTCCCAGATACAAGAGTGGTACATTTATACAAATAGGATGATCACACTCAGTAGATTATAAGCTTTGTAATGATACCTTACAAGAGACCTTTTGCATGAAGCATATTCCAGTTACATTATATTCACTTCTTATCATATTTTTATAAAACCATATAGACTGCACAACGTCACAGTCTTCGCAGTGGAGGTGGGGTCGCTGCCGAGTATCATGTCCAGCTCTTTGTAGAACCAGCAGCTCGTGGGCGCAGCACCGGAGTGGTGGTTTGTCTCCCGCACCTTGTGGTAGGTGTTCCGCAGCTCCTTCACTTTGACCCTGCACTGCAGTGTGTCCCGG
>QXTE01000005.1:23036855-23322200 GCA_003942145.1 Platysternon megacephalum | reverse complement strand
TAGCCATTGCACATCAGCTGGCAGCTCCCAAGTGGGTTTCTGTGATCCAACCTGTCACAACCCCTTTCTGTCATGCATCATGAAATCTGTCCATAGGTATCATAATTCCTACCGAGCGCAGCTGGGACTGGACAGCCTCCTCTCCCCAAATGCTGATGAGGTCCAGCAGCTCGGCATTGCTCCAAGCGGGGAATTGCCTGGTGCGTGGAGCAGGCATGGTCACTTGGAAAGATGCACTGAGACAACTGCACACATCACTGAGCAAAAAAGGGGACTTTCAAAATTCCAAAGGAATTTACGGGGTGGGGCTGATGGTTGGTCACCTGAGGGCAGGGCAGTAGAGTTCAAACCGATGACCAGAGAGGTGAGAACAGGCATTGTGGGACACCTCCTGGAGGCCAATCGCAGTGCTGTAATCGACCAGGGTGTCTACACTGGCACCGCAGCGCTGTACCCCCAGCGCAGAAAGCTCTATGCCTCTCGTTGGGGTGGTTTTTTTACAGCGCTGCAACTCTGCAGTTTCTGCACACTAAGTGGCTTGGCAGTGTGTACACCTCGGAGTTACAACGCAGAAAGCTGCTTTGCTGCGCAGAAACTTGCCAGTATAGACAGGGCCTAATATTCTTTACATCCAGAAAATAACTAAACAGTTTTGTAGGCAAGTCACTGAAATGTTCCACAACTTGAGCATGCTGACTGTAATGTTATGATGGTACCTACCAACTTTTGAAGTCTATATTCTCTCTTTGTATGTAAGTGCTTTGAGTGATGTTTTCAAACTAAGTAGAACCTCAGAGTTATGAACAGCTATGTTACAAACTGACCAATCAACCACACACCTCATTTGGAACCAGAAGTATGCAATCCGGCAACAGCAAAGACAAAACAAACAAACAAACAAAAAGCAAATATAGTACAGTACTGTGTTAAACGTAAACTACTAAAAAAAGGGAAAGCAGCATTTTTCTTCTGAATAGTAAAGTTTCAAAGCTGTATTAAGTCAGTGGACAGCTGTAAACTTTTGAAAGAACAACCATAACGTTTTGTTCAGAGTTACAAATGTTTCACAGTTAGAAACAACCTCCACTTCCGAGGTGTTCATAACTCTGAGGTTCTACTGTAAAAGATAATTAGCATCCGTTAGCTAGTTCCACTAAAATAATCAATAGAAATGCATCCGGAAAAGACATGGTTTACATGAGTTTATAATGCATAGCACACTCAAGCATTTTGTGGTCATTGGAGAGCTATTCATATGAAAGAGCAACATAAAAGGCTAAGGGTTTACAGAATCAGGATGCTACTTTGTTCACCTATCATTGGTTAGCAGGAGCCGTAGAAAGTGAGTTGGAGAACAAAATGCTGGAGAATAAACTCTAGGGGAAAATTGTGCCTTAATAGGAAGTGCTTTTGGGAGGTAATGACTAGAAATGACCAAAAGGATCTTTTCCATCTCTGTTTTTTCATGGTCCCATAGAAATTAATCTGTATCTAATGCGTACTCCCCAAATGTGCTTCTTTATTCTGGTACACTGAGTAAGCACTTTTATTCTTACCTCCATGGTCAGTCATTTAGTCCCCTGCCTTGTGAATCAGTTAGCACAGCTAATTAAATTAAGTTCACTGGTCACAAGAACTGTAGGTGAATGATGGAAATTTATTTCCCCCTGATTGATTTAATCAGTCTTTTGCTCATGACACAATGCCATGGTCTTCAAAGCCCACAAACATCCTGAATTATTGACTGTGTTAGAATAAAAGGAGGCAGATATTTTCAACCAGAAAATAGAAACGTTGCTGTGACTTTACCGCTGGTTACAAGTGTTCAAACTGGAATATGAAGAGCATGTTAACAAGGAACAGTTGCTTTGATGTCTGACACAAAAGAGTTGAAAAGTGCTTCGGGGGAAAAAAATATCCATGAGTACATCTTTTGCAGGAGGAGATATTCTGAGTCATGAAATCACATTGTTGCAAAAGGTAGCCTCTCTATTACCCAGATCTGGTTGGAAAATAGGAATTTTTCTTCTGGAAATTTTGACTTTTCATCAAAAGTCAGAAAGCCCCCAAGCTGAAATGCTTTCAATCAAAAACTGTCAGTTTTTGGCCAAAAAGTTTTCAGGTTTTGCATTTTTTGACAAGATGAAATTTTCTTCAGAAAGAAAGCACATGCCGCATTTAGTCAAAATCCCAATTTTTCCATCAAAAAGCAGTTTCTACAGAAATTTTTTTGACCATTCCTACTCTTACCATCTGATGGTTGCAGCCTCAGAGAAGTAATCTGAGGGTCTCAGTCCAATTCCCTGGGAATAGGTTCCTGTGTTACAAAAATCTCCCTGCCCCCCCTCAGCAGTAGCTGAGCCTCTTGGTAACAATCTTCACAGAGAGGCCCAGAGCTGAGGCTAGGACTACGCTATAAACTCACATTGGTATAACTTACAGTGAAAAAATCCACACCCCCGAGAGACGCATTTATACCAACCTAACCCCTGCTGAAGACAGCGCTATGTTGACAGGAGGGCTTCTCTTGTCAACATAGCTTCAGCCTCTCGTGAAGGTGGATTAACTATGCCGATGGAGAAGCTGCACTGGACTCTCTTTCGGGAGCTGTGAGCCTAGTACTTTCCAGAAACACTAAACTTCATTTCAGTAACGTGCCCTGAGATCTCATAACGTGTTTGTTCATGCTCTTAACAACTCGTCCTGCATCTATGTCTTGGGTTCTCTAGTCCTGTTGCAGGGCATGTTGACTGCTGTCACACAGCCAGGGCCTATACCCAGGGGTGCCAGAACAATTTGTATAGTGGGGATGCTGAGAGACATTGTAACTGTAAACCCTGTATATGATGGAAACCACTTCAAGCCACGGGATGTGGCAGCACCCCAGCACCCCTAGTTCCAGCACCTATGCCTATAAAGTCAACATAGGTTTCAATCTGTTACTTGAATGATCTTTGTAGTATCACAAAACAGTCTGAACTATTCAGTCTTCAGAAGTGTGAACAAGTGAATAGGCTGCAATCAGACACCATAGAAACTTACCTGTTCAGAGAGAGTGAATCAGGAGGCTGAAATGTCTATTGCATAATGTAGTTTACACAAGCTATGGCTCACCATGTATTTTTGTTAATATTACTGTGGTTGTAGTGTCCAGATTGTGTCAGAATTGGGGCCCTCTTGTACTATGTGCTGTATAAAGATATAGGTAGGCACAATGCCGCCTCTGAAGAGAAATTAAGACAAGAGATCTCCAAAGGTAGGCAAGAAAAAATTGATCAAATAGACGCCACTTTAATATATATGTCTGCATGTATTGTTTTTCTTTAGTTTTATAATTACATCAATGAATAAATGTCAAGCTTTTTGCACCTGCCCCTCAGCCTATCTGTTAAGTCTTGCCATTAGTGATGGCCAAAGCTCAAAACACTCTGGAGTTTTGATTCCATGTTTACCTTGAACTGCTGTGGTTTTGAAATCCAGTTCAGAAATCTCACGGGGACAGGTTTTTCTCACCTTTCCTGAGACAAAAAGGTCACATTGTGGTTGTGGTATTTCATTATCAGAGCTTCTGCTAGAACCAGGAAGTGCACAGGGGCCTGGATTTTCTTTAGGAAGTGAATCAAAACCTTCCAAGCTTTTTTGTTGTTGTTGTTGTTAAACAGCTTGGTCTTTGAGGAAAGGGATTAGCTAGCTCTGACATTTATCCAAGCCACTTCCCTCCACCCATAACACATATTATACAAATCAAAGCAGAAGCAATATGAGTTCAGGACTCTTGGTATCCAAAACACAGGTTTCTAGCTAAGCAGCTTCACCAGCTCTGTAGAAAAAACTACTATCCATGAGCAGATCCATCTTATTCCAGTAGAGCTCCCACACAGACAAGTTCAGTTTTGCACAATAGGCTTCATTCAAGTCTCCTTATCTAGGCTGTTTTGACAGGACTAAGCTTTAACTAATTTATCTGCCAGTAACCCATGATGTTGCTGTCATAGAGCTAGTATCTGAAGCAGAAAATATCCATGGACAAGAGACATTTCAGTCACGGGGCCAAATTCAGACCTAGTGTAAGCAGGCGCAATTCCGAGAGAACCAGTGGAGTTATAACTGTTTATATCAGGACAGAATTTGACCTAGGGAGCTGCAGGGTGTGATATCGGGTGCTGTGGTTAGGTATGACGGTTATTGAAAGGGCTGTGCAGGGAATAGACTACTCTGGTGGATCATTGCTTACCTCCATCAAAGCAGTTTTGAGCTGCAATCCAACATCCATTTCACATCTCCAACAGCATAGACCTCTTCAGTCAGGGGAATTTTGTTCTCACTATATAGGTCTCTTGCTGTGTATGCAATTCTGTTTTATTCTCCTGGGGGAATATTTTTGAAGTTCTTCAAATATTTCAGTGCTCCTGTAGGTTCAAAACCCCCCTGCTAGTTTTAAAATATTGCATATTCCGATTTGGATTGCTTTGCACCAATATTTTTAAGTATGTCTGTCATGTCACATGCCTTCTTTCCTTGCACTAGCACCTGATCCATATGCCCTCCAATAATATGAAAAGCAATGTGAAAATATTGGTGTGTGCCTAATTTCCTCCCCTTGCCCCCCACCCCACCGACAAATATGCGAGGTTTTCAAAACAAGTGAAAAGAATACAATCTTCTGTGTACATTGAGCTCTCTTGCATCTCAAGGGATCAGGTGCCTTATTCATATTTCTCAAAGAGAAACATATCCCAGTCATCTTGTCTAGGCAAAAAAGTATGAGGGGCAGAACCGCACACTCCGGAAAGCAACGAGTCTCTTTTCTGTGGAACCATGTCTTATGAGAGGCATATAATTAACAGAAACTTAATCTGAGATGATTTTATGCTAGACGATATGATTATTATAAACTGTGTGGCAAACTACCCTTCTTACATCAGGGAAGTTTATTTTAGTGCTCAAAAAGGGAGGGGCTAACAGCAATAGCTAAGAACCAGGCATAGCATCTGTGTAAGCTCCCCCCACATATATACTCCACATCAGCTGGAGAATTTCTCACTCCCAGCTCAGACACAGTCCTGAGTGTGACATCATTCCTGCTTCTCTGAACATGGTGTCACTCTGTCAGTTGCCCAGAAAGGCTGTGCTGGGTGTGATACCAACTCTGGATATCTTGCAATATTTGATGTGTTTCTTAAGGCTCCAGCTGCTGGAATCAAGAGATTGCATGAAAATCTCAGCTTTCTTTTATTTAAATTCTAGCTCTCATGATTGGGGAGAAAAGCTTGAAAACCTGATTCAAGTGCACCGTAAACTGGAAAACAACCCCTCCCCTTTTTTAATCTAATTATTTTAAAGCAATCTCCGGACTTTTGGGGGCCTGACGCATGATTTTTGAACACTTGGGGTTGTCAATACTGGGAATGTGGCCAGGAATGTGATACCATGTTCAGAGAGGCAGGAATGATGTCATACTCAAGACTCCTCTGTCTGAGATGGTGGTGAGAAATTCCCCAGGTGACATGTATATGTATGGTAAGGGGATGGAGTTTACACAGACCCTATGCCTGGTTCTTTGTACTACTCTTAGCCCCTCACTTTTTGAGCACTACAATGAATTTCCCTGATGTAACAGCGCAGTGTGCCGTACGGTTCATATGAATCATATAGTAGAGCATCATAATAGTGAATATAGCAATGAAACATATTTCAGGACCCCAAAGGTCAGGACTAGAGCTGAGCAAATTTTTTTCCCCAGCAATAGTTTATTCGCTGAAAAAAATGCAGTCTCAAGTCAAATTCAGCAAATTGTTTTGGCCAAAGGCAAAATTTAGAAACAGTCAAAACAAAACATTTTAATATTTTTGAAATGATATGTTTTGACTTCTTGTTTTGAAGTAAGGGAGGGAGAGATAGCTCAGTGGTTTGAGCATTGGCCTGCTAAACCCAGGGCTGTGAGTTCAATCCTTGAGGGGGCCACTTAGGGATCTGGGGCAAAATTGGTCCTGCTAGTGAAGGCAGGGGGCTGGACTCAATGACCCTTTGAGGTCCCTTCCAGCTCTATCAGCTAGGTATATCGCCATATATTATTAACTGTTTCTTTTTGAAATTTAGCTAAAAAAAAAAAGTAAAAATAACCAAAAATGTTTAGTTTCAAGTCAAATATTTAGTTCAGCCCCAAAACAAACTTCTTTTTTTAGTTCTTTGTTTCGGAAAGAAAAACAAAATTGTTCCTTTGGGTTGACCTGAAATAAATTCTGGGGGGGATTTTTGTGGTTCAGCCACCAAACCCCAAAATTACCGTAATTATTGAAAACAAAAAAAACATTGATTGAGCCGGATGAGCTCCAGGCAGGCTCAAAGAGGAGGACAGTGAAGCAAAACAAAGATTGCAGCCCTTAAAGCTAGAACAGGCCTCATGTGGCCAATCCAGAAGCAAGGTCTGAAGGTTAACAGGCTTTCAAACAATCAGTTGTTTGAAATAAAGCGATGTTTAAAGTGGGAGTATTTGCAGAGCTTATTGATTGACTTAAAGCAATGAAGTACCCTGCCTAGTAATCCAGTGCTCTGACTCACTAAACTAAATTGGTTTCAGACCAGCAAGCAGCACCACCTCACTGATCGCTCTTGGTCCAGAGACACCTTTGTTGCAATCTCCACTTTTTAACAGACTCCCAAACAATGTACTTTAGCCAGCTGCTGCTCTCCCATTCCTACCCAGCTCAATCTAAAATCCTGCTAGGGTCAACGTGAGCGAGCAAAGGGAGTAAGGGAATTGGCTGCAGGAGACTGAAGCCTGGAACAGGTTTGCTAAAATGAGCAAACCACAAACACCTGGTGTGGGGAGGGAACCTCAAGCAGGGAGCTGAAGTAGTTCTTGAGTGGAGCTGACTCTGCGAAGTCAGTAAGGGAATCAGTTCTGAGCAGGCTAGCTGTCAGATGAGTCCCAGAGTGGCTCACCTCCTAAGACTGATAAAAGCACTGTGATAGAACCCTCTCGCTTGTCCAGGCTCTGAGGTAAGAGCCATGCCCTGGGACACACTTCTGGGCCTTTGAGTTTTACTTTTGAGTTTGTTTTGTCTGAATAAACCCTGATCCAATAAGAGTGGGGATAGGATGAGCAAGCATGGAGTCTGTGTAAAAGGGCCTGGAAGAGGGAGGATAATGAGCAGGGCCTTATTGAATTCTGGGAGGTGGGCTGGCACAAGCCCCACTGCATCTAAAGGCCCCTTTCCTAACCTTAGGGGAGGACCTACTGAACCTGGGGTTCAAATGGGCAACTAAGGAATAACAGGGTAAGGAGTGGGGGTCATTGGTTGAAAATTAGGGATCCAGAGGGATAAAGAGCAGGGCACTGCAGAGGCACTTTGGCCATGAGCAGGTGCTGGGAGTGGCCAAATCACTTACAGTTGGGAACAGAGGTCTCCCTGTTAAGGGGCTATAGGGGCACCTTAGGGCATAGGTGCTGGCTTCCTCTGGGCCCAGGGGTTCTCAACCCCAGGCCCTGCCCCCACCTCATCCCTTCCACCAAGCCCCTGCCCTGCCTCTCTCCCCCCCCCAGTTTTACCCCCTCAGCATGTCCCCACTTTTCCCTCTCCCTCCCAGTGCCTCCTGCATGGTGTGAAACAGCTGATTGTGGCAGGCAGTAGGGGAGGGAGAGAGGGGGAGGCAGGGCCGGCTCCAGGCACCAGCTGAACAAGCAGGTGCTTGGGGCGGCCACTCGGGAGAGGGGCGGCACGTCCAGCTATTCGGTGGCAATTCGGCGGAGGGTCCCTCACTCCCGCTCGGAGCGAAGGACCTCCCGCCGAATTGCCGCCGCAGATCGCAATCACGGCTTTTTTTTTTTTTTTTTGCTGCCTGGGGCAGCAAAAACCCTGGAGCCGGCGCTGGGGGGAGGGGCTGATCAGCAGGGCAGCAGGTGGGCAAGAGGTGAGGAGCGGGGAGCTGGCTGCCAGTGGGTGCTAAGCACCCACTAATTTTTTTCCATGGGTGCTCCAGGGCTGGAGCACCCATGGAGTCGGCACTTATGTCTTAGTGTCAGAGAGGGATTCTGTAGAGTGAAGAGAGAAGGGCCAGGCTGTGCCTGGTGGATGAGCCTGAGGAAGCAGCAGGGAGAGAGGTGAGTCAGTGCTTTTTAAAAAACAACAACAACACAAAGTTGAATTAGTTGGGCTGTGTTGATTTCATTATGTTCTTTAATAAACTCAATTAAACGTTAAATGGAACTTTATTGACTAAATAGTCAAATCAGTTTATTTGCATTTAATGTTGATTACTTAGTTTGATTAGATGAAATCTGGATGCTAAAAATATAAACATACGGGTCTGATGCTGCCCCCACTAAAGTCAATGGAAGTTTTGCCACTGAACTAAGTGGGAATAGAAGGCGGCCAAGAGCTTAACGTGAAGTGTGTGAGGGGCTGTGAGTCTGCCTAGCTTTATTAACAACGAGAAGGATGAACACTACATGAACACCCTGTAACTTACTACCATGTACTCCCCAGTATCTGAATAGCACGGGGGTCGTGGCATTTATTTGGATGATCGGGAGTTTGAATAATCGAGAAGGAAGGAGCCATGTGGCAGTGTGGTGGCCGTCCCTGTGGCTAGGGTCTCCTCTCAGTTCTGGCCGGGGATCTCTGCTCTGTCACTCACTCCCGTGATGGCAGGTCTGCAGAGGGCTCCCTGCACTGCTGCAGGGTTGGTGACAACCAATCCCTGCAGGTGCAAGGGGCGGGGGCTGCTCTGGTCCTGCTCTGCACTCTGCTCTGCCCTGCCCTGGCCCCAGCAGGCCTGTATCCTTCCTCACACCTGCAGGGATCTGCTGTCACCGGCCCAGTGACAGCACAGGGAGCCCTCTGCTTCCCCATTGGCATGGCCCTGCTCGCTCACTGCCATGATGGTGGAGCTGCAAAGGGCTCCCTGCACTGCTGCAGGTACCATTCATCATCAGAGTGGCCTCCCCTGTTGCCAGGGTCTCCTCCTCCTCCTCGCAGTCCTGGCTGAGTGTTATTGCTCTATTATCCAAACCTCTGCATTATCCAAATGCTGAAGAGGGCGCACATCTCATGCTGGGGGACAAGGAAAGGACTCGGATGATGCAGAGGTTTAGATAATGGGGCTCTGGAGGAATGAGAGTATACTGTAAATGTTCCACTGATGTGGGAAAATATGTCACTCATTCCAATACATTACACAAAGCAGACAGAAATATGCAGCTCTAAAAGCCAGATACATCACAGGTATTGCGTATCTAATGTACCTTCAGGGCCAAGGGATAATCCTATTTAGCTAGTCAATGCTCCCTCTGCAGTGATGCAGCACTCATTTAGGACATAGAGTAATATTTGAAACATCATGTACAGGTAGGGATGGGACCAAGCTGCAAACTTCATGTACTGACCTGTGGCTGCTTAACTACGGGTGGTAGAATCACACCTGGGACTGTCAATACCAAAAGTGCACATCCCTACTACTTGAGCTAAAGGAGAAACTATTATCTGTAAAAGCAGCAAAGAATCCAGACTAACACGGCTACCCCTCTGATACTATTATCTGTAAGTAAGTAGCAGGTCATTAGTCACTGGGACTAGCAACAAGAGGCTGGCATGATTACAAGTACTGAGTCCTAATGTATTACGTATTTCTTCTGTTAGAGTTAGTGCAGAGTGATGTCCGCAGGTGTTCAAGTCTCATCTAATGTAGCATTTTGTACCAAACTGGGGCTGTGCGTACAGACAGGCACCCTGGTTCTCAACGGCAATCAAACACTGGAGCATCAGCACAGACACATTACTACTGTACTGAAGCCCACAGGCTTGATTCCCACTGATGACTGTGGTATCTGTGTACAAGCAGCCACAGTTCATTATACTGGGAGCCAGAACTGGATCTGAAGTTGGACTTCCTCAAATTTGGGGGAAGTCTGAAGACCGGGTTCAGGTTTGTCTCATTTTAGAGAGTGGCCCAAGTTGGAGAGATCAGAACTCAGTCCAGATTTCCCCAAAGTGCAGAGGGATTCAGATCCATGATACCACTCTGGACCCACCTCAGTTTAAAAGTGGCTAATTGAAACTCCCTGACTCCCAGTGATGTGCATTTACTCACATGAGTAGTCTCAATGACTTCACTGGCACTACTTATGGGAGTAACTGGGAGTGAGGGATTCCCAAACTGACCCAAGACAGAGAGACAAAACACAGACGAGTTATATGTCACAGCATGCTTTGAAGGAACCTAATCTCCAGTGAAGACAAACCCTAAGAGTAAATCATAGGGCTTTGCAGAGGTTTGCTAGATAAAGGGGAGAAAGATTCTAAAACTGCCACCAAAGTTTACTGCCCCATTATCTACTTCACAACCGAGCAAATTCCTTTTTAAAAATTACTCGTTGAGGAATATTTTTTAAAAATCTTGGGCCTGATTCTCCTCTCACTTGTGCCAGTTTTGCACTGGTGTAATTCCATTAACTTCCCTGGAATTACTCTTGATCTGAGTGGAGTTCCATATCTTGGGCCTCCTCGCCAAGCCCCTAACTTTGGAAAATTGCCCCCTTATAGTGAGAGATGGGGAGGCGTTTTCATCCAGTTTATCAGCTGGAGTGTTACAGTTATTATAACTAATTGATGCCGTTAGGAAAACAAATTCTTTCCTTTGTGTTTGTACGTAATTTGGTTGCAGGCAAGTTTATTATTCCAGATATAGCTGTGCTATATTTAGTAACAGACTGAGTATATAAGCTTTTACATTTTATTTCTGATTTATCAGACCCAGCATCTACCAAGTGCCTGCAAAGCCGAGAAGGGATTCGGAGACTAGGGAATGTGCATTGTGATTAATATACTTAGAGGGGAGCATAGACTACTGCCAAGGTAATCTCTAGCTATAGATCAGGGGTGGCCAAACTGGCTCGCGAGCTACATGTGGCTCTTTTACCATTGAAGTGTGGCTTGCGGAGCTCCCCCCACTCCCTCTCCATTTACCAGACTTGGGGAAGAGCTCGGGACCTCTGCCTTGCAGCGGGGTGGTGGGGGAGGGGCTTCTGCGCCCCCGAAATGCCGCCCCCAACAGCAGCGGCGGAAGGTCCCGCCCCCAAAATTGAATGGACAGCCGGGGCGCTGGCGCCCCCAAAATAGCAGCGCCCTAGGCAACCGCCTAGGGCGCCTAATGGGTTGCGCCGGCCCTGTGTAGTGTAGTCAAAGCCTCAGTTCCGTTCCCAGATCTTAAGAAGAGCTCTGTGTAAGCTCAAAAGCTCTCTTTCACCAACAGAAGTTGGTCCAATAAAAGATATTACCTCACCCATGATCAGGCTCCAAGTAAATAAGGAGGGATTTTTTTTCTTTTTACTGTTCTGTTTCATTCATTTAATAGCAGATCATACAACGGTTACAGCTATCACTGGGAAATGGTCAAAAACCTTTTGGTAGTCAAAGAATCTTTTTCTTGTAACTGTTATTAGTTTTCTTTTACTGAAATAATGGTGCTTTGCATTTCCATGATGACTTCCGTGGAAGACCTCAGAGAACTATAGACATTAATGGAATAAGCCACTTGACACGGCTGAGGCAGGCAGAGTATTAGCCAATCTGTAAAAAGGAAATAAGAGACACACCGATTACCAGGCCTAGGTATTTCTATGGCCACTCTCACTACAGTAGCTGAGCACCTCACAATCTTTAATGTATTTATCATCACAACATCCCTGTGAGGAAGGGAAGTGCTATTATCCCCATTCATAGGCGCCGACTTCCTCTCTGCCCCATGAGTGCTCGACACCCCCCCACACACACACACCTCCTGCCCCAATTCCACCCCTTCACCCAAGTTCCCACTTCTTTACTGCCTCCTCCCCTGAGCGTGCCGTGTCCCCACTCTTCCCCCTCCCTCCTGGAAAATCCTAATCCAAACAGCTGTTAGACGGTGGGCGGGAAGAGCTGGGAGTGGGAGGAATGGGGACGCGGCACGCTTGGGAAAGGAGGAGGGGGTGGGTGCAGGGGGGAGCTTGGCACCTGCTAATTTTTCCCCATGGGTGCTCCAGCCCCGCAGCACCCACGGAGTCTGTGCCTATGTCCCCATTTTACAGAGGGAGAATTGAGGCTCAGAGAGACTAAATGACTTGCCCAAATCACACAGAAGTCTGTGGAAGAGCAGGGAATTTAACTTGTCTCTCCCAAGTCCTAGGCTAGTGCCCAGCCACAAGACAATCCTTCCTCTTACCTTGCCATCTTTCTCACCCTTTGGAGATGAAGGGTAACCACATAGCAAGTTAGTGAGAGAACTGAGATTATAACCCAGAGATCTGTGTGTTGAATCTTATGCTTTAATCAGCAGTGAACACTGCCTCTCATTGTACCTGTTACAGGCACATAAAGCAGTAGAACAAAAGACATTTGAGTCATAAGAAAAGATTAATAGATTTAAGGCTAAAGGGGATTACTATGATCATCTTGTCTCATCTCCTGCATAACACAGGCCATAATATTTCACTCAGTAATTCCTGCATCAGGCTTATAAGAAAAGGTCATCTAGCCCAACACATTGCCCCATCTTGTCTGATTTCTGTGAGTAGAGAACAGACAAAGGAGATGACTATGCTCTCAGGGGAGTCTACATGAGATTTCCAGGATGAAGGAATTAAGAACTAGGGACAAGAGGGCTTTTCCCTTGTATTTTAGCCCATGGATGGAGCTCCTGTTCCCCTCCCCAGGGACTGGTGCCCTGATGTGGGTGGACAGGGGCTCCTTCCTAGCAGGATTTAGGATAGCTTAGGAAACCCCCACAGACAGCAGAACTGATGGGAGGTGGAATGGGACACTTTTAAATTGTCTTTCCTTAGGGAAAAATGTCAAGTTCAAGAGGAAAAAACTGGGAACTGAGAGATACTGTTGGAGGAAATCACTTCTCCATTGTCTCCTAGCAGGAAAAGACTTTTTCTGTCTTGGGTAGTCCATAGCACCTGGAGCAGCTCTGAAATACTAGCAGGGGCCTTGCAATAAGATGGTCTCTGGTAGACTCTCTCCTCCATTTACAGACTTCTCTTCCAGGGCTTCCCTTAGAAGCTAGCTGGCTTTAAAAGCCTGCTTCCAAAGCAGCAGGAGCTGGGCAGAGGGGAGGGGGGTCGGTAACTCAGCCATAGTACCACCAATTTGTTTGTTTTACTGTTTACTTTTTACAAATTGTCTCTGTTGATGTGGAGGGAAAGCTGAAAATGTGGAGTGTTAAGGGGCAAATCCTTAATTTAGAGTGTGCCCCCACACTCACACAGCTGCAAAGCATTATAGGACTGGGAGGGGTATAAAGCCTGGCTCCAAGAGGAGCCAAAGAGGTTGCTGCTCTCATCTACAAGGGGGGATGGTTGAGGGTCTCTGAGGGGGGTTCTACTTTGAGTTGTTCTCTTGCTTAGCCACCTTTGTTTTTTAGACTTGTAATTGTAAAGTTATTCAGCCAGAGCTCAGGCTTCCAGGGTTTTCTTCTGCAAAGCTCTA
The DNA here is from genome assembly GCA_003942145.1 of Platysternon megacephalum. Classification (NCBI taxonomy): domain Eukaryota; kingdom Metazoa; phylum Chordata; order Testudines; family Platysternidae; genus Platysternon; species Platysternon megacephalum. Next base: position 23,308,731 of record QXTE01000005.1, on the reverse strand, counting down.
ACTCAACTCTTAGTCTTTTCAAAAACACATTTTGTTCCCTTCTTGAAGAAGCCCAGGTGTCTCCTGAGCTTATTTCTATATTTTTATTCCCTCCATGCACCTGGGGTTGGGGAGGGGCATCTTTCCGGGCCTGCCCAACCCCAAATCCTAGGGGTGGCCAGGAGCCAACTTGGCATCAGAAGCAAGTTAAAACAATGTCACAATCCCCTCTGCCTCTAGCATGCCCCTCATGATCAGGAGCAGGTGGCATAGAGCCAGATAAGATGGTTCTATGCCAATGATGATTCCTCTACTCAAATGGACATCCCTAGACAGCCTGTTAGGGTAGCTAGCAGCTGCCACAGATCTGGCCCTCTAAGTTTATTCCTCTTCACATGATGGTGTTTTGCCAGGGTCCCAATTTCTTCCTACTTTCCTAATATTTAAATTTGGTTTGAATCTTCAGCTGCTGGGAACATTTTATCTCCATGTTTATTCATCTAGCTCCTAGGTCTTAGAGACACAATTACTTTTCATATTTTAACCCCTTCCACAGCACTAACTTGCCAATGGCTGAATAGTGGCCTGCCCGCTGCTAGTTAGGAATTGTCTGTGTTATGCATTCAAGGATGAGTACTTCAAACAAACTGTGCTGTAGAAATCAACAAGCCCAGTTTAATCCTTTAGAAACTATTCAGATTCCTTGCAGTATTACAGAACAGACATCAGTTGTATTTACCACCCTTCAGACTTAACATTGCCCAGCGCATCTTAGAGTGGGGGGAACTTATTTTAGTGCAAATAGTAGCTGTGTAGGGACTTCATAATAACTCCCACACACTCTAGATCAGGGGTCGGCAACCTTTCAGAAGTGGTGGGCCGGGTCTTCATTTATTCACTCTAATTTAAGGTTTCGTGTGCCAGTAATACATTTTAACGTTTTTAGAAGGTCTCTTTCTATAAGTGTATAATATATAACTAAACTATTGTTGTATGTAAAGTAAATAAGGTTTTTAAAATGTTTAAGAAGCTTCATTTAAAAATTAAATTAAAATGCAGAGCCCCCCGGACCACTGGCCAGGACCCGGGCAGTGTGAGTGCCACTGAAAATCAGCTCGCGGGCTGCCTGTGGCACGCGTGCCATAGATTGCCTACCCCTGCTCTAGACTATTCAGACTGGCTTTGCTGAGAGAGGGACTCTTGGTCATATAGTGGGGTATCTTTTATAAAAGCACCAGAGGATCATTGAGTCCCATCAGAAGTGAGCAGCTGGGCTATTGCTAACAGCAGTGTAGCTTAGGGTTGCCAACTTTCTAATTGCACAAAACTGAACACCCTAGCCCCACCCCTTCCCTGAGGCCCTGTCCCCTGCTCACTACATTCCCCCTCCCTCGGTGGCTCGCTCTTCCCCACCCTCTTACTTTCACTGGGCTGGAGCAGGGGGTTGGGGTGTGGGCTCTAACTGTGGGTTGGGGTCAGGGCTCTAACTGTGGGTGTGGACTCTGGGGTGGGGCCAGAAAGGAGGGGTTTAGGGTGTGCAAGCGGGCTGTGGGCTGGCACAGGGGGTTGGGGTGCAGGGGGGTGAGGGCTCCATCTGGGGGTGCAGGCTCTGGGGTGGGGCAGGGATGAGAGGTTTGGGGTGCAGGAGGGGGCTTTGAGTTTTGGGGGGGGTCAGGACTGGGGCAGGGGGTTGGGGCACAGGCTTACCTCATGTGGCTCCCAGTCAGCAGCACAGCGGGAGGGCTAAGGAGGCTTCCTGCCTGTCCTGACACCACGCTGCACCCTGGAAGTGGCCAGCAGGTCTAGGTCCTAGGCGGAGGCGCAGCAGGCAGCTCTGCACGCTGCTCTCACCCACAGTCATTGCTCCCATTGGCTGGGAACCGCAGTGCTCAGGGCGGGGGCAGCGTGCAGAGACCCATGCCCACTCCTCTCCCCCCGCCTATGAGCTGAAGTGCAGGTAGGGACTAGCCTGGCTTAGCATTGCCGACCGGACTTTTAACGGCCCGGTCGGTGGTGCTGACTGGAGCCGCCAGGGTCCCTTTTTGACCAGGTGTTCCGGTCGAAAACCGGACACCTGGTGACCCTAGCGTAGCTGCACTGGTGCTGCAAAACAAATAGGAAATGTTGTCATGTAGACTAATAGCACAGCCCTCCATCCTCGTACTGCACTTCATTGTCAGCACTGGAGCTATGAATCTACATCCTGGTGTGGATCCAGCTCCTATTTCTCTGCTAAGATAATAAAGCATCTTCTTAGAGACCTCCATCTACGTTTCTGTGATGGACTCTTTTCACGTTTTACAGAGCAATGGGGGTAAGGTGTTGGGTGTGGGGGCAGAAAGAATCTCCTGCAGGGAGCTGACCTCTTTCCCCCTGGGTTTTTCCTTTATTATTAGCCCACACATGCTATTTTCCCTTTAACTTATTTTTTCTTTAAAATGATAAGGAATTAGAGTGTTGTGGAAGGATATTTACAATTTATACTGAATCCCAGCAGTTTGAATGGTTCTGTCCAAGATACAGAAAATCCCTTCTCCCTGGAGATGACAATCTAAGGGGGCACGTCTACACTGGCAACGTTAAAGCACTGCCGCGGCAGCACTTTAATGTGGCTCGTGTAGTCACGGCGCAGCACCGGGAGAGAGCTCTCCCAGCGCTCTAAAAAACCACCTCCACAAGGGGAATAGCTGCTGAAAAAGAGTCATGGGCACCCAGCCAATGCAGCATTTCAGGTTTGCATGTAAATTCTACTTCCCATGATGCTTGGGATCATCTGTAACTAAACCTCCCAGCAAGACTGGGGTGACCAGATGTCCTGATTTTATAGGGACAGCCCCGATTTTGGGGTCTTTTTCTTATATAGGCTCCTATTGCCCCCCACCCCCTGACCCGATTTTTCACATTTGCTGTCTGGTCACCCTAAGCAAGACTGTCTTGAGCCAGATAGGTAAGTTTCCAAAACTCAGCAGAGTTGGAGCTGTCATTTTGGTTCAAACTAATCTCTCAGTTTAATTAGTTGATCTTCCTAAACCATTTTGAGATCCTTAGGTGAAAGCTGCTTTTAGCACAAAGTAGTATTATCATTTTCATTCTTGGCTGCTAATACCTGCTCAGATGCTAGTACAGAGTGTCTTCACAATTATCAGTTCTTTCTGAATCACTTTGGAACATCTTTCAGGAGTCAGTCCTTCAAAGCATGCAAACAATGGTATGTCTTTTTAATTCAGTGATGAATAGATTTGCCTTGACGAGTACTAAGGTGTATGTTCTTAAAGCAAATCCTGAATATCTGAAACTGCTGCAATAGAAGGAAATGATAGTATGCTAAACAGACAGAGAAAGGTCTGGAGGACTTAGAAAAAGATTTGTGTGGGTGAAAAGCTTTCTGAATAATGAGGGATTTTTAAAATTTGAGTTTGTTGTGAAAGTTGGATCACACTTCAAAAAAAATTGGTAGGAGCATATTTCTGGTTCCTGGCCTAGTTTAGCTGTTATTAACCATTTCAAACTCTTTGTCTGCTACCTGTGCTATCAGTTTGTCAAGCTGTGCAGAAATACAGAAAAGCTAGTAAGTGTCCTCCCCTCCCGCCCTGCCCCCCCAAAAGCAGTAACAGAATGAAAAATGTGACTCTGGGGTTGTTACGTCATTGGCTGAGAAAATAACCAGGACCTCCTGTTAAGATCTGGCACTGTTCTGCAGTGTTCTGCTAGGTGAAAACTTTGCATTACAATATCGCAAATTCACAACTTGTGCTCATCCATTGGGACTCACTGCCACAGGAGATCATAGGGTCAAATACAATGGCTGGATTTTTTAAAGGGGCTGAATGATTTCATGACCAGTAACAGCATTTATAGATATCTATACTTTGTCAAGTTATTTACAAGAAAATATCCACTGCGAAGTCTCTGGCAAGGTATACACATGTTTATTAACCCAGTATAGAGACTCTCATTATTTATTTCTCAGTGATCTCTGCCCACAGAACTGCTTGGCTTTGCCCCTTGTCTTCAGGGGCGGCTCCAGGCACCAGCGCAGCAAGCGCGTGCCTGGGGCGGCGTGCTGGTCGCTGTGAGGGCAGCAGTCAGGCAGCTGTTGGCGGCATGCCTGAGGGAGGTCCGCCGGTCCTGCGGCTTCGGCGGCAATTTGGTGGCGGGTACGCCGAAGCCACGGGACCCGCAGATCACCCGCAGAAACGCCGCCGAATCCGCGTGACCAGCGGATCGCCCACAGGCGCGCCGTCGAAGGCCACCTGACTGCTGTGCTTGGGGCGGCAAAAAACATAAAGCCGCCCCTGCTTGTCTTTGGAATTCTTTACCACTCACACAGAGGAGAGGATGCTTAGTAATTGCTTTTGAATGGATTGCTTTGAGATGAGCTCAGATATAATCTCTTTCAAAGAGTTCCGGTGCCTTGGGATGTTTCTGTAATGGTACAGTGCTTTCTAAGTATCTGTAATAATGCAAGTGTTCCCTAGAACTGAACCCCAAACTATTGAGTTTGACTAACTGATTTGTTTCTTTTTATGGTTGTCAATTTCTCATTCAAAACTGAAGCAGAAATGCTGTACAAGAGGCAGTTGTTATTCTAAGGCAATGTTATTATTTCCAAGCAGGTTGGAACCAGACAGGCAGCAGAGATCTCTTGAGAGTGTGTGACCTCAAGAGACTTTCAGCAGTAGATCAGAAATGGATGGGCAATGAAGGTCCAGGACTGGAATATCAGTTAGAGCTGTAGATCGAGAATGAGATGTACTTGCAGAAGTAGGTGATGGGACACAAGACTAACAGCAGGGAGGCTGCAGGTCAAGACTGAGGCACATTTGGCCAAGGAGCGTGGGGTGCAGAACCTGTAATAACGGGGGATGATGCAAGTCAGGCATGTGGTGCATTGTCAGAGCTGTGTGGTCCGGCCAGAGTACCTGATTTTTCTATTTCAATCTCGTTTGGATGAAATTCCATAAATCTTGTCTTGGGGCTTTTAAAAGTCACATTTCCTTGCTCTGCAACTGTGATGAGATCAATCTTTTTTTCCCCTGTTGGCATATCTGTGATATTAATCTTAATACATATTACACATACAAAAACTTAGATAAGGTTGCCAACATTGCCTGTGCAACCTCAATTTGGCCTCCTGGTGTGTATGTAGTAAGATGAAGTCTTTGATTACATGATCACATACTGTTTTTGCCACAGGGACCCACCATGTCAGATCTGTCTCCCTTCTGCCCCCTCCCCTTTTGCTCCTCCTACTTACTACTACCTGTGTCCTCCAGCCAGTATCAGTCTTCCCTGATCCCAGCACCTCCTCATTGATCTCCGTGTTCCCCCTAGCCAACTGGCACCAAGTCCCCTTCCATTCCCCTCATCAGTTCCCAGTCCTACTCTTCCCCCCGCTTCGGTTCCCAGTCTCAGGCTCCCTGCCCAACTAATCCCAGACTCCCTTTCCCACAGACTCCCAGTCCCAGCCTCCTTACCAAGCCAGCCCCAATCTCCATGCCCAATTAGTCCAAGTCACAGTTTCTCTTCCACTCCAGTCCCAATCTCATCACACCCCTTGTCCAAATCTACTCCTTTCCCTCCCCTTGGTCTAGCGTATGTCCCCTCTGCACTGAAATCAGACGGCTTCCTCCTCCATACTACCTGTACATACTACCAGCACAGGGATCATGGAAAGCACAGGAAAGACAGACTACCTTTTCTCAGGTGTAGTGCCCAACCCTTCCCTGGCCCAGAGCAGACCTTACAGAGAATGTCTGGCTTTGCTTCTGCAGCCCAGGGCTGGGGCATACTCAGTCGCTCTGTGGGGATGGGTGATGCACAGTCTGGCTGGCATTAGGAGCTGTGAGAGGCTCAAGTGTGCTCTGTGAGGACAGCATCTTCTGAGATTTTACCTACGAAAATCGGGGATGTTTCTACGGAGCACATACAAACTGAAATTTTTCAGTTTATAACTTGGCCAGATTTAGGTGGATTTTCACAGGGATGGCAAACTGTCTATCCCTGTCACAAAAGCCAACCCCTGCCAATTTTTAAGTCCTTGAGCTTTTCAAAGAAAAAGTCCCTAGAATTTTTTAATATGGACAAAATTATGCACATTTCTTAATCTTTTTCTTGGAAATAGCTGAACGATTTTCAATGAGATTTTTCCAACAATTTCAGCCTAAAACAGGCACCTGACATGGAAAATTTCAGCCCAAATGATTAAAGTTTGGCAAAGGTCTAAGCAACTGAAAACAAATTCTTCTAATGGCAAGTATTAGGCAACCTGAATAATAGGCAGTACTATCAGCTCCATCTATCATGTATTTGGCAGGGGCAAGAAGAATCTCCAAACACTATCTAGCTATTGACATTATTTCAAATGTCCATGAGTGCCTATGAACTGAATGACATCATCCCCTAAGACTCATTATAAGATATGTCCTTGCTTCTTTGTGTCATCAGAGCCCTTGAGTGAATTACTCTTTACTACTTTTTTTGAGACCATCTGTTATCCTATATTTATATCCTATGCTTGATAAACGTCCATATCAGGGAGGTACTTGCAGTTTATTAATTCAGGATGAATTGGATATGGGCCTCCCCTCTCCATACAGCTCACTTGATCTTTGCCTGTTTTGCCTTTTATTAAAATGTCAAACAAGGAGGAAATATGGGGGCTGCCTATTCAAAGAGGAAGCCTGCAAGGCAATGTGATGTCACAAGGAACCTGTGGGAGAAATCAGTAGCCATGTTCTCATCCCCTTACTCACTCTGAGTTGTACCTTACTCCGTGAATATTCCTACTTTGAGTCATGTAGAGTAGCATTGACTTAATTATCAGCATCTGGCCCTCAATCTGATTACATCATAACCAAAGGAATGAGAGGTAGAAATTTCTAATCTCATATTTTATATCTACTCTACCACCACCTTCCAGCCCAGATGAGCTAGTGAAGGCTGGCTCCATATAGTATACTGAATATTTCTGCTGGTGTGATTTTTAAATGATGCTGAATTTCATCTTGTGCCTTCTGGTTATACCTGTCCTCAGACTAGTCTAAACCAGTGTTTCTCAACGACTGGTCCATGGACCAGTGCCGGTCCCTGAGATCTCCCTGACACAGTTTAGGAAGGCAGCAAGCCGGTCCCTGGTATAAAAAAGGTTGAGAAACACTGCCCTAAATGATCCCTGACTGTAAACTGGTGGAATGATTCAATGGGAAAAGATACTCACTGTCAGCAAGTTCTTTGCCTCAAGGGATCATCTTAATAAACCAGAGGAAATGGAAATTCACATAAGAATAGGGGGCGGGGGAAAAACAGAAAGCTCTTCAGCTTGGTTTCGACCCAAACCTATGACCTTTGGTGTGGAGCCTGACCTTACCAAAGGCTTTCATTCCCCAGACTCCTAAGCAGTCACTCTTAGAGCCCCGCGCCTGTATAAGAGGAGGCTCCTTGGCTCTGTCCATCCTTGGATTTTACATGCTTCAAATACTTTATAGATGGTTGGCTACTAGATCTCAACAACAGCCACAAGGATTGTATGTTGTTAGAAAAGCATCACTGGCAGGGGATGCGGTTAAATCATCTGTTGCAAGATGTTTACTGGAAGACTCTTGTCTGAGCTGTAAAATCAAGCCCCTGACAACTTTCATGAGCCAGTCGGTGGTGGGTGTTCCCCGCCCCCGCACCCCATGATTGAGGGTGTGAATTCCAAAGTCTTTACAAAATTAAAATTCCACTTCCGGTAATTGCATTCTGCCTCCCTAAATCCTGCCCTGCAGGTTTAGTTGGATGTGGTAATCTTCATGTGTTGTCATGACCTGCTTTGAAGTGTTGCTGTGCACTGTTAAAGGGTTGTGTTTCACCCTGGAGGTGGCTGCATTTCAACAGTGGGTAAAGCAAATGATTTCTGTGTTTGTAAATCATGTTGAGATCATTTGGGGGAAGGATTTTTTTTAGACAAGAAATGTTAAATACAACTGATGGCTGAGCTATTGAAAATGTTCTTTCCAGTGACACAACAGATGAGTCATATTGATACCTAACCCATTTCTGAATCTTATGCAGGTATTCTCCTCTAATATCCTATGGCAGTGAGTTCCACCTGTTAATTACACATCTGAAATGTGTTGCATTTAAACTTCACCAAGCTCTGCCCTATTGTTCTAGTGTTAGGGGATGGCATAGATAGAGATGTCACATGACCCTTTTCCATACAGATCAATAGTTTATGTACCTCTCTCAGGTGGAGAAGTGGGCAGCCTCTTCCATTCTGTGCTCCAGGAATAGTGCATGAGGTGCTGATAGGGTGACCAGTTGTCCCGATTTTATAGGGACAGTCCCGATATTTGGGGCTTTTTCTTATATAGGCTCCTATTCCCCGCCCCCTGTCCCAATTTTTCACACTTGCTGTCTGGTCAGCCTAGGTGCTGATCAATCTCTCTTGAAATCTTTGGGTTGGATTCAGCAAACTTTAATGTGACTGCTTCACTTTCCCATCTGAACCACTCACTCAGGGCAGGTCTATGTTACAAATTTACATCGGTGCTGGTGCAGCTGCAGCACGTCTGGTGAAGACGTTCTAAGCTGATGGGAGCGAGCTCTCCCGTGGGCTTAATAACTCCACCTCCATGAGAGGATCTCCTGCTGACACAGCGCTGTCTATACGGAGGGTGAAGGTCGGTATAACTACGTCGCTCAGGGGTATGGATTTTTCACGTAGTTATACCAAAGTAAGTATGTAGTGTAGACCAAGCCATAGCCTTACTTTAAAATACTACCTGCCAAGCGGAGTCTTCAGCTAAATTCAGTGGGCCATAAAATGCTTCAGATGTGCATATGTCGCTCTCATTTATTTCAGTGGGAGTTGGATGCTTGCATGCACAGCTAGAGTATATCCCAACAGATGTTAACGTTTGGGTTGTTTTTAATACGATGAAATGAGAAATTATAACTCTGTGGTTACTGTCTTAGTAATAACAAAAATATTGTACAGTTCCAACTGTGTTAACAAGAACCCTGAAATCTTAACAAACTTCCAGCACTAGAAGTCTAAGTAATACCTCTTACGACACGTCCTCTGCTATTACAGTTCAATTATGGAGTAACACGATCAGAACTCCTAGGGACAACTGGATATGAGTGGATAGGACAGGAGCTCTGAGCTATTAAAATGACAGAAAATGCAGAACTCGGGGCTTGTCACATAATTCTTGGAAGGAAATTATTTGTGACATGATCATTTGCAGAGTCACATTTGGGCTGAAATATCTGAAAAGAAACTGCAGGTCCCTGAGTCTCTATGGATATATGCAAATCACACTGGTTTCTATGTAAGACGAAATTCATACAAAAGCTAATGCCAGAATAAATGTGCCTGATTTCAAGGCAAGGATGGTGGTCTGTTGTTATGTTTGGAAAGCAACAAGCACACTGTGGGCACTATCCAAGAAAAACAAATGTATTATTATTCCTAGGCGAAAGCCCGTGCTGTCACACTGGTGTCATTCGAAAAGTTGTGTGTATTGAAAAAAGCAAAAAAATGTCAGAGAACTGAAAAAGTGGTTTGTAACATCCCACAGATCCAGGAATGCTTGAACCTGGTGATATTCTAAACAAAAAGAGCGCTCAACCATGCTTGTAGCTGTTTCCATCCTTTCACATTGACTCAATAGACATTCTAGGCATCAGAGAGTCCTGGAAATGTATTATATTGATTGCCGTCCTTGTAGGGGGGATGGGGCTAAGTGATGGAGTGGGTGAGTGTATTAGCCGATTGCCTCTTGGGAGCTTTCAATTTAGACTTGTCATAAACAGATAGTTAAGGGTTAATGCCTCTTTTACCTGTAAAGGGTTAAGAAGTTCACCTAGCCTAGCTGACACCTGACCAAAGGAACCAATGGGGGGACAAGATGTTTCAAAAGGAAGGAGGGAAGTTCCCTTTGTCTGGGGTCAGTTTCAGTTCTGGCCGGAGAGGAAAAGGAATCAGGAATCAAACAGGGTAGTGAGTATTTAGTGAAGGAATTAGCTTATGTTTCTTTTCTTTTTGTGACTTGTCTTGGGCATTATAGGTATAATCAAATTGGCTATTTTTTGATGTACTAAGAGTTTTGCCCAGGGGAACATCCTCTGTGTTTTAAATCTGTTGTCTGTGAGATCAGCTTGTATGCTATCTCCCAGAGGTTTTTCTTTTACCTTTCTTTTCTTTAATTAAAAGCCTTCTTTTTAGAGACCTGATTGATTTTTCCTTGTTTTAAGATCCAAGGGAGTTGGATCTGGGCTCACCAGGAATTGGTGGGGAAAAGGAGGGGGGATGGTTAATTTCTCCTTGTTTTAAGATCCAAGGATTTTTGGATCGGTGTTCACCAGGGAATTGGTGGAGGAGTCTCTCAGAACTACCCAGGGAAGGGTTATAGTACTTGGGAGGAAAAGGTTTTTGGGGGAGAAGACAGAGTTTCCCAAATGACTCCAATATTTGGGTGGTGGCAGCATACTGATCTAAGCTGGTAATTAAGCTTATGAGTTCCCATGCAGGTCCCCACATTTGTACCCTAAAGTTCAGAGTGGGGGTGAAACCTATGACAAGACTAAACCCATGTCTCCAGTTTAGATGGTAAGTTCTTCTAGGCAAGGACCATGGACTCAGTCCTCAAGTGATCTGAGCTTACACTCTGTGCAGCTGAGGAATAGGACATGCTTCTGCTCCCTCCAATCCTGCTTAGATTCCCAGTTTAAATCCACTTTTCCATGTCCCCCTCCCAGGCTGTTGGGGAGGCAAAATAGCTCCTGGTGTAACTTACAGCAGCAAAGGACAGTTTTTTAAATTATACCAGCTCTAGTGGTCCCATAGGACCATGACCCCTATATCCAGGGCTGTCATTAGGGGAGTGCAGGGCCCAGGACATAGGTGCCGAGTTTCTAATCTGCCGGGGGGTGCTTCCCCCCAGCTCTGCCCAGGCCCTGCCCCACTCCACTCTTTCCCCAAGGCCCCACCCCACCCCGCCTCTTCCCACCCCCATCCCACCTCTTCCCTGCTTAGTTCCGTCCCGTCCCCCGAGCGCACTGCACCCTCGCTCCTCTCCCCTCCCCCCCAGCGCCTCTTAGCACCGCAAAACATCTGATCCGCATCAGGCGGTGGGCGCTGAGCAGGACAGGGAGTCGCTGATCAGCGAGGCCCACTGGTGGGCAGGAGGCGCTGGTGGGCAGGGGTGATTCTGGTAGGGGGGCTCCTCCTCGCTGCTTGCCACTTGCCTCTTCACCCTGCTCGCCCTCCCGCCTCCCCTCCCTGCCCGCCTCCTCACAATTTTATCGAAGCAGGGGCCCAGGGCAGTCACCCCGATTCGCTGTACCCAAGGGACGGCTCTGCCTATACCCTCCCACCCCTGACCTGCCACCAACACATGCCCTACGTAAATCAGAAGACTCTCCTGTATCAGAGGAAGTCTTTGGCTGCCCCTTTATGGCTCAGGGCTGAGAATTTGGCATCATGCCATCATTTCTTCTGGAAAGAACCACGCTTACCTATGTTACTATATACAAAAGTTTATTAGTAGTAATAAATCCCAGATTGTCAGAAATTAATTTGCTGGTTGTAGTCAGATCCCCTTTATGCATATCACAAAACTACCACAGAGCCCAGTATGATTAGCAGTCTCCCTGTTCTTAGGTGGCTTAGAGCTTGTTGCAGGTTAGGAATGAAGTATGTTGACAGGACTACATGGTAGAATCTGGCCCTACTCCTGGTTCTACCCAGAGCTATTGGTTCCTCCCCACTATATGGACAGCTGGCATAGCAGGGCCTGATAGCTGAGTCACAGTTTAATCACACAACACTCTGGGCATCTGCAATCTCCTCTCATCCATCAGTTTCTCTGATCCAGAACTCTCCATTATTCTCTCTTTCTGACCATATCAGACATCATTCTTCTATCCCCCTTTCCATCTGAAATCTCTCCCTACCAACCCAAGCAGTTTTCACTGTCTTCACCTAAAATACCAAGCCTGGCCAAATATTTCTCAGGTAGAGGCCAAAGTTTATTGACTTGTTTCATCTGTATGCAGCATGAGTCTCTGACACTATTGCTGCCCTAATTTTAGAGGAAGGTTGAGAGATTTTTTTTCAGTCCCATGAGCCAGTTGGAAATGGAGACGTTCTAAAAATACAAACGTGCATTTTTAGGTCAGTTACAATTTGAACCTATCCCTTGTGATGGTACCACTTTAAAACATCAAAGAGAACGTTGCCTGTAGCAACTTGTTTTGATTTTCAGGGATTAGCATTTAACGGTGAGCTAGAAGTCTTGTGCAGGTTTTCATCATCTTCATTAGTGCAACATCCTTTTCTCTGACCTGGACAAATGCTTGCTGTCCTCACTGACATCCATTCAGAGTTCTGCTGCAAAGCATAGGCACCGACTCTGTGGGTGCTCCGGGACTGGAGCACCCTCGGGGAAAAATGAGTGGGTGCTCTGCACCCACTGGCAGCCAAGCTCCCCCCGCCTTCTCTCCCCCCTCCCCCAGTGCTTCCCGCCCCCCCCTCCCGCCGCCTAACAGCTGTTTGACGGCTCTTAGAACTTTCTGGGAGGGAGGGGGAGGAGCGGGGATGCGGTGTGCTCAGGGGAGGAGGCGGAGAAGAGGCAGGGCAGGGGCAGGGACTTGGGGAAAGAGGGTGGAATGTAAAGGTCGACTCCCACCTCGGATCAACCCGTGATGCCAGCCTCCATCGCCCACATGTTAAATTTTCAAACGAGCACCTCTGTGCTTTCTCTCATGCTGCCCCTTACACTTGAGAAGAGCTCCCCATAAACATCTGCAAAACTAACTCCCCTTCAAATCCCTCCTTAAAATTTCTCTCTTAAAAAACAACAACAACAACTTAGCAATAGTTAAGCTGCTGGTGTGTAGAGACCACTGCCTATCATGCTGACCAATATTGTGTCATTGTTTCCATGTACTCACCCATCATTCTGTCAGTGTCCATCTGTTGTCTCTTGTCTTACAATCTAATTGTAAGTTCTTTGGGGCAGGGACCAACTTTTCATTCTGTGGTTTTACAGCACCTAACACAGTGGGGTCTAGGTCCATGACTGGGGCTCCTAGGCATTATGAAAATACAAATTAATAATAAATGTACAGAAATAATCACATCTGCGTTCAGAGGAGGAACAGATGCCTCAGATTCCATATTAATACACTTCAGGACAAGGTGAGTGAGGTAATATTCTTTATTGGACCAGCTTCTGTTGGTGAGAGACAAACTTTTGAGCTTACGCAGAGCTGTTTCTTGTTTTTGATCAGCTATTGTACTGTGGATGAACATTTTATATTTGCATCCCAAGGTACTCTGAAGGGTTCAAAATGACTGACTGTCATTTAATCTCACCACAGAGATCAGAGGAGCTAAACACCACACTCATTCACTTTAATGAAGTGTTCCGAGCCTGGAAAACAAAACTATAACCTGCTCAAGCATTGGGTTTGGGTTTCTACAATTAAGAAGAGGCAGTAAACTAATCAAAAGGATTGTACCATTTGTGAATAAGGCTCTGTCCTGAGGGCCTAAAGGAAAATGGTTTGGATTTGTTCCTGAAGTAGTTTGCCCATCTTCACTGGCATTGTGTGCTGTCGCTGAGTCTATGCTCCTGTGGGGAGAAGCCAACCAGGACAGTCATGTTTCTCTATGATTGACCAATATCCTCTTTGCTGTGGCCTGGGGGACATTGTTCCTTCCCTTTCTATTTATATGTTCACTGATAAGACTGCAAGGAAGCATACCTGTAACTTAACCCTCCGTATTCATGGTGCTGTTGCCCTTAGCTATTTTGAATATCCATTTCTTCATTAATTCCTTTTGCTCTCTGTGATTATTAGCTAAAAGGGCAATTATTTTTCTTCAGTACTTGATTTTGTGGGGTCATTACTTTAGCGCTCAGGAACCTGATGGTATAATAGAATGTGGACTAGTGCTGGTAGGGTGACCAGATGTCCCGATTTTATAGGGACAGTTCCGATTTTTGGGTCTTTTTCTTATTAGGCTCCTATTACTCCCCACCCCCTGGCCTGATTTTTCACATATGCTGTCTGGTCACCCTAGGTGCTGGGCAGACATCTTGTGTTTCAGCATAAGAGGCCCTGGGACTTTTAACGAAGATAAAAACATTCTTCTTTTTGATGGGAACATTTGGGGTATGAAATAGCCGGGAGCTACTGTTACACTTGATAAATGTAAATGCTAATGCAAAGTGAACAGGGAAAAACACAACACTGCAGCCTAGCAACTCCACCCTACATCAAAAGGGTTCAAAGAAAAAAGCCCCTTGACCTTTTTTGTTTTCTTTCCTCATGTAATTAACCTTCAATGTTTGTGCTTGGTTGAGCATAGTGGCTAACAGGAAGCTTGTTTGTGGACTGCTCCTTGTAAATCTAGAGTTTGCAACCTACAAAACCATTAATCCGATGCAAGCTTTAATTCCTCTTACACCAGCTCCTGCTCTTCTCCACTCACTCCTTGCTCCATAGCCCTGAACAGCATCTGCTCATGTTAGTGGGCCCTGGTGGACGAGGATTCCCTAGGATTGACCCCAGCAGCTTCATTGTTAGATGGCATGTCATAGCTCTGGTTCATTCATTTCTGCTGCTGGCATCATTTAGGCCCCAGTCCTGCAAACACTCACGCACATGCTTATCTTTACTACTGTGAATGTCTTACTGCCAGAGAGGGTTTCTTGCAGTCCCCACCCCCCTCTTGCTACCTTTTTCTCTCTTAGCCTCACTCAACCATTCCATATAAGATTTTTCAAAAGTACTCACCCTTAGCCTTAGGGTTGCAGGCATCCGGTTTTCGACTGGAACACCTGGTTGAAAAGGGACCCCGGAGGCTCCGGTCGGCACTGTCAACCGGGCCGTTAAAAGTCTGGTTGGCGGCACAGTGGGGGCCCAGGGCCCGCATGGATCCCAGAAGTGGCCGCCAGGTCCTTGCAGCCCGTAGGCACATGGGTGTCCAGGGAGGCTCCGCACTCTGCCCCTGCCCCAGTGTCGGCTCCACAGCTCCCATTGGCCAGGAACTGCGGCCAATGGGAATTGCAGGGGTGGCACCTGCGGGCGGGAGGGCAGCGCACGGAGCCTCCCTGGCCACCCATGCGCCTAAGGGCAGTAAGGACCTGACAGCCACTTCCTGGGAGCCGCGATAAGCATGGCCGGGACCCCGCACCCCAAACCCCCTCCCACACCCAAACCCCCTGCCCCAGCCTGGAGTCCCCTCCCACACCCAAACTTCCTCCTGAAGCCTGCACCCCTACCCCCCAGCCCTGAGCCCCCTCCTGCACCCCAAACCCCTCATCCCTGGCCCCACCTCAGAGCTCGCACCCTGAGCCCGCTCCCTCATCCCCACTCCCAGCCCAGAGCCCAATCCCCTGCCCCAGCCTGGAGCCCTCTCCCGCACTCCAACCCCTTCATCCCCGGCCCCACCCCAGAGCCCACACCCCCAGTCGGATCCCTCATCCCACTCACGCACCCCAACCCCCCTGCCCCAGCCTCGTGAAAGTGAGTGAGGGTGGGGAAGAGCGAGCGATGGAGGGAGGGGGGGATGGAGTGAGCGGGGGCAGGGCTGTGGGGAAGGGGTGTTCAGTTTTGTGCCATTAGAAAGTTGGCAACCTTACTTGGCCTATTCTGCTCCCATTGAAGTCCATTTCTAAAAGCGCACAGAACTGTCCCGACTCTGCTCCCATTGGAGTTAACAGGAGTTTTACCCTTGTTTGCAATGGAAGTAGAGTCAGACCAATACTGAATGCTTGTGAAAATCCTATCCTTTAAGAACTTTAAGGTTCTTTGCAAAATTATCCATTAAAATATTATAAATATAATTGTACTCATACACAAAAATTCAGTAATGGGTCTGCATGAACATCATTAACGGATAGTTTATTTTATAATTTAATACTTAAAAAACTAACTCTTAAAAACTGAACCTTGGCTCATCAAACCTGTCTATCTACGATACTTGCCACAACGGATGATGAGATCACATAGCCAAGGCCAGCTCTGAGTTTGGAATGCTGTGTCACTGCCTATGGAACGATAGACATTTAGCTTAGTGCTTATTTTGACAGCCTATGGGGCAGGCTTCTATATATTTGTGAGACATGGACCACGTATCACTGCCACATTAGGACAGTTGATCAGTTCCATATGCGCTCTTTGGTTTGTTTGCAGGGTCATATGGTAGGACAAGATTCCCAGTGTCAAAATCCTTCATTGTTGTTGGCTTTCTGACATTCAAAGCATGCTCATAAAGCTCAGCTGCATTGGTCTGGGCATCATATTTGTGTGTTTAACTTAAGAATACCCAATGCCATATTTTATGCTCAGGCACCTGTTCTCATGGTGGCCAGTACGAATGATACAAAGACCACAAGTCAGACTTGAAGGCATGTCAGCTTGACACCAGCAACTGGGAAGCAACAGCTCTTGACAGAGCAAGGTGGCAGCAGATTTGTCATGTAGCTGTTAACCACTTTGAAACACGGCACATTAACACCTTATGTGAAAAATGTAACAGTGCAAAGTAAGGATACAACAACCTGCAATGCTCATTGTGGAAGTGTGAAAGGGAAAAGAGGATTTGTGTGCGGTTTGGTTAAGAGACAGAGCAAGAAACAGGCCAATCTTAACCCTAATAACGCGAGATTTGTAGAAGCGGGGTTCGTGCGAGTGGAAAAGAACTGTGAGAGAGGTTGTTTTGACCTTGTGTTAAGATAAAAATGGAATGCAGACTATAGCAGAAATTGTTGAGAGAAATAAGATATCAAGAAGGAATATGTATAAACAATATGCAGCTGTTGCTCATTATTGTCTGCAAAAAAGGTATAAATGTTGGCTCTAATTGTTTCTTTAGAGAGACCTGCCTAGGTGGGGGAAACCGTGTCCTAGGGCACTCTCTCCCTCCATGCAATTGCCAGAGAATAAAGTGTATCTGACTTGCTGCACCCAACCTTAGAGTGAGAACTCTGTTTTTCTCTGACATCATGGACAATCTTCTCTGTCCCACATGTAACCTTGTTTGCAGTTCTTGCTTTGGTCTGACCTCACATACATGTTCACCTGTAGTGTTTGCTGTATCCATCAACCAGAGAGTGCATCTATCATCGTTTATGACATTTATAACCAACATATCACTGGAGTAGCTATGGCCCCAATCCATCAAAGCACTTAAGCATGTGAGTGGTCCCACTGACTAAAACTCCTTTTCTCGCTTTGAGTTGGGTCTCCAAAGGTGAGAATTGATATAAATATAGGTAGGGGGATTGGCTGTCCCTTTAGTGGGACTCCTCATATACTGAAAATTAAGCATATGCTTAAGTGCTTTGCTGGATCAGTTCCTGTATGTATGAATGCAGATCTAGTAGTTCTCTTGCTATGGAGGTATGCTTGGATGTAGTCATACTTATGTGCTATTTAGTAATTAAATACAAAACAATAAAGGGGTGATAATCATAGATTTTTGAGATTTTGATTGGTGAATTTGTACAGAGGATGTCATTTGCTCTGAATGGCCCTAATCCCGCAGTGTTTCATCCAGCAATGCTCATCTTGCCTTTACTAGGAATTTTGCCTTGGCAACGTTGCAGAACTGGGTTTGTGGTTTAGAAATGAACGAATTACAGTTTCGAGGAGAAAATGTTACTGAATATTTTCAAAAAAACCTCAATCATCTGCCGTCAAGCAACACATAATATAGAAGTGTTAATGATACATATGGGGAAAGGGTGAATACCACATGGCAGAGAGAAACTAGGGACAATTTGTTTTCCAAACAGCAGAGATTAAGAGATGGATGTAAGGTTAATGGTGGGAAGCAAAGCTGATATGAGTTCATAGGGTAATTCCGTAGCCAAACCAATTCACTTCTGGGATTGTCTATATAGAGCTGTGTCTCTTGCAGGTTAACAGAGGTTATATTGCCAGTTTAGATTGCTTTGGAGACACCACACCTGGAACACTAGTTTTAGTTTTAATAATACAAATATGAAAAGACAGAAATAGCTTAAGAAATAGTCACTAAAGTGATGTAAGCAAACTCTGAGTATATACTTTAAGAGGAGAGACTTAATTATTATAGCCTAGAAAAACTACAAGTACAAAGTTAGGATGTGATACTGGTCCCTGGGTCCAGTTCTCCTCACACTAGCCTTACAATGTTGTAACTTCACTGATTACTCACACTGGTGTAAATCAGATGTAACTGTGAGAAGATAATCCAGCCCTGTCATTACTTTAGAACAATTGTTCTCAACCAGGGGGTCGCGAGGAGGTTTCAGCGGGGCTGCCAAGCAAGGCCGGCATTAGACTTTCTGGGGCCAAGGGCAGAAAGCCAAAGCCCCATCACATGGGGCTGAAGCCCAGGGCCCTGAGCCCCACCACCCAGGTCTGAAGTTGAAGCCTTCACGGGAACCCCTGTCTAAGTTCCCTCTAAGCTGCACGGCCGCACAGCCAAAGGGGCCTGGACTGGAGAGGAGAGAGGTAGGGGGTTTGCAGAACTGCGGCGGGGAGAGGGGCCTCTCCCTAGCCCTCTCCCTACCACGGCAGAGAGAGTCCTCTCTCTCCCTGCCACTGCTCTGGGACAGCCTGCACCCCAAACCGCTCATTTCCCGTCCCCACCTAGGATTCTAGGCATCCGGTTTTCTACCGGAATGCCCAGTCGAAAAGGAACCCCACACCACCTCCCACGCGCTGCCAGGACCCCACACCACCTCCCACACGCCAGCCCCCTGCTCCAGCCCAGATTCCCCTCCTGCACCCCAAACCCCTCATCCCCGGCCCCACCCCAGAGCCCACACCCCAAACCGGAGCCTGCACCCCCTCCTGCACTCCGAACCAATGGGCCCCAGCCTGGAGCCCCCTCCTGCACCCCAAACCTCTCATCCCCAGCCCCACCCCAGAGCTCACACCCCCAGCTGGAGCCCTCACCCCCTGCCCCAGCCCAGAGCCCTCTCATGCACCCTGAACCCCTCATTTCTGGCCCCACCAGGAGCCCACAACTGTAGCCCAGAGCCTATTACCTGCCCTGCACTCCAACACCTTGCCCCAGCCTGGAGCCCTCACCCCCCTCGCACACTCCAACCCCCTGGCCCAGCCCAGTGACAGTGAGTGAGGGTGGGGGAGAGCGAGCAATGAAGGGAGGGGAGAATGGAGTGAGCGGTGGGCAGGGCCTTGAAGAAGGAGTGGGGCAGGGGTTTTCAATTTTGTGTGATTAGGAAGTTGGCAACCCCGCACCTCCCAGCCACAGCCCTCACTCCCTTGCACCTCAACCCTCTGCCCCAGCCCTGAGCCCCCTCCCACACTCCAAACCCCTCAGCTCCACCCCCGCCACACACAACCTCCATGTCGGTGCACATAGCAAAATTCATTCTGCACATGGATGTAAAAAATTAGAGGGAACATTGCTCCCTGTGGCAAGGGGCCTGGGCAATTGCCCTGCTTGCTACCCCCTAACGCTGGGGTTATATGCAGATAAACAGTTGTTGTGGCACAGGTGGGTCGTGGAGTTTTTATAGCGTGTTGGAGAGGCCTCAGAAAGAAAAAGGTTGAGATCCCCTGCCCTAGAGTACTTAGAGTTGGCCTTTAACCAGAAAGTGCTGCTCCCCTTTAAATATAGCCGTATAATACAGGTGCGTACACTGAGCCAGATGTGTTGTGAGTCTGAATTAATGAATGTTGGTACAGTGTGTTTGCAGATCCTCAGATGTGTTTGCAGATCCTCAGTTAAATAATTAAATATTATTCTTGTAAAAATTGCCACACCTGCTACCACAGTTATCTCCTGAAATATAGGAAGATTGAAGTAAAGTTTAATATTAGGTGAAGGTTCCATGTGACAGCCCTGGAGCCTGACATCCTCTTCTTCACAGGCAAGGGTCACCTACCTCAAACAGAAAAAGGGCACTTCAATGTCCATGCAGATTGTTCAGCTTCTGCTGGATCTGCTAACGAGGGCCAGTTAGGGGTGAACATAATTGTGCCTTTCACTAAGAGGGCAACAGAATGGAGCTGTGGCCATCAAATCATTTCCCATCCTCCAGACAAATGTGGTGTTTTCCATTTATATTTGTAAATTTGGGCTAAAATATAAAAAAAAGGGTCCATCAAGTCTGCTTGCAAATGCCTCCACTCGGGAACACAGTGAGGGTAATTGTGTGTGTGCATACAGGCTTCCTTTGCACAGGGAATGTGGACTGAGCACACCCTACTCCTTTGAAGAGCTGGCCACACAAGCTGGCAAATACTTTCAGCTAGTGATTTGGGCAGCTTTTTCATTTCTGGCCACTCCTCTCCACTCCCAGCACACCAGCCACAGTGAAGAATCTGGCTGTTAATGTGCAGTTAAATGCATTTAGAAATTAGACCAAGGAATCTTGCATTATAGTGCAGCCATGCACTCTAGGGTTTCTGCTCCACGAAGGTGTGAATGCAAGCTGTTATGCCATAATAAATCAGCTGTTTTTAACCACTCAAGTGTCAGGTATATTTTTATGCATCACCATAAGTATGCATGGTACCATGCATAAACAAATAAAATGTGGACTAGCGTATCTAATCTAATCATTTCAAAAAGAATAGGAAACAGATTAGGATTTAGTGTTTCATTTGTCGTAGATTGCTTGGCAGCTATTGTAGGGAGTTGTTTGATTTTTAAAGATTTTTTTCCGAAAGTACTCCAAGTGGTGATCAAGCTGCTTTCAGTGCTGTGTTTCCAATGCACTCCATTTATCAGTCAAGAAAAGCTCTTTAATAGACCCAGGAGGACTGAAAATTAAATAACCTGTTGTCTCCAAGATGAGTAGTAGTAATTGCTCCCTTGACATATTGTCATCTGAACATTTGAGCTGCTGTCCATTTGTTATGGCAGAGATTAGTAAAACACAGCAGCTGTGTTGAACCTAGTCTCACTTGGTTGAATCTAACAGGAGAATTAAGTTCTTCTAAATTCCTCAGATAAGTGTCTCGGATGATCCACACCTGTTCTATACCAATTTCATTATTATTTTGCACCTGAAGAGACATTCCCATCATCTAAGACTCTTGCTCTCTGTCTCTGGTTTTGCTGAGAGTTCTGGGGATATTTACCAGACTCTAGGATAATAGCTGGTGTCCTGGTCCAACATTCTTCTCCCTCAATAAAGTTGTTTCTAAAGCCCAAGGTTCTCTGTGAGCCATTGTTGATAACAAAATGGCTCTGCCATTTGTCTGTCCAAGCAATGCATTTCAGGACTGTAACTCCTTGCTTTATGAAGGGCACTGGCATCCCTACAATATGCAAGATTCTATAGGAAACCCACTTCTCTTCTATACCAGTAGAGAGTGACAAAGGATTTACTTTGAGAAGGCAGGTTATATTAAAAAATAACCTCAGGACATTTTTGACATAAATAGTTTTGCAAGATTCATAAAAAGCAATTATAGGAATCTGGATAGCATCCGCAGTGACTGGACTCACACTAGGTTTTGGGGGACCTCATGTGAAATAGCAAGTGTGGGCCCCCAACCAATTCCCACCTCACATCCATATACCCCACTCTCCTCCTGCCTTTGACACATCCCTAGGCCATGACGGAACCGGATATACCTATTTGCAGCTCCTCAGCCACTGATGACCCTCCTTCACAGACTGGCAAATCAGGGAGTGGGGGTACGGCCCAACTTTCTGAGGCAGTAGATAGATGGGAAGGCCAGTTAAGAAATGTAATTTCTGTTGGTTTTACAGTTATACGGGGTTGCGGATGGGATTAGGGATGGAGCTCTGTCTGTGTGTCTGTGTGTGTCTTGAGAACATTGGAAAAGCAGCACCCTATGTGCTCATGTAGGGATAAGTCTGCAGAAGCTTCTGAGGTTGGCAGATCTTATTGTATGATAAAAGCCCAGAAACTGAGAGAGAATGTCTGTTATAATCAACATGTATGTTGGCTTTATACTTCACAGTCTGTTACATGTACCAATACAACATAATTGTGTGCCTCAGTACATACCAACTAAATTTCTCTAAACCACCGGGCTGGTTACATTAGGCCTGTGTAATGATGACTTAGCTGGCCCAAGAATATAAACAATGTATTTCAACATGTCACACTCCCAAATGAAGAACTTAAAAATCAAAACAAAACATGGAGGTCTGTCCATCTTGGTGCAATTCCCTTGTTTGTAGTTGAAATTGTCTACAAGCACCATTCAGATAACTTGTGAATTGAGCTTTTGGCAGTTACTTTCTGCACTGAGTTTGAAGTCAGATTGATCTATGCTCACAGCAGGAAGTATGTTCACCTGATCGATTAATGTGCCTCTGCTTTATAGACTATGGACTAGATTCTGCCCTTGGTTACACCAGGAAAATCCAGAGCAATTCTCCTGAATTCATTGGAGTTACACCAGATTTATATTGGTGTGTGAGAACAGCATATGGTCCATTTATTGTTGAACAATAATTACTCCATTTCTTTGAGCTACTCAGAATGAGAGGGGCAGCAATCAAATGGATAAGATGTATCACTAAGAGTATTTATCATGTAAAGAAAAATAATGCTGATAATCAGTTATGTATCTGCCTTAAAAGAAAATTTCCCTATTTTATATTTTTGGAGTATATTTTAACTTGTGACTGTGTGAGCTTTTTACCACCTTCAAACTGGATAAACAAAAATGTTAATCGGTTGCACCAGGACCTTAAAATTACATAAATGTAGAACGCTTTAGACCAGTACAATTAGAATAACTGGCCCCTGTGGTTTGGGCACAGCTTCAGGTGGCTATCTCAGTTCAGCAGTACAAGAAACTGACTAGAATGGAATGGAAAAATCCTTTCAGGCCAGAAGTCTTAATTAATCATTCAGCTGACATAAAAGCAAATAAGTTTAAACGTGCGGCTTTAATGAATCCTCCTTGTGTGCTCTGAAATATCCATAAACGATTGTGTAAATCGTTTGTTTTATACATTTAACTTATAAATGTATATCATAATGAGCTATAAACTTTGACCCAACTTCTAACCTCACTTACACCTTTGTAATACATTTACGTCATTGGGGTTGCATGGGTGTCAGAGCAGAATTTGGCCCTTTAAGTCTAGGAAGAATCATTACCAAATCATCAGAAAACTAATTGACCTGCCTAACTCCCTTAGGCTCTTTTGAAAATCTTAGACCACAGCTCTAGATTTCAGTGAAAAAGTGGCGTATGAGAGAAAGAAAGAGAAAAAGCCAGAAACTTCTGAGTTTTAATCCTGTCTCTGGAATTGATTTGCTCCTGTAGCCTTGAGTCAGTTAACCTCTGTGCCTCAATTTCTATAAAATCAAGGTAATTACATTTATTTCCCTGCCTCCCAACCTAGTGCTAAATCCACTTGCCTACAGCTGCTCCGTTGGTTGACAGGTGTGTGTTTCTGGGATATGGGAGGAAACAATATGGCGTATGTCATGAATTTTATATTCTATTTTGTTTCTTTTGCCCAGACACAGCAGACCTGGAGAAAGTGTATGAGTGCGGAAAATATATGTCAAGAATAAAAACACAATCTGTTTTACAAACACCATCTAAAATGCACCTAGCGCTCTGAAAAGATGATGGAAAATAAAGGAAATTAAATGGGGATTTGATGATCAAGGAAAAGAGTTTGTCAGCGACATCCACCTGAGCAGCTTTTATTTCAGCACTGAGAGGTAGATTAAATGATTCATAAATGGTGGGTGGCTGCAGGTGTTGCAAAGCAAATGATGCTAAGGTGTGAAAAGTTAATGTCCATCTGTGGTAAGCACATTGCTGCTGCCCCTTGAAGCCCGAAACCAAATCAAACACCCAGCTGAGGAGGCTGGAGAGAGAAGCAAGTTTATGAGAGGGTTGTTTGTTTTGACACTGAGAGCGATTAAAACCGTTCTGGGCAGTAGCTTCAAGAGATGCCAGTTTGTGACCTAAAAGCTGCATGAGTGTGCCCAAATGATGGGCTGGATGACTGAGTGCTGTGCAATTATTCACATCCCTTTCAGTCCTTCATAGAGTTTGGTTTATCATCATTCATGGCATCAAATGCATGGCACACCTCTGCTTTCTTGGAATGTGCATATGTTGACAGTTTATCAGACAGGACATTTGACATTATGGGAAGATGTGAATTCTGAGGGGTTTATCACCTGATTCTGATGACTCTAAACCGTTTCTATTGGATGAAGAAGGCCAGTTATGATTATTCACTTCATAAGTAACTGGGCTGAGCCTCATTTTCCTCTGAGACCAATATTCCAAGATTCACTGAATCTTTGAAAGACCCAGATGTGCTGTTGTCAAGGCAACTCACTTTTAAAACAAATATGCTGTAATTTATACATGGCTCACAACTTAGTAAAACCAGGCAATAAAGTTTGAGATCATAAATCATCTGAAGACAAATGGGATCAGGTCACATAAACCAGCAGGGTTCATGGCAGATGCATTCTGTCTGACAAATTTTGGTGGGGGTGCAGGGATTGAGGCAATAACATGGCAGCGAGGGTGACTCAGTGCTAACATACAGGCATTTCAGAAAAGCATTCAAATACTGCAATGCAGAGTACTCTAACACATAGGCGCTAACAAGAATGTCTCATAAGGCACTATCCTTTAATAAACAAGGAGCTGGCTAGGAGATCAAGGACCATTTGCAATGGTAAAATGGGTCAGGGAGGAGGAAGGTGATGCATGTGGTACCAAACCCTGCAGTGCTGAGTAAAGATGGGCAAATTAGGGAAGGCTTTTGGCTTGATCAGGTTTGGTTTGGCCAAACCAGAACCAAGAGAGGTTTAGATCTGAACATGCAAAGTTCAGGGATTTCAGATAATGATTTGGTACCATCTAGATTAATGGGAAGAGCATCCGTATCACTTAAATCATGAGGTTACGAGAACTGGGTTAGAAATAGTCTGAGGGAAGGAAAGCTTAAACATGCGCAATGAAGCCCTAGAAGTGAGGCAAGACAAGGACATCATGTTTAAGGCTAAGATTTAGTCATGGGTATTTTTAGTAAAAGTCATGGACAGGTCACGGGCAATAAACAAAAATTCACAGCCCTGTGGCCGGTCCATGACTTGTACTATATACCTCTGACTAAATTTTTGGTGTTCTGGGGGACTCCAGGGGCACAGCTGCTGCTCTGGAGAGGGGCCTCTGGGGCACCCACTAGTGCTGGGTGGGGACCTCTGGGGCACCTACTGGTGCTGACGGGGGACAGCCCGGGACCGCCGCTGCTGGTGGTGGGGTGGCTCGGGACTGCCATTGTTGTGGGGAAGGGCCGATGCGGCTGGACCCAGGGCCGCCTGAGCAGCTTGGGTGGCCCTAGGATCTGTCGCACCTGCCGGCTGCAGAAGTCACAGAGGCCCTGGAAAGTCACGGA
This sequence comes from Platysternon megacephalum, assembly GCA_003942145.1. Classification (NCBI taxonomy): domain Eukaryota; kingdom Metazoa; phylum Chordata; order Testudines; family Platysternidae; genus Platysternon; species Platysternon megacephalum. The sequence goes on along the minus strand of QXTE01000005.1, from coordinate 23,283,359 downwards.
ATCTGTGACAGACTCGCAGCCTTAATCATGTTTAATGTCTTGCATGAAGAACAAGAACAGGGATGAGATGCTCTTTGTAAAGTTCCTTGGATGAGAACAGGCCCCAAGTGGGCTGTGTTTGCTGATCTCTCAACATCATGGGGTTTCGATGATAAAAATGGGGTTCTTCAGGAGAGAGAGGACAAACAGCTCTCTCCCCATTCCAAGGAAAATTATTATTCTCAGCCCTCAGAGGATAAAGGTGGATGAGTTGATTCCAAGCATGTTCATTTCATGAGCTTGCGGCACCGGCATGGCCTAACACCTGTTAGAACTGGCATTCTGCTTCTGACTCTCACTGAAAGATGGCTTTTCAAAGGACACCCTGAAGGGAAGGAACAGATTTTTTTTTTTGAGGGGGTGTCTCTGTGTTTGCATTTTAAAGGTTGATCAGAAGTGATTCTGCAGAAATCGATACCAAGATCTGACAATGGCTCCAAACACTTGCTGCTCAAGATCAGCTGAGTCAGAGAGAACAACCTCTGTGAAATCAGTTCATTCATCAGCACGGAGTGATTCAGACAAGTGAGGAAGGATCAATATGCAGACCTAACAGGAAGGATTGCTTCAATTTTACTTTGTAGAATACTCAATTTTTTCTTTTCCTAGAATAGTCACCGAGTTCTTTTAATGTGCCTGTGCCCCCAGCTCCCTGAGAGCAGGGGCGGCTCCAGGCACCAGCGCACCAAGCGCGTGCCTGGGGCGGCAAGCCGCAGGGGATGGCCTGCCAGTTGCTGTGTGGGCGGAAGTCAGGGAGCCTTCACCAGCATGCCTGTGGGAGGCCGGTCCCGCACGGCTTCGGCGGCAATTCGGCGGCGGGTACGCCGAAGCCGCGGGACCGGCGGACCTCCCACAGGCACGCCGCCGAATCCATGCTACCAGCGGACCTCCCGCAGGCACGCCGCCGAAGGCCACCTGACTGCCGTGCTTGGGGCGGCAAAATACATAGAGCCGCCCCTGCCTGGGAGGCAGGGTGCCCCAAGGTGGCCAGTGCATGTGACCCCCTCAAGATGCCTCATTAACATCTCTTCATACTTAGGCATCAGCAATTTTATCTAAACTGGCTCACCCAGGCATTTCTGGCTATCACCTTGTCTCACTCAAGGTGCCTTTCCCCATTGGCTTGCTCCAGTCCCCATCAAAGCCTTGTATCCTACCTCTGTGGATTGAGTTCTGCTGGGACCACTTGTTACATATTCAGAGTGATTTATTCAGGTCTTGAGGCGGGGGAAGACGTTATTCTTGTCACATGATCGCCATCATTATTGACTATCGTTGCATCGATGCTGTGACAGATGATGCCCCTCTAGGGCATCCTGACTAATGAAGCATTGCAATCAATTTTACCAGAGCTCTTTCATATGGCACAGCACGGGGGAAATCAGCCACCTCATCTCTGGCACCAGCAGCAGATTTCCCAGAAGGCTCCTTACAAAACAATGACAAAAATTAGAATTCCCCCCTCCCCCCCCGTGTTCTTTAAAATTCCAACTCTAACTCCATCATGTGACTCTGGTTTGGTTTGAGAGAAAGATAATCTTTTGTTACCAACAAAGAAGGCATTTTCTAGTGTACTGAAATGGGATATCATTAAAAGAATAAACAGCATGAAAATGAGTGCCGCAGATGGTACGGTTTACATAGCAATCCCTGCAGTGGGGACTTCATCTTGGCAGGGAGACCCTGCTCTCTCTCCCAGCATTGCTTCATGGAAACTAGAGTTGGAAAATACCTCTAGGCCAAGGATGGCTTCACCACTAGGTTGTAAAGTCCAACTCCAGCAATATTATTCCTTCCGTTACATTCTACAGTGCTTTGTCCACTTTAGTTGTAACTGACTTGGGACATAGTGTTTCCACTACTTCCTACCAGAGCTTTCCACAGTCTAACAAGACCACTCGGAAGCTTTTCTTGTGTAAAATTTCCTTTGCTGAATTTCAGGCCATTCATTTCTCCTAATTATACCCCCTTGGAGCTAAACAATTCCTTCTCCTTCAACTATCTAGAGATGGTTCAGCTATCCCTATTTGTTTACCCAAAGTCTACATATTAAGCCAGTTTGATCTTTTTCCATAAGACAGTCCCTCTGGCTCCTTCATCATTTGTACAGTTCTTCTCTGAATTCCTTTCATTTTTGTCTTTCCAGTTGGTGTCTTGGACTTATTTTGGCTTGCACTTCAACACAAGAGAATGAGGAGGATTGGAATGGGGGAGGAGGAGAAAGGACATTTAAAATTCAAGTGTATAACAGGAGAGAGAGAGAGATTGAACTGCATGGTTGTGACTCGCTTGGGAGGGTGGGCACACTGAGATTGCTCAATCAGAGCAAACTGCAGAGAATGGGGCAGACAATCCCCCAAACTGGTGGTTATTCTAATGATTAGATTCACCAAGCCAGCAACTAAACAGCTTCTACAATAGCTTATGGTTACCCAGAAGCCAAAATCACTGCTTCCTTAAAGAAATCCAGCCCACCCAGACAGCCACATCAAATATGGTGAGGGAAAGGAATGGTTCCAGACACTTTTTAGCTTCCTAAAGAGCAGCATATTTCTGACCTAACAGAGGAGCAAAAAGAAGCCATCAGATAATAGTTCCTGCAAGGGAGCCAAGACAGTAGGTGGTGCAAGGGAGCCTGCATTCTCTCCCACTCATTCTGGCTGTGTAACAGTTGTTAAAGTGTTGTTTACAGACCACCGAAAAATGTGCTCTCGGTGCTGCGGAGAGCAAATGAAGACACGGCGTGGTCCCTCTTCCAAAGAGTTTGCAACCCCATTTTAGATAAAATGTAGCTTGTGAAGATAACAGTCAGTAGAAGATGGGGTGGAGGTTGGATGGGGGTTATAGTGCTAAAGTTGCAGTGTTACTTAGGTCTGCCATGGGCACATCTAGATGGCTCAAAAATCCATCAGCTCTTTTTGGGAAAATAGGGTAACTCACTTCTTAGTGGAGGCCTGACAAGTGAGGTTGTAGGAGGGATTGGAATGAGGAGAAGGTGGCAACTTGGTGAGCTGTGATCAGAAAGCCCTTCTACACCTAGCAAGGCAGTATGGAAAGAGGCACCAGGATAGAATTGTTTCCAGGGAGATTTTGATACATATGGATAATGCCCTATCACCTGTTACTGGCGATGACAGTTAATAGGAAGAATATGCTTCTCTTTACAGTGCAACCTGCAGGTATCTGACGGTCAGAAGAAGGATATTGAAGCCAGAGACTGAGTTGGGCTGTGTAGATTTCTCTCTGCGTTGCTGGGACGAGGGCTGCAAGAGAAAAACTAGGAGAGTCCATGATTTTACTGAGGAAAGTACTTTGGCCTTCTCTGTTGCACCTTTTATCTGAGGACCTCAGTTTATTATTAGTAGTATAACTACATTTCCAGTATTGCAACCATTGACTGGGGGTTTCATCTGGGACATTGTAGGCTCCTCTGAGGTTTAACTGCCCCTTTTAATGTTTTGAGTCATTATTTGTTTCGTTACTAGCTGGAGAGTAATGTACTAGGAGCAAAGAGGAGTTTCTGGTTGAACAGCAGAGCTCAAAGTGAAAGTGCTCACTGTTAAAATAATCTAGTTAGGGCTAAATCCTGTACCTTCCTGTTAGGGTTGCCAGGCGTCCAGTTTTCAGCTCCGGTTGGCACTGCCAACTGGGCTGTTAAAAGTCCGGTCAGCGGCGCAGCAGGGGCCCAGGGCTAAGGCAGGCTCCCTGTCTGCCCTAGCTCCATGCAGCTCCTGGAAGCGGCCCCTGGGTCCTTGTGGCCCCTAGGCTCATAGGCAGCCAGAGAGGCTCTGCATGCTGCCCCCGCCCTGAGTACCGGCTCCGCTGCTTTCATTGGCCGGGAACCATGACCAATGGAAGCTGTGGAGGCGGCGCCTCCCTAGCTGTTCATGCACTTAGGGGCTGCACTGCAGGGACCTGTTGGTCGCTTCCTGGGAGCCATGGTAAGTGCCGCTGGGACCCCATGCCCCAACACCCTGCCCTAGCCCTGAGCCCCCTCCTGCACCCCGAACCCTTCATCCCCAGCCCCACATCAGAGCCCAAACCCCCAGCTGGAACCCGCACCCCCTCTTGGAAAGAGAGGAAGGATGGTATAGTGGTTAAGGCAGTGGAACCTAGGAGATCTAGGTTCAATTTCTGGTTCTACCAGTTTCCCCTTGTGATATGGGGCAAGTCATGTGATCGCTGTGCCTCTGTTCCCCCTTTATAACATGTCTGTTTAGACTGTGAGCACTTCAGGGCCAGGGCTACTCTTACTATTTGTACAGCTCACTATCAGGTTGATCTCAGCTCTGTAATTCAAATAATAGTCATAGTGACGGCATGGCAGGGTTGAATTTAGGAACCTCTTGCAGGGAGTTGGAACTGCCTTCATGCCTCCAAGTGCTGCATGGGAGAGGATTCTTCCATCCCCACATCCAGGAGGGTTAGGGGCAGCACAGCGAGAGGAAGCGGGAGGCCCTGTGACTGTTCTGACCAGATGTTATGCATGTGTGAATGCACTTTTATGTGCATACTGTTGAACATTTGGGCCAAATTGAAGAGCAAGTGACAATAAAAGAAGATAAATCTTGGCTCCGTGCAAAAGATAAGCAAACAGAAGGAAATGTTTCCTGCACAGCATGCTCATTTTGGTCTCTTTATTGTGACTAGTCTAGGGGAGGGATAGCTCAGTGGTTTGAGCATTGGCTTGCTAAACCCAGGGTTGTGAGTTCAATCCTTGAGGGGGCCACTTAGGGATCTGGGGCAAAATCAGTACTTGGTCCTGCTAGTGAAGGCAGGGGGCTGGACTCGATGACCCTCCAGGGTCCCTTCCAGCTCTATGAGATAGGTATAAGTATTGAAGGTAGAGAACATGAGGAGTTCAATAGGCCACTAATGAGGTCCTCTAAACATTGCACTGGTTCCAATTAAATATAATCCAATTAGCAATTCAGCTGCTTTGAAAGTCATATTCTCATTATAATCATATTTTATTTAATTTTAAACAAATCTAGAGACCATAATTTGGATGGGACACAGTTCTTACTTTTAGCCACATTCTATGCCATTTCTTTGAAAGAAAAGAAAAACAATACAATTTAAATCTGCGTCATTTATTCAATTATCTCCCCGTACTTGGCAAAGGAAGAGTTCCCCAAAATATCTTCCTTCTAAGCAGCAGGGTTTGGTTTCAGCCATGACTCAGTAGAACACGTTACCGGTGGACTTATCAGGGTGGTTTATTTCCATTATGACTATTATGCAATGTTTTCGGTATATTGCACCTTTAACTAGAGAGGAGACTCTCCTCCCTTTTGCACTTTGTGCTCAGTGGCAGCCTGTTATGCACAGGAAACGCACACTGTGCTCTGTCTTGTGGAGTATTTTTTCTTCTGTTGTTTTGTTGTTTGATATAAATCAGAGGTAAACCTGACTGAAAGTCTGTGGCTGCTCTTTGTGCCCAGGAAAACCGTGTCAGTGCCTGCAGAATTGAAGCTTTCGTTTAAAGAAAATTAAATTTGAAATTGTACAAAAAAGGTTTTAGATTGAAAGTGCCTAGGGGCAGGCACCAGGTTTGAGTTCTGGACAGGGCTGAGCAGACTGATCTCAAGTCCTCGTGTTGCAATCTCTATCTTTCTTCAGCAGGGAAAGGCTGGCTGGGGTTCTCTCACAGACCACCATTGCTGATCTTTTCACTGCTACGGGAGGAAATGCTCCTGAGAGCAGCACAGGACTTGGCTACGCTGCAGCTGGGAATGAGCCTCCCAGCCTGGGTAGACAGACTCACACTAGCGGGGCTTGAGTTAGCGTGCTAAAAATAGCAAGTATGGATGTCGTGGTTCAGGCCTACCTGACCCCACCCTGGGTCTGGGCTCGGGTGGCTAGCCTGAGTCTCCATTGGAGAGGCAATGTCCACACTGCTCTTTTTAGCACACTAGCTTGAGCCCTGCTAGTGTGAGTCTGTCTACCTGGGCTGGGAGGCCCGCTCCTGGCTGCAGTGGAGACATTATTTCCCTCCATCATATCCCCGGCTCTGGGGCTGAGCATGCTGAGTCCACCATGCTTGCAGCTGCAGTTCCATTTAACTCTCGATTACACACAGTGCTCCCTGTGCTAGTATCAATGCCATGTACGTGCTGCTGATAATCTACCTTCTTCCCTTACTCAGCATCAGGGGTGGCTCTAGCTTTTTTGCCGCCCCACGCACGGCAGGCAGGCTGCCTTTGGCGGCGTGCCTGTGGGAGGTGATTCGGCGGCATGCCTGCGGGAGGTCTGCCGGTCCTGCGGCTTCAGCGTACCCGCCGCCGAATCTGCGGGACCAGTGGACCTCCCGCAGGCGTGCCGTCAAAGGCTGCCTGACTGCCGCCCTCGCAGGGACCGGCAGGGCGCCCCCTGCGGCTTGCCGCCCCAGGCACGCGCTTGGAGAGCTGGTGCCTGGAGCCGCCGCTGCTCAGCATCTATGGTTCCTTGCGTATATTTGATCTTTCTTTCTGGTGCAAATGAAAACAGAATCTGGCCTTCTCTGATTTAGCAAGTAAAGTGGAGGGTGTGAGGTTTTTAAAGGATACATGCTGTGTAATAGATTTGCTTGTCCGAAAAAAGAAAAATAGCAGCCAAATTGTTCTGAGACATTCTGTAATTGTGAGTAACTGAACCCGAACACCATAAACACTAATTTCCAATAGAGGCTGTTCTGTCTATCAGCTGTGCAGTCTTGCTGTTCTTGCATCACCCCAATAGTCTGTGGCTTTGTTAATCCATTATTGTTGAGTTGTTTATGGAGGGTTGATGTATTATTTGTATATATTCCTCCTGCTCTGCCCCCTCCCTGCAGCTTGTAATTGTATAGCAACAAAATTGCCCAGATGCATCTGTGGCCAGTGAGCAACAACACAAACTGGGCAACAGCACTGCTCTATGCAATTTATTTCTATATTTATGAGCCTCCACTGAGTTCCTTCAAATGTAGTTTCTTTGTTAGTGCTGAGAGGTGAATGAAAAGCTAAAAGGATTTATTCAGACTAAGAATAATTTAACAATAATAATCTAGGACAAAGCAGATCAGGTAGACTAAAGAAAAGGGCTAATTTATGAATTTACTGTCACTGATCCACAGGGCGTGCTATGATAACCTTTATACAGTTTTTCTGGCGTGTATTCATCTTCGTGACAGGGCCTGGGCCTCCAGTTAGCTCATGAGAGGTGGAGGGGGGAGCTGTGACTCTGTGTCCCTGAGACTTGGTCCCTGGCATCAGCACCTGTTTCTCTCTGTGGCTCCTTTAGTAGGTCCAAATGAGCTGGACCCAGTTTGAGAGTTACTTTGCTGGTTGCAGGGTTTCCAAGAGATGTTTGCAGCAACACTGGATGGGCTTTTCTATTTAATAGTCACCTGGAATCAGAGGTTGCTCAAGACATTCTGCCTAAGGCAGCAGACTGTCATCAGGCCAGCCCCCTTCTGCTACATGGCATGCACCCTGCGCGCATTAACAGTTCCTTAACATAGGCTCTGGGTTTGTAAAATTTTTGGTGTGGCTCGGATTTGGGGGGGAAGCCCAGTGGGGTGCAAGGAAGAGCCCCCTATACTGATAGGTCGGGGAAGGGGGGAGTGAAGCCCCCAGGTAGGAGAAAAAATTGAAAGTAAGGGTGCAAGGGGAAGTCTGGTCCACATGGACTGAATAGAACTGTGGTGCTAACCTAGCTACCGCCCTGGCCTGGGTGGGTAAATGACCCCACCCCACCCCGACCAAGTTCTGGTATAAAATGTATATGGGACCTAAGTGACTCCTATAAAACAGCACCCACGTTTCAAAGGGGTGTCCCATGCAGACAAGATTGACCCTCTGCAGCTCCCTGACCAAGCTAAGTTCAGCTTCCCTATCAGAATGGCAAATATAACAGTATGCCCCTCTATAAACAGTCTTCCCTGGAAGGACCCTACTTGGGTCCCTTACCCCGAGCAGCCCTGCCCAGCCCTGCATTAGGGATCTATACCTAAGAGCACCATGTGTTGGGACTCATGGCATGGAGCTCCATCTCCTGTGAGTCCCCCATCTAGCCCTGGCCACCCATCCTGAGCAAACCCCTCTGAGTGTCAATCTGAAGGCATTGTAAGGTGTGGGGGAAGCTGCAGCAGGCAAGGGGGGGGTCCCCGATAGGCTGAGGGAAGGATGGGGACCAAGCAATACATGAGTGGAACAGTGGGGGAGATAATACAGGGGGGCTGGAGACTGAACATGGGGGGCCAGGACACAGGGACCATATAGGGCGGGTTTGGGATGCATTGGGGGACAAATGGGGTGGTGGGGACTAGGATATGGGGGGCAGATGGGTGGGGTAGTTAGGAAAACAGAGGGCAGATGAGGTAGGGAGATACACGGGGCATATCCGGCAGGATGCTAGAGAAGGGGCCAATAGGGTAGGGGGACAGGAGATGGTGGGGCAGGAGAACTGGGGAAGGGGGCAGGTCCCGGGTGGTCTGGGGTAGATAAGATGGTGAGAGATAGATGGAGGGTAGGAGCCAGGGTGGGAGATGGGCCAGGACATGGGAGGGGGATTTGGGGCAGGAAGGCTAGGGCAGAGGAGTTGGGACACAGAGGAAATGGGGAGCAGGGACAGATGGAGTAGGATAGGACACAGGGGTAGAGGGGGTAGGAGGTCTAGGGCAATGGGCCAACGGGGGTCAGGAGGTGCTACTTACCTGGTCACTGCCCATTCCCAGAGGCCTTTGTCCTCGGGCTCATCCAGGGAGAAGTCACCAGGGGCTGGGCTGTGGGCTCACCCAGGCTGCCCTCATCAGGCCAGGCCCTCCAGTGGCATGGTCTGTGCCAAGGCCTGTGTGTGTGTTGGGCACCGTCCTGATGCGCATGAACAGTCTGTTAACAGGGCCGGTGTTGGGGTAGCAAGCAGGGGGCCTCACGAAGCTAAGTTACAGATGGCAGGGCTCGGGCCCGAGTGGCAGGGTTCGGGCTCACTCCTTAGTTTCTGCCCTGGCCCACAGTGAGTCTAACTCTAGCCCTGTCTGTTAATGTGCTTTGATCTAGTCCTGTTTCAAAGAAGACTACATCAAAGCAGGTTAAGGAATGACTAATGTGCAGCAGGGTGCAGACAGTCTGCAGTGCAGCAGGTATCCCACCCCAGGCTGCTGTGTATCTGCTGCCCTAGGCAGCTGCCCAGCTTGACTGTGCCTAGAGTGGCCTTTGCCAGGAATACAGTATTTAGGGACAGTAGGTTAAAATGGTAAAGCAAAGCCTAAATGCACATCTCTCACCTAACTTGTCAGCTTCTTGCCCAGTGAGGTGGGCCTCTCTGTGTCCTGGCCTGGTGGGAAGGCAGCAAACCGCCCTGGCCTTGCTGAACTATCCTGGATTCAACTACCCCTCTGCTGGGACAGCAGGATTCTGATCCCACTCCCCTAACACCTTAATCCTTTGTTTCAAGTTCTACTCTCTTTGTTTGCATGTGTCCTGCCCCCTACCCACCCACTCCCCCCACCATGTTCAGGTAGAGGAGGGGTTGTGGTCAGACTTGTAGTTGCCCATCTGGTCTCCTTGGCCAGCAGTAATTAAAAATTAATGGCCTAGTTGCTGGTTTCCATTTTATCACCAAGATATCTTCATTCACATACTGATAGTCTTGATAGTCCATTTATACCAACGTGTGTGTGTGTGTCCTACACCCAGTCAATCCCACTTATTCCCCTGTCTTTGAAAATAAATTAACCCCTTAATATGGGGTGGTTAGCAAAACAAAAGTGAGTGGGGAAACTGAGTCACGCATACATTCCCTACTTTTCTAAAAGAGGATCTGTCTCCGGCTGGATTATTAGATTTGGAGGTCTCCGCTTCAACTCCCAGTAGACTGTGATCCCTCCCATCCTCTTGGTTTTCCTATCCATTGTGCTAAAGGTCCTTTCCTCATGCAATTTACAAATACCAATGTACTTCTGGAGTTACTGTCAGCAGCTATTATGATGTGCCTGAGTAACTACAATCACTGCACACAGTACCAAAGAGCTAATTACTCATCAAACATATACAACACAAATTCCCTTCATTGGCAGAAGAGGCCATTACCTTGATATTTTTATACTATGCCTTAGGTTATTTGGCATGAGTGTTTGTGTTTTTAAAAAAAGGCAAAGTATAATGCACATCACTGTTTAAATAGCACAAAAACAAAACAGGTGTTTTGGCTGACTATATGTCAAAGCCATTAAGAACAATATAAAAGAACTCAGTTATTAGAAGCGTAGACCATGGTTAATAAGAGGGAAAGTAGATGTCAGCCTACTTGGAGAAATGTGTTGTTTGATTATGGACATTAGGAAGTAATTTGACAGAGCACTAATAAAGTAAAAAGAGAAAACTTTTCATTTCAGACCCGCAGCAAATGTTTGTTCTGTCTAAGCAGCACCACCTGTTTAATTTTCTTTACAGATTATGGCCCTGTTCCAGGAAAGCACTTGCAGAACTTCCCACAAATCAGTGGGACTACTCACAATTACACCTGTGCTTTGCTGATTCAGGGCAACATCAAAACTGCAAGCAAAACGCAGTATCCTAAGTAAGAGGTGTGACGGGTTGGATCACAGAAACCCACTTGGGAGCTGCCAGCTGATGTGCAATGGCTACCTCTGTTCCTGTTCTCCCTGCCAGCTACCGGTGGTTCCAGCACCCTGTCTTGCTGAAGCCAGACACACCCATCTGCTCCAGACACAGACCCAGAGTCTGAACCACCTGTCTCAAAGCTGCAGGTTTACCTGAGAACAGCTCACAGAAGTCTGCTTGCCCTTAGCACTCAGATGCCCAATTCCCAATGGGGTCTAAACCCAAATAAATAAATTGTTCGCCCTCTATAACACTGATAGAGAGATATGCACAGCTGTTTGCTCCCCCAGGTATTAATACATACTCTGAGTTAATAAGTAGAAAGTGATTTTATTTAAATACAGAAAGTAGGATTTAAGTGATTCCAAGTAGTAACAGACAGAACAAAGTAAGTTACCAAGCAAAATAAAATAAAATACGCAAATCTATGTCTAATCAAACTGAATACAGATAATCTCACCCTCAGAGATGCTTCAGTAAGTTTTNGCAAGCAAGTATACAATCCATATTCTTAACCTCAAGTACAAAATGATATATGTGTACAAAAGGGATGAATAGATATAGTAGACCATAACCTTTACAGAGATATGTACCTGGCACAGGCAGCACAAAACATATTCCAGTTATGTCATATTCCCACAAAGCCTTATGGGAGGTACCGTCACAAGAGGAACCTCTGTCACTAGTTTCTTTTTGTGATTGGCGCCTAAGATGGTGGTATATGCCAAAAGAAATTTAATGAGCCAAGGAAGCAAATTCTCCTCTCATTGGCACTGAAGTCAATAGAGTTACTCGGGGTTTATACTGATGTAAATGAAAGGAGAATGTGGCAAATATCTCTACTTACTTTTTGCAAGTTTCTCATTGCAGTAAGTCAACTAATAGGATTCCTCTGAGGTATGAACACTGTTATCCAGGCATCACAGTACTGCTCTGACTGCCAACACACCCTCCACACTCAATGCTGTCATAGAAAGCTAGAGAGATGAATGCTGCACTCATATAGCCATTTCTATTTTTCAAGTGCTGGACAAACATTAAGGATTAGGTTGAGTCTGAGCCACGTGGGTGTGCAGAGAGGTGAGGGAAGGCAACTAAGGAGTTTTCCCTCCCCATATCCCCCTGTGCAGCAGCTGGGTACCATTGTAGTCCCTGTCCCCCCTAAACAAATTGACCCCACAAATACCTTTAGAAAATGTATCCCATAACACTCATATGTGTAGTGGGGATACAAAGGTACCTGCCTAAATCCTTAATGTTTGTAGAGTGCTTTAAAATCGTCAGATGTAAGACCACCACCAAAGCAAAGAAACATTAGAGAAAAGCAGGGATTCCACTTGAGCTGAACGTGATTGTGTTATAATTATTTCTCTAAATAAAACAGAACTGATGTGCTTAAATAACATAAATAACCTGGCATTAGGTCCATTTAGCTGTTTCTGCCTCTGACAGCCACTCAGCAGAAAGGATTCCCCTTCCCTCCCCATCCTCCACCCTTTAAACATGTGTTGTCAACGGGATCTTCTCTGGATGCAATTTCCCTGCCAGACCTCTGTGTGTGATAACAGGAGACACTTGGGGTCTGAGTGCTCAGAGCATTGGTAATGGAAGAGAGGTTAGTAGCTTAAACACAACCAGATAGTATGCAATCGAAGTTCTTGCCATTGAGAGCTGTTCAGTGGCCTGTGTGAAATGGCTTTGGTGATCTCAGTTTAGTCCTTGGCAAAACAGGGGCCACACCATGGAAGGGATTCACTGACTTAGAGAGCCCTTTCCATCTCTAATACCTTTGACTCTGTGTAGTTTGAGTGAGATGTACAGGAGGTAAGGTTAAACCCAGCCCACTGTACTTGCAACTGCCACTTTCTTTGCTTCAGGAGTTCCCTTAATCTCAAGGCTCAGGCAGTCTCATTAACCGTAGGGAGCATGAAGGGAGTTGCATTGATGTTCTCAACAAACTCTGCTGCTGGCACTTTAGCATGTGAAAACCTGTTTCACCCTTCATGGTGTTTAGGCTTCACTTGTGCTTCAGTACAACTTTGTGGCACAGGATGAGATCCCTGATCCGTGTCTTTGTCTGACAACCCCAGTTGAGCTAAAATGTAAACCCCATTTCAAGCATGCTCCTGCGGCTTCTCCTCAGAGCTGACAGCATATTGGCCTTTCCCACGCCTGGCTCACAGCGATAACTCTGAAACAGTCAAAAATGCTAGGGTAGCTTAAATAAAACAATATGTATTTTGATATGAAGAGTGGAAAGAGAGAGCATCAATGGACATGAAAATAAATCACAAAGCTTCGTAGCATATCAGCTCCCCACTCTACTAGGAACTGTACAAACGCTTAAATATTGCACCTTAATTTACATTTACAGATTAACAGAGTTTTAATGCAGGGAACTGTCAAGGCATTTTGCAGCATGTGTAAAAGCTCCACCCCCAACCACTTATAGCAAACCCTTAAAAGCCTGATACTCAAATGTGTTCCCTGTAGCATGCATATGCACTGTGATATGTCAGCAGTGCCGAAGGCTGAAGCACAGCTACTGTTATGTTCTTGATGGCTCTCCTTAGACACTGTGACACAGTGCACTGTATGTGTTCTTCCAGCTTCTCATAAAAAGCAGAGAAATCAGATATAAATAAAGTGCTTTCTCCTGTGTATTCTCATCTTTCTTTATTCACAAACACCAACGATTCTCTTTTTCCTCAGATTACTTGGATTCAGTGTAAGATCATGGTTCATGGTCATTTGGGGAGACAATGTCCAGCCCAACTCTGGCAGCTGGGCAAAGAACTCAGCCTGAGAGCTCTTGTCTCCTCATTCTCTCCTTCATTAGAAAGAGACGACCCGACCAAGTGAGGCTGCTTCAGTGGAGAGAGAATTTGCTGTGAGAAAACTGTCTCCATAATTGCTTCTCCCCCTTTGGGAAAAGGAAGGCACTTGGAGATCCTTTTCACTCCCACGGCTTCTCTTCAGCTAGCTGAAAGGGCCCTGAGGAATGCTCGTGGGAGGAATTTTTGTTGACAGAGCACTGATGGCTCCTTGCTTGGCTTTATGAAGTGGCTTGTGCTCCGTGCTTGTGGGTAAAAGGCCTTACACAGCTCCTAAATTACTTGATTGTTTTTAGACATGAGTTTGAATCCGTCATCCAGTATGGACCTCCTGTTGCGTCTTAACCTCCTTTGCCTCTCGAGGTGGATGATCATACCCAGCAGGAAGCTGGCAACGAGGAACAGCACAATCCCTGCAACAGCCAGAACGATGACTGTGACCTCCACTTGCTTCTGAGCCATCTTAGCTCCAAACACAACGACCTTATGGGACTCATCCTCAGGAGAGGTCTCTGAGAGCAAACAAAAGGAGAAGGTGACTGTTAGGGGGCGGGAATGAGACGATTTAAGGCATCTGAGAAACATGGAGAAAGGGGAGTAGAGGGGAAGGAGAGATTCAATATATGGGAGGGGCCTATCAATTGTTGCTCAATCCCACAGGTCCCTCATCCTTCAGGCTGTGAAGGAATTTGCAGAGTGAGCAACAATTTGCCCTTCTGTAAACCCTTCCATCCAAGGATCTCAATGTACTTCACAAACATTCACGCATTAAAACTCACACATCCCTATTAGCAAGTATCATTATCCCCCTTTGTACAAATAAGGAAACTGAGGCACAGAGGCAAAGTGACTTGCCCAAGGGGTACACAAGACTCATCCTGCATCATTTTTGCTGCTGTTTCAAGTCACTGGCCCTGGCAGCTAAATGACCATGGTGAGCCATTAAAGATCTTACGCTTTCCAATATTGCTGTTGCTGCTTTTGTTCTGCAAGGATGTGAAAAGCAAGACTTGCTTGGCTAATTGTGTGAAGAACTGTAGACCAGGGGGTTTGATTAACATGTAGCTGCTTGAAACTGGTATAAAATTAACTGCTTACTCCTATAACTCCTGACAAGTTTTCTATTTCTCCTCCTCTTAGTGCTCATTTTGAGCAAGGAAAATATTCTTTGATAGCTCTGAAATGATGGCGGGGACAGGAGGGAGAAATTGGAAATATAGGGCCAGATCCTCAGCAGGTCTAAATTGCCTCTGAAGACAATGGAGCTCCTCTGTCCATTCATTCCAGCTACAGATCTGGCCCATATATTTTGGGTGTAGTAATTCTGATGCAGTATGAAAAGGGACGAGGGAGAGCAACCCAGAGTCAATTTTCAATGAACTCCCTGTGGCAGGCAATTTTAAAAGAAGCTCATACATGAGATGATTCTGAACCTTTAAATACTTCTTTCCCCTATTAGTTCTATTGAATCACTTCAGAAAACATTGGTTCAAGCAATTAATTTCCCTGAGATAATGTTAGAAATTGTGATGGTGGATGTTTAGGCTCCTTTTTGGAAGAAATGGACAGGAAAATACATACTGTACATTTAACAGGGAAATAAAGCTAATGTTTGACACTGACAGCGTCCCTCAATTAGAGGGCTCTTGTGGTCATTTATAAGAAGAGTGAGACTTTTACAAATGTCTACGAAAGCTGTTGGGTTTGGTTGACGGAGCAAGGGAAGTTATCCTCACCCCAACTTCCTATTTTTACTCTATACTAGTTTGAAGCTTGAAATCCCTGTGCAGATGAATAAGTACATGATAAATGCAATATAGTGGGAGATCCTTCTGTTCTCTGTTCAGTGGGTTCGCCTCAGAGGCAAATTTATCTGAGGTGCAACCTCATTGAAGACAGCACTATGCTAGGCATGAATTTGACCTTTGGTAAGCCTAACCAAAGGAAGGTTGGGGGGAGATGATTGTTCTCTATAAAAACATCAGAGGAATAAACACCAGGAAGGGAGAGGAGTTATTTAAGTTAAGCACCAGTTTGGACCCAAGAATAAATGGAATAAACTGGCCATCAACAAGTTTAGGCTTGAAATTAGATGACGATTTCTAACTATCAGAAGAGTGAAGTTCTGGAACAGCCTGCCAAGGGGAGCAGTGGGGGTAAAAAACCTAACTGGCTTCAAGACTGAGCTTGATAAGTTTATGGAGGGGATGGTATGATGGGACTGCCTAGAATGGTGTGTAAACCGATTTGCAACTGCTAGCAGCAAATATCCCCAAAGGCTGGTGATGGGACACTAGATGGGGAGGGATCTGAGTTACTACAGAGAATTCTTTCCCAGGTTACTTGCTGGTGGGTCTTGCCCACATGCTCAGGTCTAACCGATCACCACATTTGGGGTTGGGAAGGAATTTTCCCCAAAGTCAGATTGGGAGAGACCCTGGGAGTTTTTCGCCTTCCTCTGTAGCATGGGGGACAGGTCAATTGCAGGATGTAAACCGTGTAAACAGTGGATTCTCTGTAACTTGAAGTCTACAAATCATGATTTGAAGACTTCCATAACTCAGCCACAGGTTATAGGTCTATTACAGGAGTGGGTGGGCAAGATTTTGTGACCTGCGTTGTGCAGGAGGTCAGACTAGATGATCATGATGGTCCCTTCTGGCCTTAAAGTATATGAGACCTGAGGGCTTGAAATGCTCTTTCCAACTCTGTGATTGATCTGTGATTCTGTAAAGGAAGCGGGTTCATTGGTGGGGGAGGAGCACACACGGTGAGATTCCGAAAAAGCCACTTTATTACTAGTCCTGATGTACAGAAAATGCAAAGCAAAAATGAAAACAGGTGCTAAAGCACCTCTGATATTTTTTTTAATCATCTCACTCTGCTCCTTTGTCATTTCAAGCACTGGGCAGCACAGCCAAGATAATTCACGCCTTCCTAGTGCAAGAGCATCTTACACAATGCGAGAGCTGCAAAACAGTAACTTCCAGCTGGAAGTTATTATATGCCTGTGGTGCAGAGGCCTGTGAAACCACAGGAAAGAGTACGCAAGAAGAGGAGCCGACCCTTTCTGAAGTGAAAGGCAACTCACTCTAATAACTGCATAGAGCAGATATATTTGGAGCTATTATAAACCAATACCTCCCCAAACACAAGCGAGAAACTCAGACACTCCAGCAAGATGATTCAGGTGAGTCAAAAATCTCCATTTAGAATATACTCGAAACACCTCGTAATCAAAGGTGGCCTGCAGAGCATTGGGCTTCTGCCCTCCGTGCTTCTTTATGATAAAGANAACGCAAAAAAGAAGCTTACAAGAAGTGGAAGATTGGACAAATGACCAGGGAGGAGTATAAAAATATTGCTCAGGCATGCAGGAGTGAAATCAGGAAGGCCAAATCACACTTGGAGTTGCAGCTAGCAAGAGATGTTAAGAGTAACAAGAAGGGTTTCTTCAGGTATGTTAGCAACAAGAAGAAAGTCAAGGAAAGTGTGGGCCCCTTACTGAATGAGGGGGGCAACCTAGTGACTGAGGATGTGGAAAAAGCTAATATACTCAATGATTTTTTTGCCTCTGTCTTCACGAACAAGGTCAGCTCCCAGACTGCTGCACTGGGCAGCACAGTATGGGGAGAAGGTGACCAGCCCTCTGTGGAGAAAGAAGTGGTTCGGGACTATTTAGAAAAACTGGACGAGCACAAGTCCATGGGGCCGGATGCGCTGCATCCGAGGGTGCTAAAGGAGTTGGCGGATGTGATTGCAGAGCCATTGGCCATTATCTTTGAAAACTCATGGCGATCGGGGGAGGTCCCGGATGACTGGAAAAAGGCTAATGTAGTGCCCATCTTTAAAAAAGGGAAGAAGGAGGATCCGGGGAACTACAGGCCAGTCAGCCTCACCTCAGTCCCTGGAAAAATCATGGAGCAGGTCCTCAAGGAATCAATTCTGAAGCACTTAGAGGAGAGGAAAGTGATCAGGAACAGTCAGCATGGATTCACCAAGGGCAAGTCATGCCTGACTAACCTAATTGCCTTCTATGAGGAGATAACTGGGTCTGTGGATGAGGGGAAAGCAGTGGATGTGTTATTCCTTGACTTTAGCAAAGCTTTTGATACGGTCTCCCACAGTATTCTTGCCGGCAAGTTAAAGAAGTATGGGCTGGATGAATGGACTATAAGGTGGATAGAAAGCTGGCTAGATCGTCGGGCTCAACGGGTAGTGATCAACGGCTCCATGTCTAGTTGGCAGCCGGTTTCAAGTGGAGTGCCCCAAGGGTCGGTCCTGGGGCCGGTTTTGTTCAATATCTTCATTAATGATCTGGAGGATGGCGTGGACTGCACTCTCAGCAAATTTGCAGATGACACTAAACTGGGAGGAGTGGTAGATACGCTGGAGGGTAGGGATAGGATACAGAGGGACCTAGACAAATTAGAGGATTGGGCCAAAAGAAACCTGATGAGGTTCAACAAGGACAAGTGCAGAGTCCTGCACTTAGGACGGAAGAATCCCATGCACTGTTACAGACTAGGGACCGAGTGGCTAGGCAGCAGTTCTGCAGAAAAGGACCTAGGGGTTACGGTGGACGAGAAGCTGGATATGAGTCAACAGTGTGCCCTTGTTGCCAAGAAGGCTAACGGCATTTTGGGCTGTATAAGTAGGGGCATTGCCAGCAGATCGAGGGACGTGATCGTTCCCCTCTATTCGACATTGGTGAGGCCTCACCTGGAGTACTGTGTCCAGTTTTGGGCCCCACACTACAAGAAGGATGTGGAAAAATTGGAAAGAGTCCAGCGGAGGGCAACAAAAATGATTAGGGGGCTGGAGCACATGAGTTATGAGGAGAGGCTGAGGGAACTGGGATTGTTTAGTCTGCAGAAGAGAAGAATGAGGGGGGATTTGATAGCTGCTTTCAACTACCTGAAAGGGGGTTCCAAAGAGGATGGATCTAGACTGTTCTCAGTGGTACCAGATGACAGAACAAGGAGTAATGGTCTCAAGTTGCAGTGGGGGAGGTTTAGGTTGGATATTAGGAAAAACTTTTTTTACTAGGAGGGTGGTGAAGCACTGGAATGGGTTACCTAGGGAGGTGGTGGAATCTCCTTCCTTAGAGGTTTTTAAGGTCAGGCTTGACAACGCCCTTGCTGTGATGATTTAGTTGGGAATTGGTCCTGCTTTGAGCAGGGGGTTGGACTAGATGACCTCCTGAGGTCCCTTTCAACCCTGATATTCTATGATTCTAAGTGTTTTTCTGTTTGGGTTTTACTTGTGAAATATCGAGTCTCTTATCCCCTGGATTGTTGGAGAAGTGGGTTTAAGAGCATGTGTGTTGTGAGTTTTCACACCTTGACTGAGGGTGCTGAATTTTTAACAAGGGCTATTTTTCTCCAAGCTGTTCATTTGTCATTTGAGTTAATTAGGTGTTACTGAAAACAAACAAAAGAAACCCAAGGAGGTTTAGACAATCTGACTGAACTCTTCTTCCCCCTTGCTTACTCGGTCTCTTCGCTCTTGTGAGTGTACAATTTCACTAGCTCTCAAGTTGCTACACAGTCTACCAGGTAGATAAAGTAAGAAGTTCTAATGTATAACAGAACAGGAAAAACACCCTTTTAAAAAAACAAAGAAATCTTTCAAGCCTTCTTTTTAAGTGGTCATAAAGAAGCAAAAAGGGTACAAGCCCTTTTTTTTGCAGGTCACTTTTACCTGCTGGATTGTCTTAACTAAGCACAGACATGCTGAGGATAGAGAGGTTATGGAGGAGGGGCAATTCTACTGATGAAACACACAAGCAGGCAGAGCCCACCCCCCACCATTCACGTTACTTATTGTCATATCCCACACTAGGGTGACCAGATGTCCCGATTTTATAGGGACAGTCCTGATTTTGGGGTCTTT
This sequence comes from Platysternon megacephalum, assembly GCA_003942145.1. NCBI lineage: Eukaryota > Metazoa > Chordata > Testudines > Platysternidae > Platysternon > Platysternon megacephalum. Next base: position 23,264,005 of record QXTE01000005.1, on the reverse strand, counting down.
TTCTTGTATAGGCTCCTATTACCCCCCACCCCCTGTCCCAATTTTTCACATTTGCTGTCTGGTCACCCTACCTCACACTAACACAACTCCCCCCATATTTATACTTGGGGAACACAGAGACTGAGATGTGGATACACCCCAGCCCAGAGGCACATGGAAATGGGGTGAGATATGGTTTCTTGTGCCTCCTCCCCGCCCCACCCCACACACAGATCCAACCACAACCTGATCCAAATCTTCAGTCTGTAGGGTAAGTTCAACCAGCACCATCCCCTACACGCAATGCAAGAGGCTTTTTCAGCAGTGTAATGCAAATCATACCTCCTTTTGTCTCTAAGATCATGGGCACTATCTCTGAAAGAGAATGAAAAATTAGTGATAAATTGTTATGCTGCATAGGAAAAAAACAATCAGTGTAGACTTTATGGGAAGGCTATTGTTATCTATCCTGGGTACAATTTTCAAAAGCACCTAGTGACTAAGTCTCAATGATTTTCAATGAGAGTTAGTTTCCTAAGTCAATTAGGTGCTTTTGAAGAAGTTAGCCTCTCTATATACTCTGTTGTAAATGCCTGTAGAAGGCCATGCACGCTAATAGGTGATGCCATTTCTGACCCCTACAGCACAAGGCTAGTAGAAGGGAGTGGAAACCAGCTTCAGCACCAGTTGGACAGTTAGAGCAAGAACCTAGATAGCAAGAACAAATATTAATTATAATAACATAAGGGCCATACTGGGTCAGACCAATGGTCCATCTAGCCCAGTATCCTGTCTTCCAACAGTGGTCAATGCCAGATGCTTCAGAATGAATAAACAGAACAGGGCAACTATCGAGTGATCCATCCCCGTTGTCCAGTCCCAACATCTGGCAGTCAGAGACTTAGGGACACTCAAAGCAAGGGCTTATATCCCTGGCCATCTTGCCTAAGAGCATTGATGGATCTATTCTTCATAAACTTATCTAATTCTTTTCTGAACCCAGTTACACTTTGGGCCTTCACAACATCCCCTAGCAACGAGTTCCACAGGCTGACTGTGCATTGTGTGAAGAAATACTTCCTTTTTTCTGTTTTAAACCTGCTGTCTGTTAACTTCATTGGGTGACCTCTGATTCTTGTGTTATGTGAAGGAATTATTATAACACTTAACAATGGCTTCCATTTTTACAGATGTAATCGTATGTCCACAGTTCATGGTGGGCATAAAATTGTTCCTCCAAAAGAAAAGAGGCCAAGCAGGATGTCCTTGCAAAATCTGCCTCTAAAGATCTGTTTCCTAATCCTTTTTTGTATTATGTCTCTGTGGTGAATGTCACTTACTACTTCAGGCTGTTTCCTGGGTTCCAGCTCAGACACTGACTTTATTAAAACATGGTGAGTATTTTTCAGCACTTGCTAGATTTTCTTTCTTTCTTTTTCTTCTTCTGACCTTCCTTCCATCCAGGAGAGCACCTTTGCACTCCCAAGTCTCAGTTAATTTCAGGCACCAGGGCTAGCCAAATAGGGCTCCTGAGACTCCAATGGGGTACATGATCCTTCGATAACTTGTGGAAGGGAAGGGCATGACAAGCAGGAGCGCCGCCAGCTTTTTTGCCGTCCTAGACGGCGGAAGGTCCCACCCCTGAAATGCCGCCTCCGACAGAGGTGGCGGAAGGTCCTGCCCCCGAAATGCCGCCCCTGACCGGGGCGGCCGAAGATCCGGCCGCCGCGGTCGCTGCCCCCCAAATGTTAGTGCCCTAGGCGACCGCCTAGGTCGCCTAATGGGTTGCGCCGGCCCTGATGACAAGATGCCCTTAAGCACTGTTCATCACAAAATAGCTTCTAATGTTTTGTGATTAGATCAGAACACTTTCAGTGCGCATCTGTAATGTAGCTAGCACTTCTACTAATAACAATAGCTGGCGGATCACTGGACAGTGCTTCCAGGAGAGACAACAACAACAAACCTAATAATAATATCTAGGGCCATGTAAACTCTGGGTCTGAAGTGTTTATTAGCCCCAAATACTGTTTATATGGTGTTAACAAGGAGCAGCTTAAGTTAATAATACTTTAGTTAGTTAATGAATTACTGTGTGTGTAGAGCACTTTGACGCACTGTAAGTACTAAGTATTATCATTAGCTGGAAGTACACTTAAGTTATTTAGGAAGATGACTACATAGAGATGGCTGCTGCTCTCTCCATACCTGGTCTGGGTAAGACTCTGTAGAGTGCCTCCATGCCGCCATGAATATGATCTGACACATGGCAATGAAGCAACCACGTCCCAGGGTTCCCAACCACCATCTCCACCATTTCGAAGGTCCCAGGGAACAGATCCACAACATCTGCCCTGTAACTCTTGCCGTTCTGTCAAAAGGGGAAGGGGGATGTTAGCATGCAATGGTTCATGTATCTTTAGAGAACTCTGGTCTAGAGTAACAAGGATCTGGGGGGCAGGATCCTTCTGCCTTGAAACCTTGTTGTTGCTGCAGTAGTTCATAAGAGTTGTAACAAAAAGTTACCAAAAGCAACTCCAGGATCCTAAGTGGAAAAGGAGTGTAACCTGCTAAAGCCTAAGCTTGAGATTGGTTAGCTAGAGAGATCAACACAATACTGGGATCCCCTGGGTCTGCTTTGGGCATGTAAAATCATCTCCTCTTGCTGGTTACATGACAATGCTGCAAACACATCCAACTGCCTGAAGTTAGATAAGGGGTCAAATGAATGGAATGGTATCCCAGCCCCAGCCTTCCCTTGCTGCTGGGCTCTGCAATCAGCAGGAGATTCTCACCCTGTATGTGAAGGTCTCGGCATGAAAATGGACTGTATGCACATCGATCTCCTGGCCCATTCCCAGCAGGTACCAGTTCACCCAGTCTCCTTGGTGCATGGTCAGTCCAGGCAAGTTTGCGTAGAGCTTCCCATTGATGGCTGTGGGGTAGACAACATGTTGAGAAAGCAGAATGATGTGGATGATAAGGACCTCACAACATGTCAGTGCAAAAACAGTTTCCCTCAAGGCAGGTTAAAGCTTTCAAAGCTCAACTAGGGACAAGTAAATCAAATTTGTCTCTTCTGTTGTGAGATTCCCACACAGCATGATTTCCTGATGTTTTGTCAGTCACCTCCCAACTCAGCTACTGCACCTGCTTTTCAGCTGGATTGACTGAGTCATAAAAAGGTCAAGTGACTTGTCCCAAGCGGACACTATGTCAGTGACGTAGCTTGGCTAAATCTCAGAACTCTCCTCCTTCCTGCTCTTTTGCTTTTACTACTGAAGAACATTCCATCTCCAAGAGCTGAAGGCAGCAGGAGCAGCTGGGTGCTTTTGAAGATCAGGACATGTAAATATGGTCTTTGTAGCCTAACTGCAGTTACACATTTTTAAAGTCCACTGCCCATGCACTTATTGAGCAGTGGAAACATTACAGGTCCCCGTCAACAGGCAAATTCCAGCATACTGTATGTCGTCGTACATTACTCTGAGGTGCTGGTCATTTGTAAATTGCTATTCGGTAGGATTTCATTTCACAATTAGCACAGCAACAATGAGAGCTGCACCTTGTCTGCAAATGAAATAAGGATCCAAAACAATAAAAGAGCAGCATAATAAAGCAAGGCAGCACATAGGGAAATCTCCACTGAGGGCAATGGGAGAGGGTACGTGCTGGAGAGAGACATGTTGTGAGGCCAGGAACTTCTGGCACCTGTACTTTTCTGTTCCGTCGTTGTTGCTTGGATAATAGTAATGACTAGTTGTCACCTACATACATCTGTGATTGGGGCCTTATAAATGCCACAGTAATAACAGCAACACAGGGCCTGATTCTGTGTGGTGCTGAGCACCACTAAAGCCCAAGGAAGCACTCAGCAGGAATCAGGCCCTTGTGTATTAGGCATCTGCCAGCCAATGCACAATGTACCTTACACAATTAGCAATCTAAATAACACCTACAAATCCAAACGGAAATGGCTCCTGGCTGGATTTCTAATTCTGGTAGTGGGGCCAGAAGGAGATGCAGGTCAAGAACCGACTTTCCCTATCTCTGCACCTTTGTCGATTAGGCCCAGGCAAGTGGCAAAGGCAGCTCTGAATGGGGCCCAGTAAAAGATGTGAAGTGAAGGCCACGCACCATGCATTTTGTTGCTTTCCACAAATTCTTCATCCTGCAGGTTGATTTTGCTCTGATTCCCATGTGCATAAGTTTTCACATTTTCCTCCAGGTACCATGACTGATTTTCATCAAAAACCAGGAAGAGGAGTGCAAACTCCCTGTTGATGCCCTTCCTCTTCCCATCAGAGCCCAACGCCCCTTTACGGCAGACCTTTAGGGGGCCTATCAGGCCACTGTACATATCCTAATAGGAAAGAGAAGAAAGTCTGAGGTGTTCAGAGATGGGGATTTTGCTCCCATCTCTCCTGCACACAGCTCCACTACCATTCAGCACCCTGGCTTGCTGCTCCCTGCAGTACTCTCCATAAAATACATTGCAAGCCACTGAATAATCAATACTGTGTGTGAAATACGGTCTATTGGAAATAGTTAACAGAAACTACAAGTGCAGGGCCAGATGTTAGCAGTTCATTACTGCTGTGCATTGGGTGCAACATGAAGCTGTGACTCTCCTACTGACAGTACATGGGGACATTAAGCCACCCCTTAAAAGGTACATGCATCTGCTCCATAGCTGGCCAGCTCTATATGGCAGTGCAGAATGGCCTTACCTCCTCCCTGCCCTGTTGTCCCGGGGAGGGGGAGGGAAAATAGCAAAATGTGAAACTGCAGCTGATCCCTGCGCAGATAATGCCAGGTATTGGGGGAGGGCTCCTTGAACCCCCAAACAGAGCCAAGGATAGGTGCTTTAAGGTATGCAAATCAATAGACATAATATTAATAAATAATAAAATATTTCCATTTAATGCACTGACTGCACAAATACCTGGGTTTGGGGATAAAACACAAATGGTTTCTGTGGCTAAATGAGATACTCTCTACAGGCAGGATTCTCAGTTAATTAAAGTATTTTGAAGTTTAGGGGGCTTTGCTTTTTCTTGGTTAAATAAATCCATATACTGTAAAATGCTATAAATGTTCAAAGCTCCCTGAATTATCTAGGTTGACTAATTCTGGATGATTTCTGCCTTTCCAAACTTAGCTCTGAGCTGTCTAGCTAGGCAAAGCCATAACTAAAAAGGGGGGGGGGGCGCAGATGTGATAACACCATATAAATATTTGAAGGGTGTTAACGCCAAGGAGCGGGAGGAATTATTTTATGAGGGACTATATTAAGAAAGGGAGAAGTTAGGCTTAATGTCAAGATCAACCATGAGATCTATTCACCTGTCGAATTGTCTCCCTAAGGGAAATGGTGGAAGCTCCATCATATGGGACACCGCATTCTAAACTGGACCAAACTCTAAAATAGATCCTACAGGGAACAACCCCAGATTGTTTCCCTGGAGACTGTCTAGATGATCGCTGAGGCTTTTCCATCTCTAACTTGTTTTATTCTAAGATTCCAACCACATTTTACCTTTACAGGATCCACCATAGAGTAGTAAACCCAAGAAACACAGACAAAATCATTTGGTCCTGGACCGGATCTTTCAGGAACATCCCAGCGGTAAGTTACAATGTCACCTGAGAGACAAAAAGGGGTGACAGTAGTAGTAGTTGCTATTTGTACTACAGCAGCAACTAGCAACCCCAGCCCAGGGCCAGGATCCCTATATGCTATACGGACACAGAACAAAAACATGGTGCCTACCCCAAAGAGCGACATTATGGCAGTCTCATGGACATTACAGATTCTTTCCCTGGTTGTGAACAATAGACTAGAGACTCTTTCCTCCCCTTACAAACAAAGGAGGTGGCATGATGGGGAAGGGGAGTGGAAAAGGATCTGAACCCCAACTTATGGAAAATCACCTCACCTTTACCCGAATGACCCAGGACTAGCGCTCTCCAGGGAAATTCTGGCTCACTTCCTGGGAGACTTGGGGTGACCTTTGGAAGCTTTGAAGTATATTCACAGAGGTGCCTGCCACTCTCATTCAGATGCAACTTTTTGTTATATATTATACACAGTTTTAAAAATAGAAGCTGATTGAGAGTCTGGATGGCTTGGAGGGGCTGCGTAGTCCAGATACAGAGCCTATGAGATGCCAGCTCCAGTCAAGCCCATGGTGGCAGTGACCAAAAGTTGTTCCCTTGAGTGAGGGCTGTGCAGGGAAATGAGTTGGTGGTCTCAGCAGTTCCTAGCAGACAGTTGTCCACATCATAAAAGAACACTATCACAGCCCAATGTCACTAGTTGGTTCCCTCATTGGCAGTCTCATGGCCAAGCACTAACTAGGCTCTGGACACTACACATCCCTGTGACAGAGTGCTGAGGGATGGAGAGCCAGCACTCCAGTCACTATTAGCACCAATTAGGTTCCCAGCAAAGGCCTGATTAGTCAGGGGTGTGCCTGATTATTAGGCCGCTCTGGGGTTAGGAAGCTAATGAGCTAATTACCCCATTAATAGACAAGTGGTTTAAAAAGAGTTTAGGGAGGCAGAAAGAGAGGAAGAGAAAAAGAAGGCAAGGTAAGACTGACAAAGGGCATTTGCAGAGCAGAGCTGCCTTACTTTCCCTGTCCCCACCCCTCCTATTTTGGAGAAGGGATTAGAAGGTTGGATAGAGTTCAAAAGAGTGGGGACACTGCTATGTACTGGTGGAGGGATTAAAACACTGTAAACTACCTGGTGGTGTTTACAAGCAAGAGGGTCTCAGAGCGGTCTGTGTTTGTGGACAAGGTGGGAGTGTAGCATGCTGCCCAGTTACAACTGGGGGCTTCTCTGGGATTTGCCTGCATCCATTTCGAATGGATGGTGTAGGGATTTGGCAGTCTGGGTGATGGAGGGAACCCCGCAATGGCAAAGAGAGTTCCTGAAGACCTTCCAGTGATTTCCCCGTCCCCCTGCCCTTGCAGAGAACTAGTCCTTGCTTGCCTGTTGATGGGCTAATTAGCCCATTAGCTTTCTAGTCCTAGTGGGGCCTAATAATCAGGCACACCCCAGATCACTCAGGCCTTCTCCAGAGGATCCTAACTGATGCTAATAGTGGCCAGATTGCTGGCTCAAGCTCCATCTCTCGGCACTCTGTCGCAGTCCCTCTCATTTCTAGAGGTGAACCCTCCAGGGTATGGGTGCACTGGTGGTGAGTAACCTGCGGGAGGGAATTTGCACTGCCTCTACCCAGGTTGTGTGCCTTCTGTGGCTAAAGAGAGGATGTTACTGTCCAGGGCTGCCAAGCCAGCACATTAGATGAACAATAAAAATACATTGCACATGAAAGGCTGGTTTCTATTCAGCTCCAATTACTTATCACATTAAAACAAACACACCAGAATAACTTCTATCCTCCTAGCTGGGTCTTTTTAATGGGTTGAGTTGTCATTGCCATATAAACAGAAGTTAGCCCAACTAATAGCTGACTACTGACTCACCAGGCTTTGCAGCTTCCACCTGTCCATCATTCCTTTCCAGTACCCCATGCGCATGAATGGAGTAGGCTTGTGTAGCATTGTTCTTAAACACAATGTTGAGGACATCTCCAACTTCTGCCCAGATAAAAGGACCTTGAGACAGGAAGATCATACTGTGAATACAGCTCCCATCAATGGCCAAAAGAGAGTATTTCTCTCTATCATTTATTGAAATCACTTTAATGTGGGAGTGGGAGGTGAATTCTTCATCACTGTATCCCTCCCCCCTTCCCCAAAGTAAAGAATCATAGTTAAACCCACATTCAAGATGATCCTGAAAACTCTGATTATGAACTCTTCAGGGCAGGGAATGTGTCTTGTTATGAGCACAGCGCCCAGCACAGTGGGACCCAGTTCTGATCTCTGAGTGCCACCATAATGCAAATGATTCATCATCATCATCCAACTACAATCCCCAACGGTCTGATTTAACCAGACCTGACAGTGTAAAATGGCCTGAAACTGTGACAGCTCACAGCCATAGCCTGCTCTTTTAGATTGGATGTGCTGCCTCATGTTGCTTGTGCTGTACTGAAATATCCTGGAGTGAGGCAATGGAGCTGTTGCCTCCTTAGACTCTCATAAGAATCCACAGCATGCCCCTCTGCTTCACAGTGCCTGGTTCTTTCTTTAATGATGCTACACAGAGGGGTTTCTTTCACACTTGGAGATTTCCATCCATAACTCTCAAAGTGCTTTACGAAGGTACGGTTTATCCCTATTGTACAGATGAGGGGGAACAGATGTGAGAACTGACTTGGCCACAGTCACACAGCCAGCCAGAGGCAGAGTCAAACCCAGCTCTCCCAAGTCCCAGGTCCTTGGCTCATTCTTCAGGACTAAGTCTCAGCCCTGTCTGAGTGAAAGATGCTCCACTCAAATAATTGCTTACCCAATATCCCTAAATGCTCCTCATCGCTGGTCCTGTTCTTGGGTATTCTGAATGTCCCATCAGTGTATTCCCTGTAAATTGCCTTCTTGTACTTGGAGCCCAGGAGTCCATTCTCACTGCTCAGAAATTGGTTGCCGTAGCTGAGAAATGCAGAGTGCTGTGTTACGTTAACACTGCTCTGTTTGCATTAAAGAAACAGCACTTCTCTGTGGGCAGAGGGTTCATTAACTGAACCAGTTTCCTCCCCAAAGAGTCCCCAGTTTCATTTGACATCAGCTGAGGGAGCTGAATGGCTCTGGGAGTTGGTAAGAGGCTACAGAGCCACACACTTCCAAGCCGCCCATTGGAATCTGTCTCGGGATGATAGTGATCAAAGTTACCGCACTCCCTTATGAGGGGTGGCTGCTCACTGGCTTACGTGAAGGGTGTTAGGGGAAGATCAGTCTATTTGGTGGTGGACAGATGTCTGCATCAAAAAACCACCACCTCAGCTGGCACCAGTGAGCGGCCAGTAATGAAAATGGGCCACAGAGATGGAATTTCCCTCTCACATACAGATATGCAAGGAGCTGCAGAATACAGGGAGGAAAAACACTGCCAACATTTGGATTAAAGGGGATAATTGGCCCCCAAGCCCCCGATGAGGGCTGTCTGCAGTACCATGGCGTGGGCAGCCAGTATCCATCCAATCAGCAGAGGTTTGGCTCTCTCCAGTAAAAAGCCACTTCCCCTGTTTTAATGGGTTTTACAAAGCTTTGCCTGAAGGTGCCACAGGCTTCCCCAAGGTGCCCTCTTTACCTTTCCTGTCCAGAGATGTTGTGGTGTTCCAGCTCCCAGCTGCGATCTGGTGAGTAGTCCCACTCAACCTCTTGTGCCATGATGTAGTGTGTCCGCACCGCCTCGTATTGGGGGTCAGGAGCAGGTGCCCCTTTGCCACACTTTGAAACAAAGTAACGCGCCTTCATCCCAGACTGGTAATGGTTGCTAGTCTGACAGTAGATCTCAAAAGTGCCTAGGGGCAGCACAAACAAAAAGATCAGCTCTAAATATCTAAGCAAGTCCTTTCCTTACCATGTGAGATGAACCGGGAAATAGTTGTATTATTTCTTATGAATATGGTGCACACCTCTGTGTGTCTGTTTATGATGTTTCTCTTGCTGTGGGGTCAGATCGAGAGTTGTTGTTAGAGGAGCCAAGCAGGAAGGCAAAACAATGGCCTAGGTAAGGAACATCCCAGCAAGCACTCACACACCAGCCAAGTTATTGGCTGTAAAGAAGCTACCTGCTTGGTGCCAACAAAGTTACACAGCTGTTTTGCCAAGCGTGAAAAGAGAGAGATCAAAAGACAACGGCCAGTTAAAGGATTCATCCTGCAGAAAGGGAGGGGAAGGAAGGATTGACACAGTGAGAGGGTCTGCAGGGATGAAAACAAACCCTCAGATTCAGAAAGGGGGTCTGGGATAAACTGGACCTACCTGAGCTATAGCTGGAGATGCTAAGCTTAGGTATGATAAGATGCATATGTGACCTTTTGTTTTTAAGTCATTTTCCTACATGCAGCGTTCCCTTTGGCAAATCAGTACTTTGTTTTGAAGAAGTTCTTTCTGTGTCACTGCAAATTTATCCTGTCACAGGCTGCCGGAGTGAGAGGACCGACCGGTGTCAAAACCAGTTGGGCCTGTCAGGTTAAGACAGTTGGGAAATGAGTGCTACAGCCCAAAGATCTAGTTTATGAATGGTATGGCTGGGTGGTTCCACCCAGAGTGAGGGGCAGGAAGCCAGTGCTGTCCCTGCAGGGGTGCACTCAAGAGGAAGTGAAAGGGGTCTAAAGTGCAGCTCGCCCTGTAACTCTGACACCGTTTGTAGACAAATCAGCACGAGAGAACAAACATTAACATTTGAGATAGCTGATTGGGCATCAGAGAAGTTGTGCAGGCATCTACCTTCATGATCAGGCTGCATGAGGGCGGTAGCAAACGTGTGAGGGAACAGATTGGTTGCATCTCTCCTCATCCCATTCATCTGAATAGTGTTTCCCTGGAATGCAGCTCCATGCACATCTGTGTCAGTGCCCAGACCCAGAAAGTGCCAAGACACAGTGTCCCCTTTACATACTTCCAGCTTGGGCAAGTTATAGAACATAAATCCATTAATCGCTGCAACAGAAAAGAATTAAAACCACACAGTTACACACTAGCTAGGAGGTGACCTCTGTACACACATACCTACAATGTAGGGCAACCTATGGGAATTGCATATTGCTGTGTATTCCTCAGTACAGCTCACCAGCAATTCACCCCTGGTATTTGCTTGAGTCATGTTTTTGGGCACAGCAGGACCTCATGTCCCATGACCCATTCTCCAAGACATTGCTATGTAGAGAATTGTCAAAAGAGGTGCCTTTGATGCAAATCAGAAATTTAATTCCCAAGTCCACCTGATCTCTTGATCTCTCTCTCTCCCCCCATGGCATGTCCAAGGTACCTGTATTGGGATCCTTGGGTGTCATGGCAGTAGTTAGCTATTGCAGAGTTTTTAGGACCAGTTAAAGATGGACCCACGCCTCACAGTTCTGGACCCACACCTCATAATTCTGTCCTTACTGCCTACGTAAGAGAGAGCACAGGGCCATACCGTGCATCCTGTTGGACTCCTTGAAGCCTTCATCCTTTTTCACGAAAGCCTCTTCCGTTCTCAAATAGTATTTTATATTTGCAGGTAAGTACCAGCTGAGGTTCTCATCCAATACACTGAACAGGAAGTAAAATTCCTTGTCGATCCCTTTCTACAATAATCATCACAATAATGGTCATTCATTTTAAAAACACACAGCTCACCCACACCTGTTAACTGTTAAAGTACAGGCTGCTTTGCATGATGGCAATTTCTAATTTTTTGTTTCTTAAGTTGTCCACTTCCACCTCTTTGGGGGCCAAATGCTGATCTCTTTACTCACGCTGAGTAGCACTTACTTTACAAGTGGTCCCAGAGCAGCACTGGGACCATATGTGCAGAAAGGTGCTCCTCAGCATGAGTAAAGGGATCAGAATTTTGCCCAGAAAAGTCAGTCTCTCCTTCCCCCACAATCCATAGGTTCAGGTGCTGGACACTCCCCACCAGTTTCCAATAGGGTCAAAATCAGAATACTCCCCACTATGCAGGGTCTGGAGCTAGGCCCACCTCCAGGGCCGGCTCTAGCTTTTTTGCCGCCCCAAGCGGCGAAGAGAGAAAAAAAAAAAAAAAAAAAGCTGCGATCGGCGGCACTTTNACAATAATGGTCATTCATTTTAAAAACACACAGCTCACCCACACCTGTTAACTGTTAAAGTACAGGCTGCTTTGCATGATGGCAATTTCTAATTTTTTGTTTCTTAAGTTGTCCACTTCCACCTCTTTGGGGGCCAAATGCTGATCTCTTTACTCACGCTGAGTAGCACTTACTTTACAAGTGGTCCCAGAGCAGCACTGGGACCATATGTGCAGAAAGGTGCTCCTCAGCATGAGTAAAGGGATCAGAATTTTGCCCAGAAAAGTCAGTCTCTCCTTCCCCCACAATCCATAGGTTCAGGTGCTGGACACTCCCCACCAGTTTCCAATAGGGTCAAAATCAGAATACTCCCCACTATGCAGGGTCTGGAGCTAGGCCCACCTCCAGGGCCGGCTCTAGCTTTTTTGCCGCCCCAAGCGGCGAAGAGGAAAAAAAAAAAAAAAAGCTGCGATCGGCGGCACTTCGGCGGCTGCTCTCCCGCGCCACTTCATTCTTCGGCAGCAATTCGGCGGCCTTCCATGGGCCGCCCCAAGCAGCAGCTTGCTGCGCTGGTGCCTGGAGCTGGCCCTGCCCACCTCACTCCTCCCTAATACAAGATCAGAATCCAGATTTGTTTCCTACCATCAAGCCTTGAAAACTTTGTTGAGTCCAGTTTGAACTGACAGAAGCAATGAGACTTCCACAGCTTCTATTGAGGAACCTATTCCACACACTAATATGTTTCCCTGTTAGGAGATCTTTGCTGATATTTAGCCAAAATTTCCATTTGCTCAGTTTCCTCCCCTTATTCTTAGTAATACCCCCTTGGACCACTCTTAATTATTTGACACTAGGATTTATTTACACCCTCAAATACCTGTAAATCATTATCATTATAACCTCCCCTCCACCTGCAAAGTTATACATAGTTTAATCTTTCCTCAAAATCAAACTCTCCTGCCCCTTAGCCAGGTTATTGCTCTCTTCTGAACTCTATCTAGTTTAGCCATATCATTCTGATCCAGAAAGCAAGATCTTCAAGGGAGGCTTTTAAAGCGGCTGCTTTGCAAAGTCACCAGCAACTCCACAATCCACATTACAATGTATTCACAATCATGCAGCTAGTTTTGTCTTTTGCTGCCCCCTGTTTCTCACATGTGGGCCTGTTACTTCAGTGCTTCCTGTTCCCTTGTGTACTCATTGTGCTACCTTGGCAACATCTGTGCAAAAGTGATGAACATTTCTTCATTAAATTCCAAGGGAAAGTGTTAGTCAGCCCTAGGATTTCACTTATCTCCACATGACAAAAGCCTGCAGAACACCATCCATTTTATGTGCTTTTCTTGTAAAATCACCCCTTCATTTGAGTTCTTCTCAAAATGGGCTGAGTTTAGAGTAGAACCTAGCTCCATTTGAAACTCAAAATGTTCCATCTTTCAAGCAAAAATTGCACAAACCTTTAGCAAAAACGGGACTGTTTTCAAGTTAGTATGAAAATGATTTTCAATATTTTAAATTTTGTGGTGAATTTTTCACACACCTTTCATTAATAATAGGAAGAGGAAGAAAAAGAATAGGGCATTCTGCCCTACATATATTAGGACAAATGTATCCCTGTGTAATCCCATAACTGTCAGTATAGGGTCAGATCAAGGATTTTGACAAAGGTTTCCCTTTCCCTTAAATTAACCCCCAAGATTAGATTAGTCAAATACCTCAGGAATCCAGTGTGTTAGGCTTCTCTCATAAGACACTTTGATGTATGAAGTTGGCATGGTTGAGGCAGCGCACGTATTTTGCCTAGATGCTTTTATTCTAATCTGTGGGCCTTCCCCACCCATGTATTTTTAATTATATTTCAGTTACCAAGGTTTTATTGGGGTCTCCTTTCTCCAGTTATTTCTTCCCCACAGGACGAAGAGCCTGAATCATTGCAGTGGGAGAGCTGACTGTACCTGCTTGTTGCTGGTGTTGAGAGTCCCAGGTCTGCAGATCACCAGAGGGCCCACTAAGCCGGAACTGGTATCTCGGATGGGATTTATCGCAGAGGAGTACATCCAGGTCAGGCAAGGAGGGTCATTGGCAGTGGGTCCAACGTGCTGTGGTACAGTCCAGTGGTATGTGAAGTTATGGAGAGGCTCAACTGAAGCCCCATTCCATGACAGACCTTTAAAACACAAGATGCTGATATGTATTCATGTATGCAGCCCCTTTTGCAAGCTCTGCAGCACTTCAGTGTCATCTGCTACTGTGATTCATTTCACTCACCACCAAAGGGCAGCCACCTCCGGGGTAGAATGGGGCAGCCATTATATATCTCAGAAATACAGTAGGGGCATATTTACATATTATTGGATATACATGTGTGGGCAAATTTATTGTAGGTGTCATGACAGAGGTGGGCCTGATGGCATGAAATAAATAAATATATCCAATTAAATCCTCAGGAGAATTTTGGTAGGTGGAATATAGCTACCCAAATTACAGTGTGACCAGGGATATATCTCTGCTCTTGAAACAAGCATCACAGGATCTTTAGGGGCCAGAAATGGTCAGCACCATGATTTCATCTCTCCTCTAAGAGATAGTACCTCCAGCACCACCTCCTCTCCGGTGCCATGCTGGGCAGTGGTTCAGTGATAGGTCAAAGGGAAGAACATCCCCTACTGCATCACCAGCCTCACTTCTCACGGTACACTAGCCGAGCAGGCCCCGCTTTGCTCAGCTAGTGAGGTCAGAGAGGACCACCACCCAATGGGGTGTGGCTGCAGACTGTGGAACCACACCACAGGGGTTGTCACTGCCTCAGTTTAGAAAGAGGGGGTGGGATGAAGTAACAAACCGTCGTGGTACAGTGTTCCTTCCCACTTCTTTCCATAAAGCACACCATGGGGCTGGATACTGAAGGGCCAAGAGGCTTTGTTAGCAAATGTCACCAAGATGGTGTCTCCCACTTCGGCTTTTATCACTGGACCTGCGCACACACAGAGAGAGAGAGAGGATAATGGAGTGATTTCCAAGAGAACTGGACAAAGCAGGCTATCAATGGCCATTTTCTACCCAGAGTTGACAGCCACAGATGACTAACAACAATGGACATAGCAGAAGTGCCAGCTGTCTGGTTTTGGCCATGCTAAGTAGGACTGCTGGCCCTTCAGGCAGACTGGAATTCAGGGCAGGGATGGGGGAACTATTTAAAGGTAAAATAGTTTGAAGTTTGACTGAGAGAATTCAGTGAAGCGGTTACTCCAGGCCCAAAAGGCTGGGATTAAATGGGAGGGAGAGCTACCCCCTACTCCTTAGCTGGTGCAGTGAGAATTCCCCCTTCTGATTTATGTCCTGTTCCTACTCACAACTCCCTGATCCTACTTTAAATCAGTGACCAAAGCTCCACTGACTTCAGTGGGACCAGATCAGGCCTTTCGTCTCCCTAATGGCCTCTATGAGAACTAACTAACCCCAACCAGCCAGACTAATCAATCTATTAAAACGTCTAATCTAATCTAATCTAATCTAATCTAATCTCTGATCTATCACATTCCTGTTGTGTCTCACACCAGAATACTATCTAGGCATCAAATGCTCAAATTATAGACAGTACTAAAATGTATTCAAAGGAATTAATGCTGTGCCCCTCCATGCATGATTCATTCACTCTCCAAGTCCCACAAAGAGCACTCCCAGCTCCTCCCGGGAAGAAGTTTCTAAGCAGAAAGTGGGGTTTGCATTGTGTCCTGAAGACGCAGTCAGAAACACATAATCAGAAGCTCAGTCAGACTAGCTCTTTGCTGTGATTTGTTTAGTTAGAGATAGGGGTATAATGTGTTCCTTGCCCCTTCCTGGTAGCTTCCAAAGGTTGTTGTGGCAGAACAATACTGGGTCCCCCGCAATCACAAGACCACCTCACTGCCCCCCAGTATAGGTCTTCCTTGCTCTAAAGAGCTGCAGTGTAATGTCATGCAGGAAACACCTCCACCACAGAAGTTATTACTCCTAGAAATTATGGAACAGTGCCAGCCAATCAGCATTTTTGGTGCTGATAGATCATTCTAGAAGGTGCTGTAAGAGGATTTATGTTGCCGGACAATCCCTACCAAGTATCCCGAGATGCGTCTCTTCTTCTGACCGTTGTTTTTCTACCCGGAACGTTGAATCAGTATATTCCACATACTTGGCCTTCCAGTAGGTTCCCCCAATCCGCCTGGCGCTATGCTTGAAGAACTGCTCAGAAGAGCTAAACACAGAGAACAAATTTCATGTCCTTTTACAAAAAGGCAAACTCCCCTGCCTCCATGAGGGCAGTGACAGCAGCAGCTCTCAGCTCTGCAGCCCTTCAAATTGAGTCAAAACCTCTGATTTTGAAAACCCAGCAGTGCCAAGTATAATAATGCCGTTAGGTAGCACTTTTCATCCGGGAGTGTGACAAAGCCCTTTACAAAGTGATAGACAGACTTTATGTAGGGATCAGCTCACTCTTCCCAGGAACGCAGCCAACTCTCTGGTGGAACATGGCCGCTGTTTAATAGTTATACAGCAATTCTGTACAACAGTTTGGGGTCAGGATGTACAGAATAGTATATCCAAATGAAACTGCAGTACTGACTCAGAGGGAAAGATGCCCTCTATTGAATCAACACCACTTCAACAACACTTTCCATGGAGGTCTTAGGAAAGCACTATGAGAATTGGGATGTTTTGGGTAGTGTCAATCCTAACTCTAAAAGAAACACACATGACTAATTCCTTCTCGCCATCCCCTCCCCTGCATTCCAAAATGTGCCCTCCAGGAGAAGCAGCAGAGTCTAGTGGAGAGAGCACAGAGCCTGGGACTCTTGAGGGCCAACCATGGCTCTGCTACTGGCTCACTGTGTGGTGTGTTGAGCAAGTCACTTAACCACTGTATATTTCAAGTTTTCCAATGTGTAAAAAATGGGCATGACATTTACCACCTCCCAGGGATGGGTGCGAGAATTCATTAATTTCTATTTGCAATGTATTCTGAAAATATTAAACACGCTTATATATGCTAAATATTATTTCAGCTGTTCGGAATGAAAGGATGTAAAACTCTCAAGAGAGCTATTCATTTCAATCGCGCTGCATTTGCTGCTAGATTTCACATAGAAGGCTAGATGGAAGCTGAATGTAAATCTGTAGTCCACCTATGCCACCCTGTGTCTGCCACTGGACTTGCTTTTTTAATCGTACCTACATTCTTTTATCAAACTTGCAGGCTTCTTGCTAAATCAGGTACAGTGAGTTGGAGGCAACTGGGATGTGTCCCTCAACCATACAGCATGCTGGGACACCTGGAAGCTTTGTGAATGTATGTTATGTGAATTGCATGTTAAACCATTCCGCTGAAAAAGGCATTCCAAATTCCCTTGAGAGTGTTTCTGTCAAGCTCGTATTCCAGACAATAGCTACAGATTTAGTACAGTGCCTTGCATGCAAAAACCCTCTTACCTGCCTGGCTCCTGCAGACTTTTCCCGGTGCTCTGGTCAAGTCCCGAGGGTCCATAATTCCACTGTACTTCCTTTGCAGCTATATAGTATTTCCGAACTGTCCCATTCATGGAGGACTCCGGAGTTTTCTGAGAACACTGCCTGACTTCATAGACTGCTTCCATTCCAGCTGCACATGGGAGAAGCAAATGCACACTTAACTCCTGTCTGCCACTCTGAATGGAAGGTGGACAGGGGACCTATTTCTACAGTGCACCACCCATTCCCTTTGCACAAGTCACTGAGCCCAGTTGTCCCAAATTGTGCATGGCTGGGTGCAAGTGTTTAGGCAATTCCTTCACATGGGAGTTTTTTCTTTTCCAGCAGGCATGGGTTCCTACCATAAATACAGGACATTGCATTAGGGTGGTCGGTGGACAAAAATAGCCCTCAGCCACCCCCATGTGTACCATATAGGTACAGCCTGGAGAGACTACAGGTCCCAGCATGCAGTGCTCCACTTTGATGTAAAGTGCCTTCTGCAGCACCACCAGCTGCTCCAGTCCTGTGATATTCAGTGCTAAACAAGAGATGTCACATCTGGCATCTATAATCCCTGTAGGCTGCACCTGCATATTAAAGACCAGGGTGGCTGTAACTCACAAGTTTTATGCAATATAGGGGAGCCATCAGATCAAACCATTGATTACCCAGCAGGGGAAGTCCTTTTACCATGGGACATTGCCCACAAGACTGTTCTGCTTCATCTCATAGTGTTAAGGGGCCACAGTGGGGAAGTGAATGGGGGCCACAGGGTGCAGGACAGATTCTAGACTGTGCCTTACCTTGCAGGTGATTGTTGACCTGACAGCTCAGAAGCCATCTCCCAGTGTTACTGGGGATCATGTCAGCTGTAACAAAAGTGGCTGGAAAGAGGCTGGCCACGTCGGACCTGTGGCCTCTGATGGTGAGTGTCTGTCCATGGAAGAAGGCTGTGTGAATGTCAGTCTCACTGCCCATCCCAAAGAGGTGCCATGCCACGTGATCCCCAGCACACATTGTCATCTCAGGCAGGTTCCCATACACATAACCATTAATAGCTGTAAAACCAAGTGAATCAGAAGTAGAGATCAGGAAGAGGGTGGAGGTAGGTTTCACAGCTCCATCCTGCAAGTCCCATTACAGAAACACAGGACATTCAGAAAACAGGTCTCAATAGAACACCTTTCCCTTCTCCTGCCCAATCCCGGTGAGCCTGCTTCCATAAATCATTTTCTAACATGGATCTTATTCTGGACATCAGATTAATGGCCACACGTCCACTGAAGGTAAAAGCCAAAACCCTGACAAAAATTATGATTGTTTTGATGGTGCTGATATGGCTGCCCCTATGATGGGGCATCTTTCAGCACAAGGTCTCACTGGCTTCTCAAACCATCCCTGCACACATCAGATGAGACTGCACTTCAGAGTATTAGGGAAGGAGTTCCTCAGGCATAGATTGACTGGGCAAAGCCAGTGTGAAAGGTGGCACCCACCATGTATTCTGTTGCTCACTTGGAACTCCTCATCTTCCTTATCAACAGATTCTGGGTCTGTGCAGAATAATGCAATATTCTCATCCAGATGCCAGCTCAGGTTCTCATCAATCACGCTGAACATGAGAAAGAAATCAAGGTCCACGTCATGCCGTCTTTGAGATGTGCCAGTCAGAGCTCCTAAGGCAAGAGAGAGGATGAGTGATTTTCCAGCCCAGACTATCACTGAGGTCTGCCAATGCACCACACCCTAGACCTGCAGTACTCCCTGCTATTCCATTCCTAAATTCCAATGCGTCTCACTTCTGATTTACAGCACCCCCTGCGCTCCCGAATCTTTCAATAGTGTTGTGACTCTTGCTGAAATCCTGTAGGGTTTGGAGGAGGTCTGGGGGCTTTGTCTTTCTTTCTTTCTGTCTTTCTTTCTTAATATGTTCAAATGGGGTCTTGAATAAGATCCCTGCACTAATTTCCACTGGTGCATTTGAACTGATCCACAGAGCTGAGAAGTTAATGTACTAACTCTCTAAGCCACAAAGAAATAACAATCAGAATCAATCTAGAAATTGAGAACTATCTCAGATTACATATAAGTTCCACGTGAACTAGAGAGCTGTCTAACAAAGCATCACTGCTTGCCTTACCATAACTGAGATCATTGCAAAGTCTTCAGTATGTGTGAAGCTGTAACTCTGAGCTGTCTTTCCCCTGAGGTTTTACCTTCTTTGCATGTCAGTAATGGCCCAATCAACCCAGAAGCAATGTCCTTCGGTGCATCAGTGTGAGAGTGGTAGACCCAGGTCAAGCAGGTTGGGTCGTCAGCCACTGGGCTGTGATCTTCAGGGACAGTCCAAGTATATGTGTGATTCCCTCCTGGTGGAACAGCATCATCCTTCTTATGATCCTGTGAGGACACATCGGGGTACAGGGCCCCTGGAATAATTGAGCAATCACAGCATCCATTCAAGTTTGGCAGAGAGTATATAACATATAAACATGTACTGCGTTTCTCACACTAGATACAGCACAGATAGCTGCAAGTTACTTTTACCACTTCTGTAGCACCTTTCAAATTAAGATTCACACCACGTAAGTAATGTAATCATCATTTTTCCAATGGGCAAACTGAGGCACAGAGAAGTTGTTAAGTGACTTTGCCCAGTATGCTGGTGGCCGAACCAGAAAGGTGACTCATGGTCCCATGTTCTAAAAATTGCTTCTTTATATTCTCACTGGAAAACAGAGAACTGTGCTAAGTTTCAGTTCAAATCTGCAGTACCCCAGAAATAGTTCCTTTCTAAATTCTCTGGGACTATTTCAAACAGTGACTCTCTGTTCTGATAGTCTATCATTCCTGTGGCACCTACAAGATTCACCACATTAAAGACATCTAAATATGCGTAGCACTATAATATAAACATGTATTAGCTACTAGCTTGCTGATCCTCAGCTGCTATATTCAGGCAATGAGAGTGTCACTAAGATTGTGTTCCAGGCGATATTGCTTTGAACCAACCCAAACAAGACCCCTTCTCAGCTGGCTTTGCTTTCCTATATACTCCTAAATTCACAGTGGGGAAACTGAATCAACTCAGCAGGGGCTCATTTACCTTCTGAGTCCTTCTTGTAGAAGACGCCATGAGGATGGACCGTGTGTGGCCGGCTGGCAAAGTTTTTTAGGTGCACGGTAATGGTGTCACCCACTTCTCCTCGTATGATGGGCCCAAGAAATCCCAGCCAGGCAGGTTTGGGGATCTCTCTTGTATACGTGGAGTCTGAGTATTGCTTATACACAGATTTTTTGTAAGTGCTTCCCACCCTGTCCTTGCCAGACTGGAGGAACGTAGAGGCTTCTCTGTTCAATTCAAAACAGGATAACAGATCGTGAATAATGTGCCATCTACTACAGCTGCATAACATGGGGAGTAGTGATAACAGAGACACCTAATGTAGCTCTCTCAGCTGACTCCTAGAGTCTCTGCTGTGCCAGCGCTCTATCCCTACTCCTAGTCCAGCATCATGCTTCCTCTTCCAGGACCCTATGGCAGCGCTGGGAATGCAATCCGACTGGACAGTAACACTGGCGTCGCTACTCTTGTCTGGTTTTTGAGTGTTCCTTCAGAGTTTAAACCTCTTACAAGTGTCCAACGGTCAATACAACAGTGGATTGCTTTTTTTTTTTAAATCATTTCCTACTAGATGNCTCTCTCTCTCTCTCTCTCTCTCTCTCTCAAAAGGTTGAAGCTGTTTCCATTTCAAAATGAAAAGCCCTGATGCTCTTTCAATAGTTTTTGTGATTTATTTTACCCCCCCCTCCCAAAATTCAAAATGTGTCTGAAAAATATTGACATTTTGCCAGCCTGATGCACGTGTGATATAAATAGTTATAGAAAAAATCTGTTTACTGCAAATCTAGTTTCATTTTCAAACCTAGGCCATATTTTCAACTAAAAAACTTTTCCTTCTCAAATTTTTAACTAGTTTTATTATTTATTTCCCTGTGGAAATGAGTTCCACAAACTAATTCTATGTTTAATCTCAGCGACTGTCTCTTTGTTCTTGTATTATTATGAGAGAAGGTGAAAAGAAACACAAGATTTACCCTCTCTAAAATATTCATTATTTTATATGTATTTTCTATTATGTCCCCACTTATTTGTCTTCTTTATAAACTAAATAGCCCCAACCTATTAAATATCTCCATATATGAACATCTTTCCAGGCCTCTGATAATTTTTGTTGCCTTTCTCTGAACCATTTCTATTTCTGCTATATGCTTTTTGAAATAAGTGATCCAATTGTACAAAGAATTCATGGTGACAGTGTAGCACTGAGAAAGCTTGATCAGGAAATGGATTTTATTTACCATGAAAAATTTCAACAGGAAATGCACAATTTTCATTTTCAGATAATGTTTTTTCAGAATTTTTCTTAAGTTGTGATTTAAAAGACTTGGTTTGGTTTGGTTTATTTTTTTGTTTTTGAAAACCAGAAACCAAATATGGTTTTTTTTTATTACTGAAAGCCAATTTTTTCTCAGTTTTCAGGCTTTTGGGTTTTCAACAAAACGCTGAATATTTTTGATGAAAACATAAGCTTTCTTGCAAAAATTTCCACTTAGTCAAAAAGGTATTTTTTTGTCAAAATACATTTTTGACCAGCTCTAACCGCCTGTGTACATAATGGCATAAAATTCTCAGGCTTCAAGGCACATAAACAGATCACCAGCTAGGGTCAGGAAGAAATAAACCCTATGATACAGCATCGTGCAATGGGGTGCGTTCTAAAGGGTTTGCACTTTCCTCAGAAGTATCTGGAATTGGTCAATGTATATTGGACTAGATTGATCATTGGCCTATCCCAACATGATAATTTCTATGTTCCTACGATAAAAACAGGTTAACCATTAAGCCAATAAAGATCAGATATGTGACAACGTCAACTGCTTGCTTAATAAAACTTCTTGCATAAACCGGAGCCATTTGCTTTTTTAGACTCAAATACTTATAGTTGTTAAACATACGGGTCATCTTTAATGCTTCGGCCTGTGATTATGTTCTTCCCTGTTGGAGCATAATTCCATTCCACCTCACAGATACCCAGGTAATAGACTCTGGTGGCACCTTCAGCAAAGATGGGCAGCAGCAGCAAATGAAGGAAAAACAGAGACTGAGGCAGCAGTTGCCAACAAGATTCCATCCCAGCTCGAGGTGAAGGCTCTTCAGGAGCAGGCAACTGCTTTTTTGGAAAAGAAACAAAAAAAAGAGTCTGGAGTAATGGGACAACAAGCAGGCTTTGACTCTCATAACTTAGTCTTAGGCAGTGTGGTTTGAAGGTACAGGATGTTCTGAGAACATGGGGAGGAATCAACATGTAAAAACTTCTGGGGTCACCATTTAATTATACCAGAATGAATGGGAAAATTACAAGGATTCTCAGCTCCCATGCTTCAAGCATAAGGTAGTCACCGGCTCCAGGATGAGAAAAAAAATCCTCCATCCACCCCCCACACACACACCCTGGTCTATTAACGTACAACAGAGCGTACTGAAGGAGTTATACCTTCCTCAACAGCATCTGACACTGGCCACTGAAGGAGACAGGGCAATGGACTATGGACAATTGGCTTGTCCTACTGGGGTAATTCCTATAAGGTGGAGGGAGGCTTGGCATGCCTAAAAAACCCTGACTCTCTCTCATGCTGACCTAGCCAACTTTCTCAAGTGTTTTATTGGCTCTTATTCTTCTAAACTGCTTGTTCTGTAGTTTTGGGTCATATTGCTGTACACTGTAAAACAACTACTGTGCTCCGCTGTGGGTGTTTGTACGGCTATGGTGGGTTAAGTGGTCCTTGTAAATCTGTTTCTAATATGCTTTGGGGTCCTTCTGAATAAAAAGCGCTATAGGTTATCATTGCCTTTACTAGCCCTCCAACTATCTCTTGTGCTAACGTAGAGAGCTAATGGATAGAATCCTGAACCAATTCATCTGTCCCCAGAAATTAATGGTAACTGGCAGAAGTGATTGTTAATCAATCCCAGATAGTCATTCAATTTACAAGGCTGAGCTTTTCACTGCTGGGTACTCAACCTGGAAAACCCCTCTTTGTGGTATACCCAAATGTGTGAACTGTTCCCACACATTCCTCTGCTCCAACTGAGTGCAGTCTCTGAACTTGTGAGAAATTTCTACTCTACAATCCAATAATATGTAAGTCTTATAGTGTTTTTCATCAGTAGCTTTCAAAGCGCTTTGCAAAGGAGATAAGTATCATACCCATTTTACAGATGGGGAAACAAAGGCAAAGAGAAGTGAAATATCTTGCCCAAGGCCTCCCAGCATGCTACTAGCAGAGCTAAGACTAGAACAAAGGTCTCATGCTACTGCTCCATCCACTAAGCCACACTTAAGGTAATTATTAGCTACTTGGAAATGAAAGGACTGTGTTTACACACTCATGCTGTTCTTTAAAATAGATTTCAAACCAATTTTTTAACTAAACTGTACATGTGCTATTCAACACACGCACAAATGCCATGTTGAATAGAGAGAGGCCTTGGTGATCAGCCAAGAGGAGGAATAGATGGTGTAAGAAGCTGGATTAGCCTGAAACCTCTTACCCTATTAACATTGATCGCTGAGAAAGGGTAATCTGTTGACTCATCTAAGAAGTGGCTCATTAGCCACCTGGATAGGATATAAATGAGGTGGCAGTGGTTATCTAGGGGAGAGGATTTCTGGGATGTGATTCAGCAGTCCAAAAGGGATACCTAAGAGCAGTCAAATGTAGAGAGAAGGTTTGGGCTAATCTTTATATTTTGTTCACAAAACCAGATTTCAGGAAGAGGGTGAGTTTGGACTTTATATCAAGTATGGATAGTGGTTTTAAAGCAGATTGGGAAAGGAGTCACTTACAGGTGAGTCACTTGTTCTAGAAACCCAATATGACAGCATTAGCTGGTTTACTGAATACATTTTACTTGCATGGATGTCCACCTAAAACTAAACTTCCAGTGAATTGTCCAGCCCTAATGCAAAAACCTGAAATGGAATCTTTGAGATAGATCCCAAAAAGAGGCATTCTTTCGAAGACCAGGTCAGGAGCAAAGTAGGGGTTTGATTTAGGATACTACACTTTCCTGTGCTCCATTTCTATGAAATGGTGACGCAACTTATCTCAACTCAGATTCATAGGGCCTGATTCTGCTATCACTCACACCTATTTTACCATGGTGCAACTCCATTGGCTTCTAAGGAGTTATTCCTGATTTTACACTGGTGTAAAAAAATCAGAATTGGGTCCATGAACTGAAGGAGAGAAAACAGACGTTTGAACTCCCTTATTCTAATCACCTCTGAAATAGATAAATCCGTTTAGACACTAAAACATACATTAAACATCTTAAAGCCAAACATTGTTCTCTGATACTTTAAGAAACTCATATAAAGGAAGAAAACTACTATTCTTTACTTCTCTCCTTGTGGCATGCGAAACTCCATATTATCAAGTTAAACCAGTCACTGTCTTGACTGTCACACTTCCACCACTAAGAAACCTCTACCCAAGAAAAAGAAGAAAGTATTAAATTAACTTATCTGCTGTTTTACTTACTCTGTTGAGCTGGATTAGAAAGAGGCAATGTTGAACGGGTTAGTCATTCCTGAGACTCTCTTCTTTAAATGCCTAGAGCATTGTAGAAATAATGAACCTGGAAATATCCATATATGCAGAGGGAGCAAAGTCCAAGTTATAAAGAAGGGAGATGCCTAGCCGTTAATTGATAGGTCTGAGCTGTGGGTTGTCTCAGAAATGTACTAGACACTGAATAGTCACGATGTGAGCGGCCTGACTGGCTATATTCAGGTCACAAATACTATAGAAATGCCCCACGTAGGCATCACCCATAATTAGGGCCCTCCCAAATTTGCAGTCCACTTTAGTAAATTTCATAGTCATAGGATTTTAAAAATTTGAAATTTCATGGTGGTGTAACCGTGGGGATCCTGATCCAAAAGGGGGCCATGAGGGTCCCAAGCTATTGTAGGGGGGTTGTGGTATTGCCACTCTTATTTCTGCACTGCTGTTGGCAGCAGCATTGCCATCAGAGCTAGGTGGTCAGAGAGCGGTGGCTGCTGGCTGAGCACCCAGCTCGGCAGCGAGCGCTGCTGCCAGCAGCAGCATGGACGTAAGGGTGCCACCCTTACTTCTGTGCTGCTGCTGGAGATGGGTCTGACCTGGCCCTGGGAGCGGCTCATGCAGGACTTCCTCTTCCCCTGCCCCTCTGCAGCCTAGCTGGGACTAGCAGCTGGAGCCTGGCGCATGGTAGGAGCCCCTGGCTGGGGTGCCCCCCCAGAGCTCGGGGGGGGGGGTGTTAAAGAGGCCTTGAACTGGCTGTGTGTATGGGGTGGGGATGGTGTGACCACTAGGTGGTTGCCCACATTGGCCACCCATAAGGCTGGCTCTGCCTCCCCACCCCCCAAATGATGCCTTCAGAGCTGGGTTCCAGGACAGTAGCCACTGCTCTCTGGCTGCCCAGCTCTGAAGGCAGCTCAGAAGTAAGGGTGGCAACACTACAACCCACTTACAATAGCCAGATTTCACAGGGGAGACTATATATCACAGTCTGTGACACTTTTTTCATGGCTGGGAATTTGGTAGGGCCCTACCCATAATTTAAAAATAATCTCTGCACATCCATGTTTGTTTTGCTTTCAGCTTTTAAAAGCTACCGCAACCTCGCCATATGGCACCATATCTGAGGATTAATTATGAAACAGGAAACCAGGTATGTATTTTTTTATGGCAGGGAGGAAACAAATTGTATTAATATAGTTAATTACATGATAGGAGAAAGGCAATGCAGAAAACCGATACCACACAGTAGACACTCCCTGTTCTTTCTTTTTCTTTCTCTTTCTCATGCTTTCATTCAGGGGCCAACTGGGTACTGGGGCCTCTTCCACTTTGCCCCTCGTTCATCTTTCCTGCTTTGCCCTCAGGTGCCCTGGCATGGTGTCTCTCCATCTGAGGACTGAACATCACTGCTTGTAGAAGAGCCTGTTAATCTGTTTTGTGCCTTGGACAGAGGTGGAGAGATCACTTCAGAGTGATAGGGGGTTGGGCATGCTGCTCTCTCCACAAGACTCTAAGCCTAGGAACATCTGAAGAAGTGGGTTTTTTACCCACGAAAACTCATGCCCAAATCTGTTAGTCTTTAAGGTGCCACCGGACTCCTTGTAGCCTAGGAACAGAAATTCATATTTGATCTCCATTGGGGCAGGGGAGTATATATCCCTTGGAGTCAGCCTATAATTGCCTTTAATACAAGGATTTTTATATAAAATATACAAATGCATGTACTTGTTCAAATGCCTCAGTGGGTCCCAGTGTGCTAAATTAATTTGCTGCAAGCAACAGAAACAATTATATTAATAATGTGCATAAACCTGGGCAGCTGGGACTAAGTAACCTGGTACTTCAGCTGCAAAAACACAGGCTTCTACCACTTGAGCTGTCAGAACTCCCTTAGCTAATGCTAGTAATAGGTCCCAGAACCTTGTTTTTAAATTAATTCCCTAGCACAGCCTTGGCTGCAGAACATAGCTTAGTAGAGAAACTACAGATGTAGAGAATTCAAATGCTGATAAGGTTAGAAGTTTTTATAAAACTTGTCTACCATTGCAACTGCAGATTAGCTGACCCCTGTCCTAATTATGTCTATAAAAACAGACCTATTAGAAAAGAGCTGGTAGGGTTGTTTCACTGGTGAAGCTCAACAAGTTCTCTTGCTTCATCTTTGCATTGCAGCTAGACTCAGCCCACAAAGAACATACCCGTGAGATGTGCAGTATTGCTAACGTAGGTGCTGAAAAGTCATAAGTCAGTCCTCCAAAAATAAGACTTGGAAAAAATAATGGAGAATTAAAAAAAAAAAATGTTTTTCTGTGCCTTGTGGGTACACTCTGGTTCTCCACAATGAGGACTAGAAACTTTGGCCTTGATCCACAAAGATATAAGGGCACCTAAATCCCACCACGGCAACCCTCAAAACTCCTGCTGAACCCTGTAAGGCATTGAGTGAGTTTAGGCATTTCGTTTTCGAAGTTCCCTAGGCAGCTATGTTTCTGTGTCTGGGTATGCACACTGCTGCCTCACTCAAGCCAACAAGCAAGTCACGAACCAGGGAAGATAGGCATTTGGCTGCATAAGCTGCAGGTGGGGCATGATATGGTAGCTATGTTCAGACGTAGAGTTGCCAACCCTCCAAGATTGACCTGGAGTCTCCAGGAATTAAAGATTAATCTTTAATTCCTGAAAATTGTCATGTGATGAAATCTCCAGGAATACATCCAACCAAAACTGGCAACCATTGAGGCTATCTAGTAGATCAAGTCCCATTCAAAATCTAGCTGGAGGAAAAAGTTGTGCCCACCTTATAACATTTAGTCCACTGGTTGGAGTACTTACCTGGGAAGTGGGAGACCCAGGCTCATACCCCCCACAGCAAGGGGGGGGGGGGGAGATTTGATCAGGGGTCTGTCTCCCACCTCTCAGGGGAGGTCCTCTAACCACTAGGCTAAAGTCTATAACAGGGGTAGGCAACCTATGGCACGCGTGCCAAAGGCGGCACGCGAGCTGATTTTCAGTGGCACTCTCACTGCCCAGGTCCTGGCCACCGGTCCGGGGGGCTCTGCATTTTAATTTAATTTTAAATGAAGCTTCTTAAACATTTTAAAAACTTTATTTACTTTACATACAACAATAGTTTAGTTATATATTATAGACTTTTAGAAAGAGACCTTCTAAACACATTAAAATGTATTACTGGCACGCGAAACCTTAAATCAGAGTGAATAAATGAAGACTGGGCACACCACTTCTGAAAGGTTGCCAACCCCTGGTCTATAAGGAGGGCAGCACCACTGCCACTACCTGCTCCTGCTGTTTTGCGTGGAGTGAGGCAGCTGCCCCTGAAAAAGTACCTAATGCACCTAAGCTGCCTGACTCCAGGTGCTGGGTTCTTCTGTGTGAAAGGCTAAGCGGAGATAGGCTTAGCACACACCCCGCTCCTTCATCGATGAGATTAGGCGGCTTGCCAGGTAGTTTAGATATGCTGGCTTTGTGGATTGCATTCCTAGGGGCCTGTCTCTCCCCATTCGCTGTAAAGGGAGCCTAGGCGCCTAACTAGGGTGACCAGACAGCAAGTGTGAAAAATTGGGACTGGGGTGGGTGGTGATAAGCATCTATATAAGAAAAAGCCTCAAATATCAGGACTGTCCCTATAAAACTGGGACATCGGGTCACTCTGCACCTAACCTGGGCTTTGTGTGTCGCTCTCGTGGTAGCTGCCCTGCTGCTCAGACTTGCACCACCACCATCCCTGTGTGGCTCCCACCCTTGTGACATGAAAGCTGAGTCTCCCCTTAGGACATGACTGCAGGAGCCGAAGCTTTAAGAAAAAACATCCAGTAAAAGCCTGACCCACCCTTGGCAATACTGCACAGTCCCCCTCCCCCATGCTGGGCCATGTGCCGTTACAGATGTGCACGTGGGTGGCTGGTACCCCCTAAGCGTGTCAGCGGCAGGAGGCTCAGGCGCTGAGCGCCCCCCTGCAACTTGTCAGTGTCGCCGCCTAAACCTGCCCCTCCCCCCTAAGCTCTCCTCACGAGCGGCCCCTCCCTGTCCCGGGGCCGGGTTTAAACATTGGCTGCGAGCGAGGCCATTTGCGACCCAAACTGCGCAACGCAGCGTCTTATGTTGTTTGGCCCTTTACGGGCATTCCATTGACGTCATCGAGGACCTGAAGGCCCCGCCCCGCCACAACAACCGCCCCGCTCGGCGTGGGGGCGCCCAGAAGGGGGAGGGGCCAGCCCCGGCATGGCCCAGCCAATGAGGAGGCTCGAGAAGGGAGGTCCCGCCTCCCACGTAGCGTCGTTGGCTTCGGTGCTGCCCTTTGCGTGTGGCTGTCTGTTGCGTGTTGCGTCGTCTCCGATCTGTGCGCGAGGATGAAGGAAGCGGCGGCCGCGGCCGGCGGTCCTGGCGCCGCCCCCGTGCCTGGCTTCCTGGCGAAGCTCTGGGCTCTGGTGGAGGACCAGGGCACCGATGATGTGATCGCCTGGGGCCGGGTAAGCCCGCCCCCCCCCCTCTGGGCAAGGCGCATGCGCGGCAGCACTACTAGTTTAAGCATCCTGGGGCGTGGCGAGAGAGCACCTGGGCTGGGCATGCCGGGGCGGTGTGGGGCGTGCGGGGAGGCGGGGGCACAGGAGGAGATTGGGCACTGGTATGTACTACATAGTGCATTAGTAGTGTAGGGGCCGCGTTTGCAGGGGTTAGAGCTAGTGCACGAGTAGCCCTTGTGTATGCACATGTACAGGTTATGCTCACTCATTGAGAAGGGGTGTGTGTGTGTGTGTGTGTGTGTGTGTGTGTGTAAAGCAGGGTGGTCAGTAGGTGGACTGTGGGCCAAATCTGGGCCACCAGACGTTTTTGACTGGACCCTGAAATGTTGTTCTTTACTCTGGAGTCTGTACCTTGACAAAAAATAATTAACTACCCCTGGTATAAAGAGTGTCTGGGTATATGTTGTATGCACACATAGGTGTAGATAGATATGCCAGGAACACAGCTGTATTTGTGTTGATTTTCTGCAGCTATTTTCCCATCTCTTCTTTAGCTAGATACATCATATACCAGTGGTTCTCAAGCAGGGGTACACAGAGGTCTTCCAGGGGGTACATCAACTCATCTAGATCAGTGTTTCTCAACTTGGGGGTCGTGAACCCCAGGGGGGTCACGGGACAGATTTAGGTGGGTTGCAAGTGGAGGACCAGTGTTAGGGGTGCCAAGCAGGGGAATTGCTTGGGACACCATGCCACAAGGGAGCCCGCAAAGCTAAGTTATGTGCTTCAGCCTTGGGTGGTGTGGCTTGGGTTTCAGACCCCTGAAAGGGATACAGTAGTCTGGAAAGGTTGAGAACCACTGTCACATACTGTGTGAGTGCCTTTGTGTTGCTAGTATTAGCACACTGCAACTAAATGTGTTGATCAGTCAGATGCAGAATTACAAACAATTTAATTAAAAGCAACTCTCACCTTGTAATTAGTGCCTTAGAACATCAAAATCGAAAGGATCTAATTTAACTTTCTCGCTATTTACTTCTGGCACCTAATCTTGAACAGCAAATGTGCACTAATGGGTTTCACTTACTTGCATGCAACAGTATGATGCAATGTGTGAGCTCCAGACACAGCAGGAAAATTTTTGAAAGCCAAACCCTTTTAAAAAACTATGCAAAAACTTAATTAGTTTTGGTTTTGTACAACTTTTTTTTAAGTGAAATCTAATTTTGTGCCTCATGGGTAGATGATAGTAGGGAGGTAGGACTGGCTTATGATTCTGCCAAGCTCTGGATATTGTATACAAATGTAGACCCATGAAACTGAGGTTAACACAAATGGTTCTTCTTTAAAAATAACATGGGATTAAAGTCCCTGCTGTGCTAGCACTTCGTTGTGTTTGGCCCTTGGGAGGATAAGAAGTATGGGTGAGGAGGAGCTGTATCATTCTATAAACACAAACAGCAAGAGGATGGTGAAAGACTGGCCCAGCTCCAGCAAGTCTAAACTTGGAAATAGAATGAACCTAAAACTAGTTCAGCTACCATAAAATGGCTGGTTTTATCGCTGGGTTACACACTCTGTACTTTCAGTATCTCTTTGAGATTATATATGTATTTATATGTGATGACAATTGTGAGCAAAGCAATGGAGTGCGGAGGAACCTCCTCAGAAGAAGGAAGTCAGAAGGCTTGGCTTTGGGGCAGGTGGGAGAGCCCTCTAGTGGCTGAATTCTAACACGCACAAGCGATGCTTATATTTTGTTGGAGGACCTGAGACTTGCTTTTAGAAAGACTGTGCCATACTTATCACAGCTTATTCAGGAGGCATGCTTTCAAACGGGTTAGGCTCAACAGTTAATTGAAAAGGGTTTATAACACCCCATTGTCAATAGAAATGCTGCTGTGGATATCTTTTGACTATAAACTTTTCCCTGTATTACTAGGAACTCAAAGGGACCCAATCAACTTAAAAATCTATCTGAATTTATTTTACTCACTCCTTAAAGAAGCCATTTCAGGTAGTAAGCAGTTTGGAAATATATTTGTTCTTTAATTTGTACCCTTACTTTGCTTCTAGGGTGGCCAGAGCTTTTGCATTCTGAATGAGCAGAGGTTTGCTAAAGAGCTACTTCCCAAATACTTCAAACACAACAATATTTGCAGCTTCATACGTCAGCTCAATATGTGTAAGTAATGGCTGTTCTCATGTGTCAATGCTGCTAAGTTTGTTACCCCGTGATATGGAATTTCTTTAAACAAAGGAATGGAGTTGGCTGGGGATTGAGTGCTCTGACCATTTTACCCCTGAAGACATGGGGTCTAATCTAGAACCCTGTGCGGGACTAGTGTAGAGGCCTGCAGGAGGACCAGGATCCCGTGGGTCTCGCAAGACCGACTGCCATAATAGTGGGAGTGGGATTAAAAATAGTCCCATACAAGGCTCTAGTCTAGTCTTGAGCTTGGCTCACAACAGAAGAGGTGTATGGTGGTGTAGTTCATCCCAGTCTTGGCTTGTATGCCTCACAAACCTGCTGCTCACTTGGGTGTTATAGTTAGTCTCTGCTCAAGAGGATCCAGAGCTAAAATAGCAGAGAATGTTGTTTGGGATGATGTGTATTGCCAGAGCTGTGCATGGGATGCTTCCATTCTATATTTGGCTCCAGCTAGTGCTATTAATACCTCATTTTCATGAGTACTAAACTTATAAGTATTTAAAAGGAAGCAAGGCCATATGTACACACATGCATTCATCTTTTGGAGAACAAAATGTTCTAGTCTGTGCTGCATGGTTATGTTGAAACAGGATTAGTCACGTTGATCAGCTGGATTAAGTTCCTCATTCATAAATAACTTTTTTTAATGTCCTCCTTGAAAGTATGGTGCATTGTTATTTTTATAACACCATAAATGTAAGCCCTATACAGTTTGTCAGCCAAGGCTGAATGAGGTTCTACTCCAGACACAATACAGTGCTATGCTGCAGAACAAACAGGTTGTTGTCTGGTAGGTGGAATACTTCATGGGACAATTTGAGATGGAAACTATATAGAAAAACTACCCTTAGTGAAACTTCCGATGTTTATCTAAAATTTTCAGTCAGATTATGTTGTGTACGTGTGACCCCAGGGAAAAAAGAGTAGGGTACCATGGGGAAGTCCCAGACTTATCAGAAGAGCTGGATGAAATTGTTTTTGACAACAAATGCAAATTTGGGTCAACAGAAACCACGAGTTCATGTTGAATTCACTATTCTATTTTGATTGGAAAGAACAAAATCCAAAAATCAAAATGTTTTGTTTCAACGTTTTCAGAATATTTTGATTTCTCTCAATTCGAAACAACTTTTCATTTAGAATTTTGCGTCAATTTCATTAAAGGTTTACCACCCCCCTCCAAGCCCTGCCCCCAAAACTATTTTTGTTTGTGTTTGGGGGGGAGTTGTTTGTGTCCCCTCCTCCTCCTCCTCTCTCCCCCCCTCCCCCCCCCCTTTAGTCAATGAGCCAAAAAATCAGTTACTCACATAGCTCTGCTTACCTGTGACCCTTACCTGGGGTATAATTCTTTAGGAACTATGTCAGTGAACTGGAGAAGTCAGCTACTGAATGTTCCTGATCACTGCAAACAAAAGCACTCCTTTACTTTGGAGATCCTCCCTTGTCACTACCAGAGGAAGCTATCTCATTATTTCAGATCCCATTTTGAAGGGAAAGGAGGATTAAAAAGTAGGTTCCGCATATAGACTTGCAGAAGAAAGTTTTGCAGTGGCTTGACAGAGTGATACTGGCTGGGACTTAGTCATTTCACAACATTCCCTTCTGGTTATGTTGTGAAGTGACTAAGGAACTCTGTCCTTGGCTGAGTAGATTTGTACAGACTTGTCCACATCTCTGATTGTTGGATTCTATATTGGATGTAGGAGATGAGGGGATCTGTTAATCTCTTGGAATTTAGGGTGAAGTGGATGACCTCTGAGCATCAAAGGATTAAATGAACAGTTACTAATTATCTTGTGGCAAGACAGGATTTAAACATGTAAAAGCTCCCCTGTCCCACAAAGAAACGCAGATGTATGGGGCTTGATATTCCTGCTGGGCCCAGCCAGGCTCTGAGTGCAGTTTTCAGACTTGTTACCCAGAGAGCTGTATCCTGGTAACCAGAAGATGTTACTTACATTGGAAACTTTGGTTGGGAGTAGTAAGAACCCATATTACCCCTCAAGAGTGTGCTCTGCATCCTCATCATAGTATTTATGGCACTGATAGAAATAGAACACAATGCCACCATGCTGTTTTTAGAGCAGACGTGCTATTTAATGCTGCTTTCCTGCTGAGTGATGTGGGGAGAGCGGCACGTGTGTTTGTGCATACATAAACTGAGCCGTAGTCTCCCCTCCCGCTCTGTGGGCTGCTCTCCTCTCACTTCTCTACATTATTTTACTAATTGAGGGTAGTACATGGAGATGCAGTTTCTGATGCATTCAGTTGCCGTGTGAGGGTAAGAGCGAGAGATGAACAATGGGTAAAATCATGGCTCCATTGAAGTCAATGGGAAAACTCCCATATACTTCAGTTGGGCCAGGTATTTACCCAAAATATCCTAACAGGGCATGTCTCTCTCTAACTTCCATGATTCCTTGGAAATCACTGTTCAACTCTTTCCTCCCAGTCCTGTACCATGCCTGCTTTCCAAACAATGTCCCCTTTCATTCCCTGGGAATGGAATCTGTTAGTCCATGTCAGTTACACTCAGTAGTACTGCAGGTGCATTCTCTGGCTGTGAAGTTCAGCATTGGTCAAGTGGCTGAGGGCTGGGGAAAGGTTATTTGGTCTCACTTTCGGTAACTTTATTCTTATGTGCTGCAGATATTATCATCTTACTTGGATTTGGTTTTCATTGTTTAACTGCATGTTTTGAACTTCCTTTTGGCTGCTGGGAGAAATGAGTGCTCTAATCTTTCCTCAACAGATGGGTTCAGGAAAGTGATTGCCTTGGAGAATGGTATGTTTACAGCAGAGAAGAGTGCAGCCATTGAATTCCAGCACCCTTTCTTTAAACAAGGGAAAGCAAACCTACTGGAAAACATCAAACGAAAGGTATAGTACACTGAGCGTATTCATTCTTTTATCAAAGGCAGTTTATGTGAAATAAGTTGTTGGGTCTTAGTCCACTTCCTAGCTGACAAATTCTGCATGACCAAAAAAGCACCATCTCACCTGTGCACAGATTGTTTTTTCTGCTGCCCTGTTCAACACATAAGCTGAGGATTGGGTGTTGCCATATAGACTGAATTCCACATGCTGTCATCCTGGTATAATGTAGAGGATGCATGCCCCATTTATGTTGTACCTCTCCTGAGGAAAAACAGATGACCTCAGTCTCCAGGGCCATCAATCTAGTGCACTTTTCCACATACTAAACTCACACACCGAGCCTGTCTTGTAACAGCATTAGATGCCAAAACCTCCTTACCAGGCAGTGTGCACCAGAACATTATTGTGCTGAGTGTAGTGGGGACATTCGGCAGTGTGCAAACATGCATTGAGCTCTGCGGAAGATCCTTTTGGCTATTGTGTTGCCTGAGTTGTTAAAGACCAGGATGTAGATGTGGGGACTAGTTAGGAAGCTACAATTTTATTTTGCTCGATGCCCTATTTTGTGATTTCGAGTTCATGCAGCTCAAGTGGGCCAAATTTATCTGCTGTTCTGATGTTGCCATCTCCTCCCTTTCTCCACACATGCCCGCCCGCCTGCCCTATTTCCTACAATTGTTAGCTTGGTTTGGCTCAAAACCTATCTTCTGGTTCTACCGAGCGAGTATGTTGGCATAGCTGGCTCATGTTGTTTCCTAAGACCATTATGTTAGGTGGAGTCCTCTAGCCTGGAGACAAAAGATTTTAATTAATGCCAAGAAAACTCAGATTGAGCCATGGAATAGGCTGGCAAGCAGTCTTCATGCAAACATGAGTGGTTCTTACAGCAGATAAAATGGCCGTCACCCTTTCCTGTTTTATGAGCTGGAAGGGAGTCATAATTGCAGTGTTTGCTCTAAACTCTGTTTCAGGCTTCCAGTGGCAAAGCAGGCTGGAGTGAAGAGTATCTCCTAACTGAGGCTTTTGAGGGGTCTTTGCACCCTCTCCTATAGGGTGTCTGTGGTCAGTCTTATGGCCCTGCCACTTAAATACAGACTAAAGGGGGTAAATCCCATTTCGTCCAGATGGATGCCTAACAGTTTTTAGTGACAGACTGGTAGTTGAATTTACCTTCTAGCTGTCTGTGCTCTCTGGGAACTGGTGCTGTGCTGATAATGAAGCAGGCAGCAATGCATTTTGATCAGGATACCAAGTAGGCATCTTAATCTCTAGTGTATTATTGATTATTAGCATCTGCAGCCACATTAGCATAGAATCATAGAGTTGGAAAAGAATTAAGTCTCTAGTCCACACCTGGTAATTCTGGATTATCTAGTTGCTACTCTAAATACAACTATCTAGATCCCAATAAACTTCTACCTTGCTTCCTTGTTGTTTTGATATGGGGTGGTTTCAGAGTCTATAATGTCACTGTTGTGCAATAAGCAGGGCTTTTTCTAGCTTTCTGGTTACAGCAGGTTTGTACTCTAGCAGTATTGGCATATTTTCTTGTCGGTAATACAGAGTCCTTGAGGGGAGAAGACTGAATCTGTGCTAAACTTTCAGCATGATGCATGGTGTTAAATACCCACCCTACCATGATAGCCACACTCCTTTTGGCTTCCTGATTTTTGTACACATTTCAGGCTAAAAAGGATCTAAAGATTGTGGAGCGTTTTCTTTAGGGAACAAACATGAATGATCAGTAGTAGATTGTGTCTGCAGTGATGTGACCTCTCATGCATCAAAGTATGAGTTTATTTTTTCAATCTTATCTAATCTATTGAGGCAATCCAGACACTGTTCTTCTGCAGACTCAATAATAAATCGTGCTGTTCCTTATAAAAATGAAATGCACGAAGTATAGACCTTAATAAAGCACTTGCAACCCAATTCCATTTTAGGTGTCTGCAGTGAGAGCTGAGGATCTCCGAGTCTGTTCGGAAGATTTACACAAAGTGCTTTCTGAAGTCCAGGAAATGAGAGAGCAACAGAACAACATGGATGTCAGACTGGCTAGTATGAGGAGGTATATGGTGTCTATATTTCAGATGAATTTATATTTTGGACATTGATTGTATCTAATTAATGGAACCAGACTTTAGTTTCATATTAATCAAAAGCATATAGCTTCATTATTGTCCCTTTACTTTCCTTTGAATAATCCATTTTCCAGTCTCCGGGTTTCGTTTACCTACATGGCTCAGCAACTCCAGTATGCAGAGCCTGGGTAATACTCATGCGATTTCAGTTTGATTACCAGCATCAGAATCCATGCCAGTATTTGTGTTGTAGTCGATGAGTGCAGCAGGAAGTGACTTAGCCTTCCTAAATACAAAACAGGGTCAGTTGTGGTTATGTGAGAGAAGGTCAGCTGTAAGTTGAATTTGCATGTCCTAGTCTCTCTGTTCCTGCAGATCCATTCCTATGGACACTGGGTTATCCCGTTCTGACCTCTGACAAGCAAGCAGCACCAACCAAAGCTCAGTAAGTATTTTCATCCCCTGCTAGACATTCTTTTGTATTTCTTTGAAGTAGCCATTCAGGTTGTTCTGAGATGGTCCTTGCTACACTGAGCCTCTCTTTCTCTGAGCATCACATGGTGATGACCAGTTAAAAGAAAGCTATGGGCTTAGGTACCTCAGGAGGCTTTGGATGGACACCTCAGACCAAAATGAGTGGCTGAGCAGCAGAGGATGTGAAAATCCCCAGTACCAATTGGTTGGTCCAGCCTGATGGAGGATGGAGCGAGTTTAACCCAGAGTCTGGATTGGTGGGTCTGAGTCACTGATTCCCAGTTATCCAGGGAAGGAATGTTGTCTTCAGTCCCTCAGGCTAGTATAAATGTTTGAAAACTGAACTAGAGCATAGGAAGTAAACTCTCTATTCATCCCTACCTCCTGATTTATTCTGTGTTGCAGGGAAAATAAAGCCTTGTGGAAAGAAGTGGCTGTTCTAAGGCAGAAGCACAGCCAACAACAGAAGCTGCTGTCTAAGGTACCATTGCAGCCTCTTCAGTGCTACTATCCTTATTTCTTCCTGTCAGTGACATTCCATGGCATTCTTTCATTATGTAGAATGCCAAGCGATGCTGTTATACGTGCAGTGTTGTTGCTGTAGCTGTGCTGGTCCCAGAATATTTGAGAAACAAGGTGGGTGAGGTAATATCTTTTATTGGACCACCTTCTGTTGGTGAGAGAGACAAGCTTTCAAGTTACACACAGCTCTTCTTCAGGCCTGTGTATATTTGAAAGCTTGTCTCTCTCACCATCAGAAGGTGGTCCAACAAAAGATATTACCTCACCCCTCCCCACCTCACCCCCAGTATAACTCTGCAAGAGAGAAAGCAATCACAGTTACTATACGTCCAGCAGGAAGTGGGGCAGAGAATTTCAAGAGGAGTGTTAAGGGCAGGTTTCAGGGGAAATGATTGCGCATGTGGGAAAATTAGGAAGCTGAATGAAGGTGGATTGTTTAGGTCATAAACCAGGGATTTGAAGTATATGTGGTGCATAGAGGTGTACTGGGCCTGTTCCATACAGGGCCTGGGAGAAGACCTTGCTGTTCACAAGAAATGGGGAAGAACAGAGGCTTTTTCTACACCCGAAAGGGTTTGCTGGTATAGTTCTACTGGCGCACCCTCAGCTTATGCCAGCAGAAGGACAACATCTACCTTAAGGCTTTTGCTGGCATAGCTATGTCGATTAGAGATGTGTGTGGTTTTGTTTTTGTTCTTTCCCACACTCCTAACTGGCATAGCTAATCCAGCAAAGCTTTTAAATGTAGATCAGGCCAGAGTGTGAGATTTGGGAACTGCAGGGACCTCGTTGGAGAATAGAAAATCATGAAATTATGAACGAGTAGAGTTAAATCTATGGGGGATCTTGAAGACGAGGAGAGAGACTGCTGAATTCTGACAGTGAAGATTTTTGAAACTACAAATTTAGGAATTGTCCTGCTGGAGGAACTTCATGGTCTATCTGGTCTGTATCCTGTCTGTGATGATGGTTAATGCTGCATGTGTCAAAGAAAGATTAACTTCATAATTCACCTACCTGGGATGATCTAATTTTGGGGCCCCTCTTATTTTGTTTTTTTTCTTAATCTAAAGACAGTCATGCCAATTGGTGGTATTTATATCTAACACATCTACTCTCACTCTGCTGATAATTTTCTAGCAAAGCCTATACATTGATACTGAGTTATTTCTTCCATTTGATCACATTTTCTTTTGTTTCCTCAGATCCTTCAATTTATACTAAGTTTGATGAGAGGAAACTACATTGTGGGAGTCAAGAGAAAAAGGTAACTAATTTGACTATTTGGTGGCCAAAGAGCTCTTGTTAAGGTCCATAAAACACTTCCTTTTGTTATTTTTCCCTCCTTTCCTAGCTCATTCTTTTTTTAACCAAGTCATCAAACTTCCTAAATGGAGACTTTTGAAAGATTTTACTTTTTTGGACCATAACACCACTGCTCTCTCATGGAAAGACGTGTGGCACATGTCTGTCTATATGCATATGAGAGAGAAACAGAGATGGGACTTGTGGCTTCCTAACTGTGCTGCCAGCGCAGGCTTCTTCTGAATTTTGCATGTGCCTTTTTTGGTTACTGTTAAAACAGTAGCTCTGCTAATTGAAATGTGGCTTTGTGATTCTGTGGTTTTTATGGTGTGGGGCTACTAAAAACTTGTCCTAAAAGTTGCTGTCCAAGTTTTGCTGTCCAGACTCTTTTCAAAGCAAATATGAGCAAATGTCCTTCTCGTTATTTATTTATTTATTATAATTTGTATTGCATTAATGCCCACTTGACCCAGCCAGTGTCAGCAAAGCATGTGAAACAATTATCCCTGCCCCCAAGACTTTTCCCTCTTATTCAATAAAACAAGTGTGAGAGACAAAAATAGGAAGGATGAGGATAACAGTAATGAAAGCATGCATTTTACACCAACTGTTTGATGGCTTTGAATCGCTTAAATAGTAGTCCCTTCCTAGGTGCCCCTAGCAACTGCTGCTGCTATTCTACATAAGCAAGTGTGTGAAATCGAGCATTACTATGACTTGTACTCTTACTTTTAACTCTGCATTACAGCTGTATTTTTTTTTTTTTTTCTCAGATCGCTACCAGATGCCTCAGGTGCCTCACCTTCCAAATTCAGCCGGCAGTATATTCACCTACCTGTGGAGCATGGCAATGCGGTAAATTTTGAGGGGCCATTTAGAATAATGGATGTGTTTGTCATTGTATGGTCTGTTGAGCAATCTTACAACCATAATGTCCTCAACTTTGGGTGAAACATTTCTGATTCTGATATAGAAAATGTTAAACTACTGCTGTGTCCCAAAAACAATGGAAATACACCGAGCTTGTTGTAAAAAAAGTCTAAATGTGGAACACCAATTGCAACAAGAATTAGACTGTGACCTTAATGTGCCAGATGATTGATTTCTTTATATTGTTTCCTGTGGCACGCAGGTGGCTATTTCTGAACATGATCCAAACAGTGAAAATGATACAGGCATCATTATTCAAGATATCACCAACACTGTGGATGATGCCACTGATGGGCTGCTCGCTCTAGTGCATACAAGCGGAAGTGATGGGTATGAATGAGATGTGAAAGTACTTGCACTTTAGACATATTTAATACTTGTCATGATAACATAAGTGGCACTACTTGAATCTAAAAATTTAACAGCCTGTACAAATCTTTAAATATATTTAATGCATTACAGATTGTTGTGGTGTTTTTTTTAAAGCTGTTAGTGCCCAAATGACCTGCATATTTGCTAAGTCAGCAAAGCACTTAAGTGGGTTCTTCCCTTTAAGCATGTAAATGATCCGATTTGAATCAAAGTAAACACCTGGAGTTGAATTCTGTGGGACTATTTACCTGCTTAAAATTAAGCACATGCTCAAGTGCTTACATGCTAAGGCCCTGGTGCCAGGCAAGTTTTGCAATAATATTCAAAGCAAGCCTTAGAGTTGTTACCCAAGTCTGGGCAGTTACCTTGATTCTGTTCTACAGAACATAACAGTTAAATAAGTGGGGTGGGGGAAAACCTCCAGCCTGCAACCTCAGACTCTTGTAGAATGTCTGGGACGAACAATATAAAACAGCCTAAACGGGGCCAAGATGATCGGAAGATGGGACTCAGTTACTGTATTGGCTGAAAACTCCAATGTAGTCGCCTAACAAATGCTTGTAAATTTGGCAAATCTCAGTCTTTAGAAATGATGCCAAAAGTAAAAAGAAGGTCAGTGTTTCTTGTCTGTTTCAGGTAGCCCAGGGAAAAGAGATCTTTGTTCCCAAAGAAAATCACCTGTCCCTGCATACTGAATGAGGAACCATGTAAAGCATGGAGTCTTTGAAACAGATGGTTTCTCTTTCTCTCAATTTGCATGTCTTACAAAGTCCTAAGCCACGCAGTTGTCAGCAACCAATACCAAATGCAGCCTCACTTCAAAGCGTTGTAGTTCAAGTCTAGCATGATCTCCCATTTTTAGGGAGGGAGGATTTTTTTCAGCTCTCATGTTTTCAGACACTACTCCAGTTCTTCAAAATAGAATGTTCTATTATAGTGCATTATCTAAGCTATAAGAAGTGATTCTACACCTCTCCTTTTATAAAGGTATTTTCACTAATTTTACAAGGGACTGGAATGATGAATTGAGCCCTCAAAGGATTTAATCTGTCAGACTTTAAAAGGCATTGAGAACTGAGATGTTAAAGCTTGTAATGGGAAATCTGACAGCCTCTGTGCTGTTGAGAAGGATGAAAATCTCAGGGAAGGAGGCCATCAAGCTGGAGTGGAGGGAAATGATCCCATAGTTAGAACCCTTCTTCCAGGTGATGTCATGGTATCCTTTCACACTGGATACCCCCCTGGGCAAGGGAACCCCAGTTATTAGGAAGAGACAGGTAATGATAGTGGGTGATTTGATTAATAGAAATATTGGTAGTTGGGAAAGGTAGGGGAGAGGTCCTGGAGGCCGGATTTAGGCTGCTAGGTAAGAGATTGAAGTCCAGGACCTCCATGGTAACATTCTCTGAAATGCTTCAAGTTCTACATGCAGGGCCAGTTAAACACACAGAACTGCAGGATCTCAATGTGTGGATGAGATGATGGTGTTGGGAGGAGGGATTTAGGTTTATTAGGAATGGGGGAACTTTTCAGGGAAAGTAGGAGCCTATATAGGATGGATGGGTTCCTTCTAAACCAAAACAAAACCAGCATGTAAAATTAAAAAGATGGTAGAGAAGTTTTCAAAACAAAAGGCTGGGGAAAGTCAACATGCGCAGAGGAGCGCATGGTTCAGACAGAGACTTCTGTTAGGGGAGGATTTATTTAAGGAGGATACTCTTTCCTAGTAAAGAGGAGAGGAAAGTAGTTGATAACGTACAGGTAGGAACTGAAGAGAAGAAACAGTCAAATGGCAGAGTCCCATTCTATTACGTTACATCAGGGGTGGGCAAACTTTTTGGGCCGAGGGCCACATCTGGGTGGGGAAATTGTATGCGGGGTTGGGGTGTGGGAGGGAGTGCGGGGTGTGGGAGGGGGTGCAGTGTGCAGGAAGGGGCTCAGGGCAAGGGATTGGGGCAGAGGAGGGGTGTGAGGTGTATGGGGGGCTCAGGGAAGGGGGTTCGGGTGCAGGAGGGGGTTCAGGTGCAGGAGGGGTGTGGACTGCGGGAGGGGGCTCGGCAGGGGATTGGGGTGCGGGGTGCTGCAGGGGGCTCAGGGCAGTGAGTTGGGGTGCGAGGTGCAGGCAGGAGGCTTAGGGCAGGGGTGCGGGGTGCAGGAGGGGTTTGGGCTCCGACGCAGCACCGCTTACCTAAAGTGGCTCCGGGGTGGCAGCGGCGCAGGGCTGGGGACCAGGCAGGCAGGGAGCCTGCCCTGGCCCCAGCCCTGCGCCGCTCCAGGAAGCACTGTGGCCCCTGGGGGAGGGGGAACGGAGGGCTCCACATGTGCTGCCCTTGCCGCGCCTCCAGGTACCTCCCCTGAAGCTCCCATTCGCCGCGGTTCCCCGTTCCCGGGCAATGGGAGCTGCGGGGGGCGGTGCCTGGAGGCAAGGGCAACGCACGGAAACCCTTGCGCGCCCCCCCCCCTCCCGGGGGCCGCAGGGACGTGGTGCCGGCTGCTTCTGAGAGCGGCACGGGGCCCGCTGGGGGCAATCCCGTGGGCCGGATCCAGCCTGCGGGCCATAGTTTGCCCACCGCTGCGTTACATGAAGCAGACAACTTAATATTGACAACTTTTATAAATGCTTGTATACAAATGCTAGAAATCTAAATACTATGATGGACGAACTAGAGTGCCCGGTATTAAATGAAAATATTGACATAATAGGCATCACAGAAACCTGATGGAATGATGATAATCAATGGGTCATGATAATAGAGTATAAAACCTTATAGGAATGACAGAGTAGGTCATGCTGGTGAGGGAGTTGCAATATATGTGAAAGAAAGCATAGAGTCAAGTATAGTAAAGTCACGAATGACTCAAAGTGTACCATAATAACAAGAGTGTAGCAGTAGGCATATACTACCAGCCACCTGACCAAGGAGCGTAACTGTGATTGTGAAATGCTCAGGGAGATTAGCGAGGCTGCAGAGTCAGAAAACACAATGGGGATTTCGACTGGCCCCATATTGACTGGGTATATGTCACCTCAGGATGGGATGCAGAGACAAAAATTTTGAGACACCATTAATGACTGCTGCTTGGAGCAGCTAGTCCTAGAACCA
This sequence comes from Platysternon megacephalum, assembly GCA_003942145.1. Lineage (NCBI taxonomy): Eukaryota > Metazoa > Chordata > Testudines > Platysternidae > Platysternon > Platysternon megacephalum. The sequence continues at coordinate 23,220,872 of QXTE01000005.1, read as the reverse complement.
GCAAGGGGAGAAGCAATTCTTGATTTAGTCCTAAGTGGAGAACAGGATTTGGTCTAACCAGGTGAACCACTGTTAGACTCTAATAGCTGAACCACTCAGTAATAATGACCATAACGTAATTAAATTTTAAAGGGTGGAAAATATGAAAGAAACCCACCACAGTAGTATTTCACTTCAAAAGCGAAACTATACAAAAATGCCGAGATTTGGTTAAATGTAAATTAAAGGGAACGGTCATAAGAGTGAAATCCCTGCTAGCTGCATAGAAACTTTAAAAAAACCCTATGATAGAGGCTCAAACTAAATGCAAATTTAAGAAAAAACCCCACCAGTAATAGGACTAAAAAATGCAACCCTGGCTAAATAACAGAGTAAAAAAAAATCCTTTTAAAAATTAGAAGTCAAATTCTACTGAAGAAAATAGAATGGGTCATAAACTCTGGTAAGTCAAGTGTAAAAGTATAATTAGGCAGGCCAAACAAGAATTTGAAGAGCAACTAGCAAAAGACAAACTAACAGCAATTTTTTTTTATGTATGTTAGAAGCAGGAAGCCTGCTGACCAATCAGTGAGCCACTGAACAATTGAGGTGCTAAAGGAGCACTCAAGGAAGACAACCCATTTATGGCAAAGCTAAATGAATTCTTTGTATTAGTCTTCACTGCCGAGGATGTGAGGGAGATTCCCACATCTGAGCCATTCTTTTTAGATGACAAATCTGAGGAACTGTCCCAGATTGAGATGTCAGTAGAGGAGGTTTCAGAAAAAATTGATTAATGTAACAGTAGTAAGTCAAAAGGACCAGATGGTATTCACCCAAGAGTTCTGAAGGAACTCAGATATGAAATTGCAGAACTACTGATTTGTGGTATGTAACCTATCGCTTAAATCAGCCACTGTGCCAGATGGAAAGGTAGCAAATGTAACACTGATTTTTTAAAAAGCGATCACTGTAATTACAGGCCTGTAAGCCTAACTTCAGTATCAGGCAGATTTATTGAAACAATAGTAAAGAACAGAATTATCATAGCATGAACATGATACGTTGAAGAGTCAAAGTGGCTTTTGTAAAACGAAAGCATGCCTCACCAATCCATTAGAATTCTTTGAGGGTGTCAAGAAGCATGTGGACAAGGGTGATCTAGTGGATATAGTGTACTTGGACTTTCAGAAAGCCTTTGACAAGGTCCCACACCAAAGACTCTTAAGGAAACTAAGCAGTCATAGGATAAGAGGGAAGGTCCTTTTGTGGATCAGTAACTGGTTAAAAGATAGGAGAAAAAGGATAGGAATAAATGGTCAGTGTTCAGAGTGGAGACAGGTAATGGCAGCTCCCTCCCAACAATGTGTACTGGGACCAGTACGATTCAACATATTCATTAATGATCTGGAAAAAGGAGTAGACAGTAAGGTGCAAAGTTGGCAGACCATACAAAATTACTGAAGATGGTTAAGTTCAAAGCAGACTATGAAGAGTTCCAGAGGGATCTGCCAAAACTGGGTATCTGGGCAAGAAAATAGCAGATGACATTCAATGTTGATTAATGCAAGTTGGGAAACATAATCCTAACTATACATATAAAATGATGGGGTCTAAATTACCTGTTACCACTCAAGAAAACGATCTTGGACTCATCGTGGGTAGTTCTAACATCTGCTCATTGTGCAGTGGCAGCCTAAAAAGTTAAGTGTTAGGAACGGGATGGGCAATAAGACAGAAAATATCATAATGCCACTATATAAATCCATGGCACACCCACATCTTGAATACCGGGTGCAGTTCTGGTCGTCCCATCTCAAGAGGTTTATTAGAACTGGAAAAAGTACAGAGAAGGGCAACAAAAAGGATTAGGAATATGGAACAATTTCCATACAAGGAGAGCTTGAAAAGACTGGGACTGTTCAGCTTAGGAAAGAGACATATAAGAGGGAATGTGATAGAGGTCTATAAAATATTGAATGGTGTGGAGGAAGTGAATAAGGAAGTGTTATTTACGCCATCACATAACACAAGAACTGGGGTCATCTAATGAAATGAATACACAGCAGGTTTAAAACAAACAAAAGGAAGTACCTTGTCTCACAACACACAGCCAACCTGTGGAACTTGTTGCCATGGGATGCCGTGAAGGCCAGCAGTATAACTGGGTTCAAAAAAGAATTAGATAAGTTTATGGAGGATAGGTCCATCAATGGCTGTTAGCCAAGATGGTGAGGGATGCATCCCCCTGCTCCAGGTGTCCCTAAACCTCTGATTGCCATAAACTGAGACTGGACAAACAGGGGATCAGTCACTCATTAATTGCTCTGTTCTTTTCATTCCCTCTGAAGCATCTAAAGGCAGGATACTAGGCTAGATGGACCATTGATCTGACCCATTATGGCTGTTCTTACGTTTTTATGAAGTATTGTAGTAGCTGAGCTCTCCTGAGACTTTTCATTACGTGTCTTGTATTTCTTAGAGAGCCCCAGACCGCTCAAGCACAGGATCTGCCTGTCTGCAAAGCATCACCGCCCATTGAGTTAAGTCATACAGAACCAGACCGTCCAGCCCAAGTTGCTGACAATCCCCTCGAGTCCAGTGCAGTAGGAAATGATGCTGTAGAGCTGCATTCTGCACAAGTTAATGCTCCCGAAGATCCTGCATCAGTGATTGATTCCATCTTGAATGAGAGCAACTCCACTACTCAAAGCGATGCTTTTCTGGAGAGGTACAGATCGTATATACTAATATATAGGTATACTAATAGGTATCTTTATACTAATATAATTCTGGTGACTAGTCTATATACTAGTATTCTTGTGACATTACATTGTGCTAATTTTATAAAATGCTTCTAATTACAGACGTGTGTACATATTGGAACACAGCAAATACTTTTGAAAAACGTAGACCTCCCTCTCTTCCCTCCATTAATCATAATTCCCCACTCCTCATTCAGAAGCTTTGGAAAAGAGATGGGTCTTGCACCATGTGTTGAAGGTCAGCACAATCTGTACTAGGTCAGGGGGAGTGAAATCCAGAGCTGTGGGTCATTCATGGAGAATGCATGTCCTCCAGATACTAAAAAAATCTCAGGATTGTCCCCTCAAATGGCCCAGCTGTCATCCACTACCATGGCAGTTTGTGGAGAGAGAGGCAGACTTTCTGCTAGTCAGGAGTCATGCTGTATATGGTAGGACTTTAAAAATCAGAGTCAGCAACTTGAAATGCACCAGGAAGAAATCAGAAAGCCAGTGGAGTTCCATGCAGCTGGTGCTAAGGGACATTGTAAGGTGGCTCCCTGTGGAGCATTTGCAGTTATCCAGTCTATAAGTCACAACGGTATGCACAGCATTAGTGAAGTCCAGATCAAAGAGACATGGTTCTGAATACTTTAAAGTGAAAGCAGGTGTCATCTATCACTGCTACCAATAGTAATTGGTGGTATGCAAGTACTCTCCAACTGCAAACCCCTTGAGCAAAGTATTTGTGATAGGAACCATACATTTCTGTTCTCTGCCTGCAACCTTCTATCATATGCTGCATCTTGTCCAGAGTTAGTTTTAGCCAATTTGTTCCTCTCCAAATGCCATTTAGCCAATTTGTTCCCCTCCAAATGCCATTCTCAGTCAAGCACTAGGAAAGCAAAAAATGCCAAACCCTCTGGCTCTGATGGAAATATTAGACACAGATCTGTGTCTCTCTTGTATCCTGATGGCATCCCAGCCCAAATCAATCTCGCTATCTCTTCCGCTTGCTCCTCATACACACTGAACAGGACAGAATGGAATCCTGCATGAAAGAGCCCTCTAGGAAAAGGAGTAACTGTCCAAAAACAACACACTCAGATCAACCTTTGATACATGGGATCAAAACATTCTGAGACAACAGCCTAGGCAAAAAAAGCACGTGACAGCTCTGAGGAGAATGCTGCAGTAGGCTGTGTTCAGTAAACCCTGCAAGACAGGATAGCAGTATTGAGTCTCTTGTTAATTTAAAAAAACAAAACAAAAAAAAACTTTTCCTCAACACAATAGTTTGTACCATACCCACTCCAATTTTTCTGTCTCCAAATTGATAAGTGATTTGGGTTATTGTTTCACAAACTATTCAAGGTTTCATAGGAAAAAATAGGTGGATCCTCTACATTTTTTTTTCTGCTGTGTCATACAGAAAGCTGTTGGGCATGTGTGGCTAATTGAAAGCAGGTATCATCTGTTCTCCATCTGTACCAGCATTCTCAAAATAAGCCCTAAACGAGGATGATGCTTAATACTACTTGGCATTCCAGTGGGAATAGGTCTCATTTCCTGAAACTGAGCATTGTATATTCTGGGTAGAAATCTCTAACTTAATTGGATCTGTCAATATAATGACATGGCAAATACCTATTCTAAAAGTGAATGTTAGCATAGATGAGGGGAGCAATAAACATGTGGATGGACTTCTCCCAACCACCGCAAAAAATCCTTTGCCTCTGGCAGGGGTTTGAGGCTGTCAGCAGTGAATTTATATGCTGCTGGGAAAGGAGGTTAGGCTGACCAGCCCCGCAAACTGAGGTGCTTTCTTATCCTACAAAACAGGTATCTCAGTGACAATGACCATGAAGGTTTACACATCCAAGTTCTCGAGCAGATGGGGAATTAATTCCCTCTAGAACAGGTGGAGAGTTAATTCTCAATGGTCCATTCAACCTTAGCTGGGATTGCTAATAAGGGGACTGAATAGTGCCATTTTTGTGGGTTCTGTTGGATGGGAGTGCACCTTAGATAAAAAGAGAAGCTGGACTGAGACTAACGCCACATAAGCCACATGGAAAACCATTAGTGACTGTTGGTCACTACTGACCCGGGCTAGGTTTGGATCAGTGACTTAGAGGTGATAGTCTCTCTGCCATCCAGTCCTCTAGCAGCACATTCTCTTATAATTAACTCTTGCTTTAGCTTGAATGCTCCTTTATTCTGTTACATAAGAACAGACAGCCATATTGACAAGATTGGTTACTGAAAAAATGACACCTAATAACTCTTTTTCATAGTGACCCTGGTGCTATCCTTCAGGGATGAATAGCTGCAATAATTCACAGTTGTTGGAGTGGTGGGTGCAAATCCCCAATATCCAGTGGTATATCACCTCACTGAGAACTCAAGACCTGGAGTATTGCATTGCGGTTGTACAGTTTTGTTTAGCTGTGTATATATATCTTTCCACTGTGGAAAGTAGTTCAACATTCAGTGAGGGGTTGCAGTCTCTCTCCTTCCTGGCTCGTGTGCCAGTTGGCATTCTTTTCACATTTCCTTTCCATTTGAGGCCAGGCCCTTTGTGTTCTGCCAGCCACCATAGGAAGCAGGTACAGCTTGGCAAGAATCTGGCTGCTTGTGTTACAACATAAGCAGTGTCCGTACAGACCTGCTTTCCTGAAAACAGGTTCTTCCCGTGCTGCATTCAGCACTGCTGTCTATAAGGCAAGAGCTGCTCATCCTGAACCTGAGCTAAAATAGAGAAACTTCATGTATTTCAGACCACAGCAGGATCCTGAGTATTTGGAAGAAATTTAAAATGAGAGGAAAATATATGCAGAAAGGGGAGAATCCAAGATGGTTTTCCTGCTTCTTTTTGATACAATAGGTTTTGGTATATTGGCATGAGGAGGAAGACTATCTGACAAGTAAATAGTGCTGTCTGTGTCAACACTGCAGTGTAATAGGGTCTGTGGCATGGGAATGAGACATACCTTGTACTTGCAGTGGCCCACTATGGGTCCTGAGCATTTCCTGTTGTTCTCCTGCTATCACTCGGCCACTAGATTATCCCCGGGGCTGTTCGCAGCCTGCAGTACAGTCCACATGTCTGGTTTTCTGATGCATCTTGCTTTACATTGTCATTTTATTTCTTTTAGGGAAGAGATTCAGGATTTTCTGAAATGTATTGATACCAGTCTTGAGGAGCTCCAGGCGATGCTGTCTGGGAAGAAATTTAACTTTGGCTCTGAATCCTTTAGTGATGTGAGTCTCCTTATTTGCACACTTTGATTTCTCAGATGTAATGATGCATTTACATTATTTCTCCTCATGTTGGCTCTTATTCCATAGGAGTGTGTAGAGGAGAAGATCTTCATAAATGCAGATGTCAATGAATGAAATAGTACTAAGTTATAAATAGTCACTGTAGGGACTCCTATCAGACCATCTTATGGTTTGTTACCCTCATGTATGCTTTCCTGTGTTACATGGAACAAGAAATATAACATGCTCTGCCTGTGAGCATCACAGATTGATAACCAAGCACGTTCTCCCTTCGTGCCATGCCTTAGTTGCCTGTGTACCCACTAGATATTTGTGTTTGCTGCCCTAACTCTTGAGGAATTTGGGATGATGCAGCATTAAATATTTTTTTGGTTGGTGTTCACTGCCTTTAGAGTCACTATATGAAGGGTTTATAAGGTTAGATGTATAATGTTAAACTGTGATGGGGCTTTCCATTGCATCATTGTTATGATCTGTTTCTTGTATCTATTGGCTGGAAAGTCCTGAGGGGCTACAGTGAACATAAGATGCAAGAAATTAACAGCCTGATTTTTAGTACAGCAGAGTGCTTGCTACTTCCATTGTAATCAGTGAGAACTATGGATGCTCAGCTCCTCTGGAAAAAAGACCACGAGTATTTTGGGCCTTGTTGCTCTTAATCTCAGCCAAATCAGTTTATAAGGTGTGTCTTATCTAGCAACAGTGCAGTTCTGAGGCATAGGAGATCAGAATTCTTTTAAGTTCTTACTGTCATGCTCTGATACTGGACAAGACACTTTACCTATGTGCCTCTGTTTCTGTTCCTGTAAAATATGGAGAATACTAATCTATCTCATCTTCTGAAGCTTGTGAAGTGCTCTTAGGGTACGTCTACACTACGGGATTAGTCCGAATTTACGGAATTCGATTTTATGAAACCGATTGTATAAATTCGATTGTACACGGCCACAGTAAGCGGATTAATTCGGCGGTGCGCGTCCATGTACAAAGACTAGCGTCGAATTCCAGAGCGTTGCACTGTGGGTAGCTATCCCATAGCTATCCCAGAGTTCCCGCAGTCCCCCCCCGCCCATTGGAATTCTGGGTCGAGATCCCAATGCCTGATGGGACAAAAAATATTGTCGCGGGCGGTTCTGGGAACATCCTCCCCCTCCCTCCGTGAAAACAACGGCAGACAACCATTTCGCGCCTTTTTTCCTTGTTGAACTGAGCGGACGCCATACCTCGGCAAGGATGGATCCCGCTCAGCTCAAGTTTGCAGTCATGAACATTGTAAACACCACGCGCATTATAGTGCAGTTTATGCTCAACCAGGACCAGAAAAGCCAGGCGAGGAGGAGGCGGCTACGGCAGCGCGGCGACGAGACTGATGCGGACATGGACATGGACACAGAATTGTCTCGCGCCACGGGCCCCGGCGCTTTGGAGATCATGTTGGCAATGGGGCAGCTTCTCGCTGTGGAACGCCGATTCTGGGCCCGGGAAACAAGCACTGACTGGTGGGACCGCATAGTGCTGCAGGTGTGGGACGATTCCCAGTGGCTGCGAAACTTTCGCATGCGTAAGGGCACTTTCCTGGAACTTTGTGACTTGCTTTCCCCTGCCCTGACGCGCCAGAACACCAAGATGAGAGCAGCCCTCACAGTTGAGAAGCGAGTGGCGATAGCCCTGTGGAAGCTTGCAACACCGGACAGCTACCGGTCAGTCGGTAATCAGTTCGGAGTGGGAAAATCTACCGTGGGGGCTGCTGTCATGCAAGTAGCCAAAGCAATCGTTGAGCTGCTGCTAAAAAAGGTAGTGACGCTGGGAAATGTGCAGCTCATTGTGGATGGCTTTGCTGCAATGGGATTCCCTAACTGTGGTGGGGCGATAGATGGAACCCATATCCCGATCTTGGCACCGGAGCACCAGGGCAGCCAGTACATAAACCGCAAGGGGTACTTTTCTATGGTGCTGCAAGCAATGGTGGATCACAAGGGACGTTTCACCAACATCAACGTGGGATGGCCGGGAAGGGTTCATGACGCCCGCGTCTTCAGGAACACTAGTCTGTTTAAACGGCTGCAACAAGGGATTTACTTTCCAGACCGGAAAATTACCATTGGGGATGTTGAGATGCCCATCGTTATCCTTGGGGACCCAGCCTACCCCTTAATGCCGTGGCTCATGAAGCCATACACAGGCAGCCTGGACAGTAGTCAGGAGCGGTTCAACTACAGGCTGAGCAAGTGCAGGATGGTGGTAGAGTGTGCCTTTGGACGTTTAAAAGGTCGCTGGCGCTCGTTACTGACTCGCTCGGACCTCAGCCAAACCAACATCCCCATTGCTATTGCAGCTTGCTGTGTGCTCCACAATCTCTGTGAGAGCAAGGGGGAGACCTTTATGGCGGGGTGGGAGGCTGAGGCAAACCGCCTGGCCGCTGATTACGCGCAGCCAGACACCAGGGCGATTAGAAGAGCACACCAGGAAGCGGTGCGCATCAGAGAAGCTCTGAAAACAAGTTTCAGTGCTGCCCAGGCTCCTGTGTGAAAGTTCTGTTTGTTTGTCCCTGTTGAAAACCCGCCCACTTGATTCACTCATTCCCTGTAAGCAACCCACCCTTCCCCCTTCCCCCTTCGATCCCAGTTTTATTTAAAAAAAAATAAAGTCAGTGTCGTTTTCAAATTACAAATCAAGAACTTTTTATTAACGGGGGGTAATGAACATAGGGAGAGAAATAACCAGGTAGTCCGGGTGGGGTTTGGGAGGAGGGTAGGAGTGAAGGAACAGGGCAGGAACAACATTCAAAATAATGAGAGCCTTTTGCTCGGGCTCTCTAATGGGGTGGACTGGCAGGTTGCACGGAGCTTCCCCCCCCGCGTTCTTACACGTCGGGGTGAGGAGGCTACGGGACTTGGGGAGGGGGGAGGGCGGTTATAGAGGGGCTGCAGCGGCACCCGGTAATCCGGCAGCTGCCGTTCCTGGAGCTCCACCAGACGCCGGAGCATGTCTGTCTGATCACGCAGCAGCCCCAGCGTTGCATCCCGCCACTTCTCCTCTCGGGCGTCCCTCCTCTCCTCGCGTTCGTCCCTTCTCTCCTCACGTTCATCCCTTTTCTCCTCCCGTTGGTCCCTCATGTCCTCCCGCTGGTCCCTCTTCTCCTCACGGTCACTGGCCTCTTGACGGAATTTCAATACAGTCTCCTTCCAATCGTTAAAATTAGCTCTCTCATCCCGGGTCGACTGCATTATTTCCGAGAACATATCGTCTCGGGTGCGCCTCTTTCGCCTCCTTATCTGGGAGAGCCTTCGTGCTGGGGGCGGGAGGATGGAAGAATTTGCAGCTGCAGTAGGAGGGAAAAAAAGGAGAGAAGTATGTAAAAAGATACATTTTATAGAACAATGCTTATACTCTTTCACGGTGAACACTTTTCACATTACATAGCAATGTACAAGGTCGCTTTTTGCATCTTATATTGAGTGCCCGCGGCTTTGGTGTTAGAGATCACAGCAGACGCAGGGCCGGGCAACAGATTTCGGCTTGTATGCAGCCATGGTAAGCCATTGTCCTGCTGCTTCTGCATTAAATCAGCGCCCTCCTTTCCCATAGCAAGCAAAGCCCTTTACGTGCTGCGGTTTCCCTGTTACCGTGCAGCATCAGATAACATAACAACCACCCCCCACCCACCCATTCAATTCTGTGGGATGACCCCCTCCCCCCACCACGTGGCTGGTACCATGGAAGATCCATGCAGATCGCAAACTAGCCCCCCCATCCACTTCTGTGGGATGATCGCGTTACCCCTCCCCCCACCACGTGGCTGGTATCAGGGAAGACCCCTGCTAGCCAAACGCGAAAAACTCAGCGACATTATCCACCCCCTCCCCCCCGCCCGCTTGGCTAACTGCAGGGAAAGATTTCTTTTCAGCTACAGGCAAACAGCCCAGTAGGAACGGGGCCACCTCTGTCCCCCTAATTACATTCCCATATCTCAAACAGGTTACCCTGAACGATATCACTCTCCTGAGGATAACACAGCAAGATAAAGAGCGGATGTTGCTTGAATGCCAGCAAACACCGGGACCATACGCTGCCAAGCTTTGTCAAGCAATGATACCGGATTACTTGCTGCTAGCATGGCGCGGTCAAGTGTCCTACCATGGAGGACGGAATAAGGCTGCCCTGCCCAGAAACCTTCTGGAAAAGCTTTTGGAGTACCTCCAGGAGAGTTTCATGGAGATGTCCCTGGAGGATTTCAACTCCATCCCCAGACACGTTAACAGACTTTTCCAGTAGCTGTACTGGCCGCGAATGCATCCCAAGTCCCCAGGGCAAATTAATCATTAAACAAATACTTGTTTTAAACCATGTTTGATATATTTGAAAAGGTACACTCACCAGAGGTCCCTTCCAGGGGGTCTGCGATGCCGCCTTGGGAGGGTTCGGAGGGCACTTCGGTCAGGGTCAGAAACAGCTCCTGGCTGTCGGGGAGAATGGAGTGCTGTGTGCTCTCCACAAGTTCGTCCTCCTCCTCCTCCTCCTCTTCCCCGTCCGCAGATTCGTCATGCAACGATGACATTAACCCCTCCTCGGAGTCCACGCTCAGGGGTGGGGTAGTGGTGGCGGCCCCTCCGAGAATTGCATGCAGCTCATCGTAAAAGCGGCATGTCTGCGGCTCTGCCCCGGACCGTCCGTTGGCCTCCTTCGTCTTCTGATAGGCCTGTCGGAGCTCCTTCACCTTTATACGGCACTGAATGGAGTCCCGATTGTGGCCTCTCTCCATCATCCCCTTGGAGATCTTGTCAAAGATCTTTGCATTCCGTCTCTTGGAACGCAGTTCTGCGAGCACTGAATCCTCTCCCCATATGGCGATCAGATCCAGTATCTCGCGTGTGGTCCATGCTGGTGCTCGTTTGCGGTTCTCGGACTGCATGGCTACCTGTGCTGTTCAGCTCTGTGTGGTCACCTGTGCTCACCAGGCTGGGCAAACAGGAAATGAAATTCAAAAGTTCGCGGGGCTTTTCCTGTCCAACTGCCCAGAGCATCCGAGTTTAGATTGCTGTCCAGAGCGGTCACAATGGTGCACTGTGGGATACCTCCCGGAGGCCAATACCTTCGAATTCCGTCCACACTAACCCTAATTCGAACCGGCAATGTCGATTTCAGCGCTACTCCCCTCGTCGGACAGGAGTACTTTAAATCGAATTAAATGGCCTTTTTGTGTGGACGGGTACAAGGTTAATTCGCTATAACGCTGCTAAATTCGAACTAAAATCGTAGTGTAGACCAGGCCAAATTGATTCTCAAATGGAAGGCCCTACATATTGTTGAATGTAACACATCCTCTATTAAAGGTGTCCTTCCATTGCAGAGGGGAGGAATGGACTCCACAATCTGCCTGGCCTCCTTTTCCCTCCTTCCTTTGTGAACCTGCATATACTATGTGTGTCACTGTGATTTTCCATAAAATATATATTACATAGTATGTTCTTTCCCTTTACCTTTAGACTTTCAATCCTGAGCTCCCAGCCCTGGACACGAACTTGACAGATGCTTCATCCAATATGGAAAATGTAAGTGTTGGGGAATTTTTCTGATGGAAAGGATTGACAAGGTATTGAAGGAGCTGAATTTTGTTTGACCCTAGTCAACAAGTTGTCTATGTGACAAGTGAAATTGATTGGAGATACAACATGAAAACTGCCATTCTAGTTTGTTTCACTGTCCAAAGTGAGTGAAGAGCAGAAATGGGGAAAAGCTTGAACTTTAGATTTGTTTAAATTATCTCAGGTGTTACTATGTGCAGCAAGTAAGAGAAAGTTGTCTTGAGTGTCCCCTTAAAGTTTGTAATATTCCTACCTATTTTGGAAAATGTTTATTTCACCCATTCTCATTTTGCCTTCGGTATCGTATTCTTTGATTTGTCAATAGAGGTGGGGAATAATGGAGAGGGAGAAACCTAGTCAGAAATACTTTCAGTTCATATATTCATGAATTATTCACTCAACTCTGTAAACGGGGCATTGATGAATATTTGTCGTCTTTAAGAATTGACACCGGTTCTTCATCGTGACATAAAAACTTGAATAAAATACACTTATCCCAAACACACCTCCATAGCAACTTCCTAAAGGGAGACATGAGACATCAGAATTCAGTGCTAATAGCTGTTCTTTAATCCAGTTTGTAAATTCCTCTCTTGAAACAGAAAACTTGTGCAAATATGGCTTCTGATTTTACAGATCTTGAAACAATATACCTTAGTTAAATAAGCTTCTCTGTCAGCCTGCTTTGGATCACGTTAATCAGAGTAAAATGCTGGCAGCTTTCATCAGGTGTGATTTTAATTTGTAAGCATTACTTGAAACAGCTTTTCATGGTCTGCCCTGCTGAAATAAAAGAGCTAGTAGAGCTTTTGGTTTTAGGGTGAGATCAATATTTACTGGGAAACATCTGCCAAAAACCAACTGCAGCAAACCTGTACAGGGAATGTTAGTTCCCTGAATTACAAGAAGCATATCTGAAAGCTCCTATTTGCTGCACTGCCAGCTTTCACCCTCATGAGCAGCAACAGTCCTTAAGATCAGGGCTGTGCAGATTAGTAATAGATATAGGGGAGGGTGAGAGAGTGCATGCATGCCATTTTGGCCTTTTTTGGTGGAGGTGTTGGTTAATGACTACCCCCACCCTCAGTCTCTGTTACTTAACAGAAAGCTGAAAGTCCTAGTAATATTTCTGATTCTAAAAATTCTCTATTGCTAAATGTGCTGCATTTATTTGTGTTCACTTCCCCTCTAGATTGAGGACTTGACGGACAGCGTTGAAGAGCTAGGGACAAGTGAGCAGGAAACAGGAAACAAAGGTGGGCAGCAGGGAAAACTGGGAATTGTCCCAGAGTCTTTAGACCACCCTAAAAATACATCACTGGGGTTTGAATGTAGCTTTCCCAGCCTGTGTTGGTATGACCTCACTTCCATAGTTGAGAGCCCAGTCCAATTCCTGTTTAAGACCCTCACTTTCCATTGGCTTTAATGGGAGCTGAGTCAAGCCCTTAAGGATTTAATATAGCACCATCAGCATAGCTGGTGGATTTAATATTTCATGTGTTAATGTCACCAAGGAGACTTTGCATTTTGTAATAATTCTATTTGGGGTGGTGGGAGCAAGTGCAATTCAGAGACCTTCAAAGTGGGGTCCACAGCTGCACCCCCTTTACTGTGGCGGTGTGGCCCACATAGACTGCAGCTCCCAGAATGTAATGCTCTGTCTGCTTTATTTATGGAGCGTGGTAAGTATACATACAGCTTCATGTGATGTATGAGGTTCCAGCTCCGATGAGTTTGAACTCTGCTTCAGGCATGAATATGAAATGCAAGGGAGCCTCAAACACAAGATGGTTGAGGCGACAGGAAGGGAAGGCTTCATGAAAGGAGGCATATTGAGAAGTGAGAGGTTGCTCCAAATGGAGGATGCAGCATGGCAAAAACTGCAAGCTGGGGAGTGGCAGATGGGTGAGATTGGAGCAGTTGTAAAGACAAGGCAGCGTGTATGGCTCTAGAAACAGAGTAGGAGGAAGTACAGGAAAGCTTCAATAATGTCTTTAGGGCACTATGTGATAAGGAAAGGCTGAACCTTAAATCCGAAGTGTAAAGACAGGAAGCCACTGAAGGGATTTGAGGGAGAGGGAATGATGTTTGGAGTGACGAGGGGAACTTTTAGCAGCAGCAGAGTGAGGAGAGGGAAGTTGTTGAGAGGCTGGTGCATGCCATTTGTATAGCATTACAGTGGTCAGGGCAGGCCATTTTGGACAAAGTTAATTGCATGCATTTGTGATGTGATTGTAGCATCCACAAATTGTGTCTCCAGCCTAAAGATGAAGGCAACCAAGTCTGCTCCATTTCACACAAGCTTTAAGTGCAGTCCTCAGGATCCTCTTGTTTCTGGCCCACAGCTGGCCAAAGGTGGTTTGCCTCTGTGATATCTGAAGTGAAGGAATTTTTGAAGCAATCCCCTTCCCCCCCCCCGCCCCATTTCCCTTTTTGAATAAGACCTCCTTGCTCTTGCACCTGTCATGAATCTGAGTTTAAATGTTTGTTTCCTTACAGACATGCAGCTGATACAGTACAGGGGCAACCCTCTGCTTTCGTTATTCGAAGAACTGCATTCTGTTGAAGGTGCAGGGAAGACGGAGGATCCTAAAGATCTTCTCCTGTCCTCACTGGAGGAGAAACCCGCTATCTCTCTTCCCTCAAGTAGCAAAGCAGCTTCACCACTGGCAGCTCCAGCAAACCAGGCTGAATCCCTCGATACCTTGGAACTGTATGATCAGCCTCTACTTTCAGAAGACGGAAATGGAGAGTATAAATTATTTCCCCTCCTGCTTCTCAGTCCTGTTGCTAACTTTATAGAAGAGGCCTCTGAGATAGAAACTGCTTGAGAACTTGCACAAAATCTTCATATGGTCAGCTTCCTGGTGTAAAATATAGAGATGGTACAAGGCTCAGTGAGAAGCTTCTCTTCCCTTCCCCTCACCTCCCCCCGGGTCTAATATGCAAAGATAATGAAAGGTCTCTTAAAAATGCAAGAGCAGTTCATGCGAGAAGCTGAAAGCAATGTCAAAACAAGAACTGCACAGCACTGAAGGCATTTGGAAGAGGAGCAAATGTCACCAATATATTGCACTGTAATATGTAAAAAAAAAAATTATATTGTTGCAAAAGGAAATCTGTATCCTATTGTAAAGTTGGGCTGTATTTTTTTAGCTGTCCTGTCACATCCTATTGAATATTGCAACATGGGATTTACTTGCTCTGAGAGTCTCTTTCATTAGGTGGCTTGTCTCTTGTTAGAACTAGATTTTTTTAACATTTTAAAAGATGGAATATATTTTATTTGTCTGCTGCTAAGATTGTTTGCATCTTCCTATGTTACTTTTTTCTAATCTTAGATTTGCCCCTAGGTATTAATATAGGCAAAATTATTTTCTTATGGAAAACAATATTTTTAACATGGAGTATTACTTTTTAATAAGCTAACAACCATCCCTTGACCAGAGTTCTTAAGTGTTCTGTTAGTTAACTGATTTCTTGTGCACAATGCATGGCAGCTCCTCTGGCGTAACTTGGACATAGCATACGCATGGGTCACTTGTCCTCAGTAGTTGGGGATCTGAGAAGTCCAGAAGGTAACAGAAGTCCAGAAACTGACCTTGCCTGAGCAAAGAGCACAGTTTGACATTTTCCTGCACCGGTTGTTACAAAGCTTGAGCTCTGCCTTGGCTCACTTGGGGCAAAACTAAAAGAGCCACATGGTGATTTTTCATTAACTTAAAACAATTCCTGTACACTGCTCTCTTCCAGCCATGATCTCTCCCTATTCGTGCAATTGCACTCATACATTGGGCCTGATTCTGCCCTCAGCTATATCTGAGGCTTGGTGTACTGGGAAATGTGCACATCTTTGGCAGAATTTTGTCCTTAGCCGGTGTCGTCTATTCCCAAATCTCTTCCTAAGGGTTCTAATTACAAGTCTATATTTTTCTCCTGTAAAAATGTGTTCAGCACCTTTAAACCCGTTCCCATGCTGGATATTAAAAAAGGGTGGTGTCAAAAATATTTTTCCCCTGAGCACTGAAACAACCCTCCTGTACTCTCCTGCTGGCCACTGCCTGTGATCAGCTGTGATGTAGAGAACCACATTTAACCACTGGTATAACCTAATGCTTCTCCATTGATATCAAACTTGTAACCTGCTTGTGCTCAGGCTTGATGTGGCTCATAGTCTTTAGACAGACAATATCCTGAACCAGCAAAACAGCTGGGAGCTAGCTGGAGACAACTAATTCGATAATATGATGCAATTCCATTAGAAAGAATGGCAATTACTGTGAAGTAACTTTACTTTGCGTTAAGTTTGTAATTAACTTGCATTCTCAACACTCTAAAATATCCTGAATCATAAAAGTGCCTGATCAAGAACCCGAGCTGTTTGAATGATAGGCCTAAACACAACTGTTCCACATTTATTTGGATAGTGACTAATGACGCCAGATACACTATTTTCAGATAGAGTAATTTGCAGCTCCAGCCTGTCGGAACCTGGTTTGTAGCTCCTTCTGTTCTCAGAGTCTGAAGTTAAATGGGGAAGCGGCTGTTTCTAAAGTTGTGTAACTTACAAAAGGACTGGCCTAAACCAACGTTTTGAACTGTCCTCTACCTAGGTGGTGGTTCATGTTTGTATCTCTTTAACTTCCGGTTGTTAGGTGTGCAGGATCCCAAGCTCTTGTTAGAAAGAGCTGAATTGGCCAAAACCTTTCTTGGGTTTGAAGAAGCTTGCTTGGTTGGTTTTGGGGTTTTGTTTGTTCTGTTTTCACAGATTTTTGCAATCCCTACCTTTTGCCAAAAGTAGCAAAATAGTACAGACCAGACCATTCTAGTGCAATTTCAAACCACACAGTTCAGGAAATGTGGATGTTCTTGTATCATTTTGATTTGAACATCTGCACTTCCTGCTACTGATCTCTCTTGAGATCACCCATCGTGAATGTACCTTGCATTAGCAGCGCCAAGCATTTATTCAATCTGAGGGTTTAGATCAAGTTAATTTCTTTATTTTTTTCTCCACATTTTATTTTCTTGAGACTGTGCTTAGAAAGCTTGAGCCAAAAAACCTAGGTTTAAAAATGGAAACAGAAAACGCTGACAGCTTTTTTGTTGGTGATGAGGTCTTGGAAATGTGTGAACTTGTGCAAGTTTCTTGGCACCAGCATATGCCGGATGTGGGAAGGGTGGGTAGCAAGGGAGGAATATGAGTTGAAGTAATTAAATTCTGGGATTGTAAAAACAGTACAAAGTTTGTCATGCCTTTGTTACTCTGCATGTAAAAGTGTGTTCTTGAGAGGGGAAAAAGGAACTGCAATAGAGTTGGTCTGGTGTGGGAGCAGACTGGGATTAGAGCTTGCGTGTTGAGATGTTTTGCATGTGATAAGGGAAAATGGATCTTATTATGGAACTGCAGAAATGAAGCGAGTCCTATCAACTTCCAGCAGATGCAGGACATTAGCTTTCTGATTTTAAGTAATGAGGGTTAACGTTGAGTATTTGTTTCTGTACGTGGTGGTGTAAGGGACAAAATAGCACATTGTAATGATATTGCAAAACAACTATACTGGAGGGTTGTCCAGAGGGCAGTCTGAGCAATGCATTGTCAAGTGATAATTCTGAAGTGTTGAAAGCTTGCAGGGGGCTGTTGCATCCTGTATTTGCAGTTCCACTCAAGGTCTCAGTTTCTGGAGTCCCTTTGGGGTAAGATCCTGATCTTTTATTTAACCCACTTCCCTTCTCCTATCCCCCCTCCCTCCCCAAAAAAGAGTAAGTATGTTAAGAAGGAAGCCTGTCCATTTGACCTCTGAAAGAGCTCCATCACAGAAAGATCAATGGCCTCCACTACAGGAATGCGAAGGGGCCACAAAGGCTTGGAGATGAAGTATGTGGGACAAATGACGATGGGAAGTGAGCTCAAAGGTACAACGAAAGAGAACGAGAGGGGGACAGTGAGCAGATGATCCCACACAAGTGCTCTGAAAAGGTGTGCAAAGGAGCTAGCCTGTTTAAGTGGAGCACAGGATCAGGTCCAAGAGGTTCTTCTAGCTGGACTGCTTGGTAAGAGGGACCATAATATAATTAAATTTAACTTCCCTGTGTTGGGGAAAACTCTACAGCGGCTCAACACTAGCATTTAATTTCAGAAAGGGGAACTCTTTAAAGACACCATAATAGAGGCTCAACTTGTATGTATACCCCAAATTAAAAAAACAGAACTGAAAAAGCCACCGTGGCTAAACAACAAAGTAAAAGAAGCAGTGAGAGACAAAATGACATCCTTTAAAAAGTGGAAGTTAAATCCTAGTGAGGAAAATGGAAGCGAGCATAAACTCTGGCAAATGAAGTGTAAAAATATAATTAGGAGAGCCAAAAAAGAATTTTAAGAACTGCTAGCTCGAGTCAAAAAGTAATAGCAAATTTATTTTTATTTAAAGGAGCACTCAAGGATGATAAGGCCATTGCAGAGAAACTAAATGAATTCTTTGCATTGGTCTTCATGGTTGAGGATGTGAGGGAGATTCCCAAACCTGAGCCATTCTTTTTAAGTGACAAATCTGAGGAACTGTCCCAGATTGAGGTGTCATTAGAGGAGATTTTGGAACAAATTGATAAACTAAACAGTAAAGTCTCCAGGACCCGATGGTATTCACCAAAGAGTTCTGAAGGAACTCAAATGTAAAATTGCAGAGCTACTAACTGTAGTCTGCAAAAACAACGAGGAGTCCTTGTGGCACCTTATAGACTAACAAATTTATTTGGACATAAGCTTTCATGGGCTCGAACCCACTACATCAGATGCATGGAGTGGAAAATACAGTAGCAGGTATATTTATACATAGTGCATGAAAAGATGGGAGTTGCCTTACCAGGTGGGGGGTCAGTCTAACGAGACAATTTAATTAACAGTAGAATACCAAGGGAGGGAAAATCACTTTTGTAGTGGTAATGAGGGTGGCCCATTTCAAACAGTTGACAAGAAGGTTTGAGTAACAGTAGGGGGAAATAAGTATGATAAAATTAGATTTTGTAATGAC
This sequence comes from Platysternon megacephalum, assembly GCA_003942145.1. Lineage (NCBI taxonomy): Eukaryota > Metazoa > Chordata > Testudines > Platysternidae > Platysternon > Platysternon megacephalum. Next base: position 23,202,248 of record QXTE01000005.1, on the reverse strand, counting down.
TCATCCAATCCCAGTCTTTATTCAGGCCTAATTTAATGGTGTCCAATTTGCAAATTAAATTCCAGTTCTGCAGTTTCACGTTGGAGTCTGTTTTTGAAGTTTTTTTTGTTGAAGAATTGCCACTTAAGTCTGTTGAGTGTCCAGGGAGGTTGAAGTATTCTTCTGGTTTTTGAATTTTGTAATTCCTGATGTCAGATTTGTGTCCATTTATTCTTTTCCGTAGAGACTATCCAGTTTGGCCAATGTATATGGCAGAGGGGCATTGCTGGCACATGATGTAGTCTGTAACCTATCATTTAAATCAGCTTCTGTACCAAATGACTGGACGATAGCTAATGTGACACCAATTTTTTAAAAGGGCTCCAGAGGTGATCCTGGCAATTACAGGCCAGTAAGTTTGACTTCAGTACCAGGCAAATTGGTTGAAACTATAGGAAAGAACGAAAGTGTCAGACACATAGATGAACATAACTTATTGGGGAAGAGTTAACATGGTTTTTGTAAAGGGAATTCATGCCTCACCAATCTACTAGAATTCTTTGAGGGGGTCAACAAGCATGTAGACAAGGGGGATCCAGTGGATATAGCGTATTTAGATGTTCAGAAAGCCTTTGACAAGGTCCCTCACCAAAGGCTCTTAAGCATAGTAAGCTGTCAAGGGATAAGAGGGAAGGTCCTCTCATGGGTTGGTAACTGGTTAAAAGATAGGAAATACAGGGTAGGAAAACATAATCCCAACTATGCATATAAAATTATGGGATCTAAATTAGCTTTTACCACTCAGATTTTTTGAGTCATTCTCTGAAAATATCCATTCAATGTGCAGCGGCAGTCAAAAAAGCAAACATGTTGGGAATAATTAAGAAAGGGATAGATAATAAGACAGAAAATGTCATCTTGCCTCTTTTAAAATCAATGGTATGCCCACATCTTGAATACTGTGTGCAGATGTGGTTGCTCCATCTCAAAAAAGTTATATTGGGATTGGAAAAGATTCAGAAAGGGGCAACAAAAATGATTAGGGGTATGGGATGGCTTCTGTATGAGGAGAGATTAATAAAACTTGGACTTTTCAGCTTGGAAAGAGATGGGGATATGAGAGAGGTCTATAAAATCATAACTGGTGTGGAGAAAGTACATAAGGAAGTGTTATTTACATCTCATAACACAAGAACTAGGGATCACCAAATGAAATTAATAGGCAGCAGGTTTAAAACAAACAAAAGGAAGTATTTCTTCCCGCAACGCATAGTCAACCTGTGGAACTCCTTGCCAGAGGATGTTGTGAAGGCCAAGACTATAACAGGATTCAAAAAAGAACTAGATAAATTCACGGAAGAGAGGTCCATCAATGGCTATTAGCCAGGTTGGGCAGGGATGGTGTCCCTAGCCTCTGTTTGCCAGAAGCTGGGAGTGGATAACAAGGGATGGATCACTTGATGATTACCTGTTCTGTTCATTCCCTCTGGGGCACCTGGCATTGACCACTGTTGGAAGACAGGATACCGGGATAGATGGACCTTTGGTCTGACCCAGTATGGCCGTTCTTATGTTCTTAATAACTGGGATTGGTGGGCAGAAGCATCGGAACAGAAGGCCCTCCTGTGCAAGGGACGGTGGGGCCTAGTGTAGCAGCCCTGGAGAATAGGCAGAAGTGATGCCATACAGTTAGTGGTGTACAGCAAGCTTCCCCAGATTTCAGTTCCCATTTTGCCTGGAATGGCTGCGACCCAAAGGTGAAAGACTCCATCTGGTAGGTTATGAGAGACTGTTGCCTTACTCCCTCTAAGCAGCACTCTCCTTGTTTACAGTTTCCTTAACCATCCACAGGTTGACTATGCGCTGTGTGAAGAAATACTTCCTTTTGTTTGTTTTAAACCTGCTGCCTATTAATTTCATTTGGTGACCCCTAGTTCTTGTGTTATGAGATGTAAATAACACTTCCTTATGTACTTTCTCCACACCAGTTATGATTTTATAGACCTCTCTCATATCCCCCCTTCGTCATCTCTTTTCCAAGCTGAAAAGTCCCAGTCTTCTTTTTCTTTGGATTTTCTTAAAAGTCAAGATCTCTGTACTAAATTGAGGGACACTTCAGGAGAAAGAGGAGAAATGAAATGCTGGCACAGCTAGTTACATGGGTGTTTCCTTCTATTTCAACATCCATCTTATTAATGTGGCTTATTTCCTAGTAACAAGGAGTGACAACATTGACACACTTTGATACAATGTGGTGACAGACTAAACAACTGCCATTGTGTTAATGTAACTGCCCCTCCACCCAGCACACATTGTATTAGAGCTGTTGGGTAACTGGCATTTCTGTTCAATTAAAAATGTTCAGATTTGAAAGTTTTATTTTTGTTCTAAATCTGAATGGTGGGGGGGGACTGAAATTGTCTGTGAAGTGGAATTTTGGGTTGATCAGAACATTCTGAGAGAAAATCAAAACATCTTTATTCAAAAAATTGCGATCTTGATGTGAAAGCTTCTGTAGGAGACATGCCCAACCCCTTTTTCACTGTCATCACATTATGTGGATTCCTCTTTGTTCACATCACAGCATGCCAGGATGGGAGAGTTGAGCACCAGTTCTTTGCGTGTCATTTTAAGGTAACCAGGTCCATATTGAATCTTTGTCCAATACTTGCCTCTGTGGTTTGAGCTCTTGGGTGGTCAGCCAGTGTCCCCTGTATCATCCTGCAGTCAATCACAATTACAACTTGTTTTTAATTCACTTTCAGATTTCCTTCCTTGGCTCTTTCTAGCAGAGAGATGAGGTTGAGGTCCTTATCGGCCATGGCCATAGTTTCTGCAATGCTGTGTCTGCATCCGCATGCTAGAATGTCATCAGCTGTGAGTGACACTTATCCCTGCAAGTCCTGTTAGTATGGCTTGCTGGCGGCATTGATAGTCTTTCACTACAGGTTTGATCCCAAACAGCATTCTCAGCCCTCTGTATCTACCTGCTGATGTCCAAAATGTGGTGAGGTAGCTGCTTTCCTTACCTAGTAATACTTGCCAATATCAGTCTTTGGCAAATACTGAGGCTATTTTGAGCTTTACAATGTCAAGTAAAACTTCTTCTGTTGTAAGCATTTTGTACTGAGCTGCTCTTAGTGCTTTGTTTAAACTATTTGAATCTGTTTATCCAACTTGGGGGCTTTATGACTTTAACAATGTTGCCTGCCTTTTAAGTTTTGTTTTATTGCTCCTATTCTTTTTTTCTTTTGATGTTAATCTGTACTCTGTGAGGCAGATAGTGGCTGAATTGTTTTATTTGTTTCTGGGTGTGACATGCTTTGATGACATCCCAGTCCTTCAAAACCAGCTTGATAATCTTTTGACAGCTTTGCTGCAGGGTTGCCGTGGTTCACTGTCTGCTCTGGGTATGTTTTTGCTTGTGTCTGTTGTATGACTCCTTTGTCCCAGATTTCAGCCTTCAATTATTTTAGCTCAAAGCAGTGCTTTCTGTGTTTGTGCTATCAGAAATTTCTGCCTGATAGGGTGACCAGACAGCAAGTGTGAAAAATCGGGACGGGGGTGGGAGGTAATAGGCGCCGATATAAGACAAATCCCTAAATATCGGGACTGTCCCTATAAAATCGGGACATCTGGTCACCCTACTGCCTGATCATTTTTCCGGGGTATTCTGCTCGTAATTTACACTGTGAATGGCTAGCCAACTACAAAAGCAGTTTCTCCTTCCTTGGTGTTCACACCTCAACTGCTAGAAGAGGACCTCACCCTCCCTGATTGAACTAACCTCGTTATCTCCAGACTGATTCTTGCCTGCACATTTATACCTGCCTCTGGAAATTTCCACCACATGCGTCTGACGAAGGTGGCGTTCACCCTCGAAAGCTTATGCTCCAATACATCTGTTAGTCTTAAAGGTGCCACAGGACTCTCTGTTGCTTTTTACGCTGTCCTAGTGTATTATGATCACGCCTTGCCTAATTTTAATTTGGCTTCACTTGGTTGCAATTTCACTTTCTTCTCTTACATAATACCAATCTTTTTAGCCTAGCACGTTCATCGATGCCTCCCCATCTATTTGGCATTCAGTTTCCTGCATGTGTGCCGCTGCCTTGTCTTTGCATCTGCTGCTAGTCTGAGCTTCACAAACCATTTAATTTTGCTGTTTTGCACTGCATTACTGTCATGTGCAGAATCTCCTCCTCTGAGTCGCTGCTTGCTTCCTTGACACGGTACACTCTTTTTGTTTGTTTTTCTGCAAGCCTTGGCATAATTTCTTATTCCGTAATTTTGTCAAGACCCCAGATGAATGGCATTTTCCATTAACAAGTTTTTCTCTACAGTACCTTCCTTAGCATTTTTTCATCTCTTCTGCTTTGTGATTTGTGCATTTGCTTTTGCACAAATTTTGGTGTATTTTTCCTTGTATTTTTATTCTTTCCCTTGGCTACTTGGTAAACTAATCTCTGTCTGCTCCACTTTATGCTCTGCATTTGGAAATGAGCTTTGCACGTGTCCCTCGCTCTTGGTAGGTAGTGTGGGCACTCTGAGCATTCTTTTTCAAGCTCCTTTGTCTTTTGTCCCATTACTAATCTATTAGTAATGTATGAGTCAGTCATTTTCACAGCTTGGCAATATATTGATCAAGAATCTGAAGAAATAGATTACACTTGTTGAAGAGAGATCTTTCATATCATTTGGAACACTTCTAGTATTTTACATGGGTCTGCTGCTGACATGTCTCTATCTGCTCAGGGACAGGAATCTGGTTTGCTGCCATGATTATTCTTTTCTCTTTGAGTTGTTCTTTTTGATATACTTAGTTTCTGAATGCATTAACCCGGAGGAGCCAATTCTCTTCTGACACCATGTTCAGTGTTCATATGTAAAAAGAGAACAAGCCAAGACAGTGCAACATTCAGGCTATGTTCCTTCCTCCACATGTACAGTCTTCTCTCATTAAGCACGTCTTAAAGTAGTTCTATAGGTTCCCAGACATTGCCATATAGATAAGCTTAGCTATCTTACTAGGTGGCTTCCCAATAGGGAGCGATCTCTCATAACAGGCTACTATGAGGTAAAATAATTAAGGGGAGATGGTTTCTCTTCATCTTTTCTTCCTTCCTTTTGAACATTTCATGCTAGTGTCCCTTCTGCCCAGCTCTAGAAGCTGTTCAGATTGAAAGTAGAGATGCCAGAACACTTTTCTCAAAATGTCAGAGATGCCCAGATATGCAAAACCATTCCCTATCAGAATCACTGCTTCTCAGGATCTAGCCCTCCATCCTGTAAGCCTGGCCACCATCTTTGTTCCTAGATGTATGCATTTATGTTTAGTCACATTAAAACCCATATTGTTTGCTTACTTGCTCCCAGTTTACTAAACAATCCTAATGGCTGTGCATTAGTGACCTGTCGTCTTACTTATTTATCTCTCCCCCAATTTTTCTATCATCTGCAAACTTTATCAGTGATTTTGTTTCCTTACAGGTCATTGATTAAAAAGCTAAATAGCACAGGGCCAAGAACTGATCTCTGGAAAACCACATGGGAAGCCAACCTGATTGATGATGAGTCCCTGTTTACAGTTACATTTTGAGACCTATCTGTTAGCCAGTTTTTAACCCATTTAATGTGTGCCATGTTAATTTTATATTGTTCTAGGTTTTGTTTAACAAAATGCTATGTGGTACCAAGTCAAATGCCTTGAAGATGTCTAATATATTAAGCCAACATTATTACATTTAAGAACCAAACTTGTAATCTCATTTAAAAAAAGCTATCAAGTTAGTTTGGCAGGATCTATTTCCCATAAACCCATGTTGATTTGCATTAATTATGTTATCCCCCTTTACTTCTTTATTGACCGAGTCCCATATCAGTTGCTCCATTATCTTGGCCAGGATTGATGTCAGGCTGAGAGGCCTATGATTACCCAGGTTTACCCTTTATAAAAATTGGCACAACACTTGCTTTCTCCTGGTCTTCTGGAACTTCCCCAGTGCCCCAAAACTTATTGAAAATCAATATTAACAATCCATCAAGCTCCTCAACCAGCCAAAGTCCACACATTGAACAATGAGGAGAAAACAAAATCAAACAGCTGTTCATTCACCAGCCATTTTGTGTACTGAATGAGACGGGTCCTGTGGAAAAAATGTGATCGTATAATTCAATACTGTACCTTAATGCATATACACAAGGGCCCTGAATTGATTTGGCACAGTCTATCTTAATTCCGGCACTTCCTAACTATTGAGTGCTTCTCTTTTCAACCATAATGTGCTTTTAACAGAACTTGCATGTGTGATAGAGAATATAAATATATGGCCTTTGAGAGAAGAATAGAAAACATGAAGAGAAGGCAAAAATGTCCAATTAAAAAGATAATCAAAGGAAGCAATTACTTGGACAATCAAATGAATGGCAAGCAAGGCAGACTCAAAGTAAGGGCAATATGTAATGGAAAAAGAGAAAAAAAACAGTCCTTTTTCTTAACTCCATCCTTCATTAGGAGCCGTCCTATCTGTAGAACCGTCACTCCAACACCTTCAGCTGCCAGTAAGACATACTTGTGGTTTTTGTGAAAAAAGGAAGGAAAAGAGCAGCAGCAACTCTGTGCTAGCTGAGTGAGTGAGTGCGTACGTGCCGAAAGGAAGTATGGCTGCCTTGGCATCTGCTGATAGGAGAGGAGATCCAGGGTAAGAGAAGTGTAGCTGCGGTTCTTTGAAGAATGGAAAAGTTAGTGTGGCTAGTGGTGTTCGTGAATTCCTTCACCTTCTGCAATGGTGAGTAAATGAAAACGTTTTCCAGAGACGGTTAATCTAAGTTCACATAGGTATGGACTTGATAAAAGATTTAAAACGTTAAAAGGCTGTGAAAACCAGTATCTCTTCTGTTCTACCAGCTTGGTTTTCAGTCACTTCAAATTCAAACCATGTAGAAAGTAGCAGCATATTATCCCTGGAGTGAAAATGCAGCTTGTATATTTCCAGTTCGGTCATTATGCAACACATACATTCTCCTTGTTGTAAGAAACAGCCCAGTATTGAGCAATTTGTCAGATTTAATCTACTCAGAGTAAGATTAAAATAAGACTGTCCAGGGTACTGGGAGAGTTTATTCTCTGGCATTTTAGCTTCTTCAAAATTCATGTTGTGGTTGGAATAAGTTCATTCTTTTTGAACTTAGCTTTTCAGAATCATACTAGTGCAGGGGTGGGCAAACTTTTTGGCCCGAGGGCCACATCGCGGAATAGAAATTGTATGGTGGGCCATGAATGCTCACAAAATTGGGGCTGGGGTGTGGGAGGGGGTGCAGGCTCTGGGATGAAGCTGGGGATGAGGAGTTTGGGGTTGGGACCGAGGGGTTCGGAGGACGGGAGGGGGATCAGGGATGCAGGAAGGGGGTGCAGGTTCTGGCTGGGGGTGTGGGCTCTGGGGTGGGGCAGGGGATGAGGGGTTTGGGTGCAGGAGGTTGCTCCGGGCTGGGATCGAGGGGTTTGGAGAGTGGGAGGGGGATCAGGGTTGGGGCACGGGGAGAGGCTCAGGGATGCAGGCTCCGTCCAGAGTGGGGCTGAGCTGCGTGGTGCAGNGTTCTGGCTGGGGGTGTGGGCTCTGGGGTGGGGCAGGGGATGAGGGGTTTGGGTGCAGGAGGTTGCTCCGGGCTGGGATCGAGGGATTTGGAGAGTGGGAGGAGGATCAGGGTTGGGGCACGGGGAGAGGCTCAGGGATGCAGGCTCCATCCAGAGTGGGGCTGAGCTGCGTGGTGCAGCCCCGGACGGAGCACCGGAGCAGGGCCGAGCCATGTGGTGCAGCTCACGGGTCAGCTTAAAATGGCTCGTGGGCCAGATCCGGCCCGCAGGCCGTAATTTGCCCACCCCTGTACTAGTGGGTGTCATTGTAATTACAGTGCTAGCTATGGCTCTACATACAACTCTCCTCCAGACAGATTCTGATCTCCATCACTGTAAGATATTCTATTCACACTTGTATAATTGAAATCAGAATCTGAGCTGTCATTTCACATCGTGCTGCAGTTTCAAATGAAATGCACTTGCACTTTATCAGTAAATCTGCACTGAATGACAACGAACTTGGAAAACAGAATAAGGGGAAAATGTTGAAAACTGCTTTGAAAGGTGAGTGTGGAAACCCAGAGTTACTCCCATGTTTTAGGAAAGGATGTGGGGGAAGGCACCAGTCCTGGTTTGTGGTGCAAAAGTAGAAGTTTAGATGTATGTGAACTCCTGTTTCAGTTGCTTACTTGGAGTTCTGTTTTAAACTGAGTTAAAAGTAACAGGAGGCTTTCAGAAAAGGGGACCAAGGGGACGAAAAGTAAAAGCTGGACTTTGAGGAAAATTCTGACGTCACTTGCTAATGAGATGCAGCAGTTCTCTGACTATTTATGAGGCTGAAATTTGGACGGGCATCTGATAAACCGGAAGAGTGAGCCTAGATTCACCGAACTTGGAGATGAGATAAGAATTGTGGCTCCAAATGCAAACCTGCCCATAGTTCCGATCCAGTGCTCTGGTTGGGATTCGTCTTATAAAGATGGCCATGAACCAAGAAGACCAGATGCAGATCTGGACCGCCCCAAAGTTCAAGGAACTTCGGATCCATTGTTCCAGTTCACAGACCAAAGGCTAGTGACATTGCAAGAGTACTCATGACTTTTGTGTTCGAACTAATTAGGACAACATGCCTTGTGTGCATCAGCCTCTGAACATCTCTTTCTGCTCCATGGGGCACTTGAAGGAAGAGGGGGGAAACTTTCTAAGCAGCCACATTATGACAGGATCTGAGAGGCAATAACCATAATTCCTTTTCATGAGTAGAGCTCAAAGCACTTCACAATCTTTTCATGTATGTATCCTCACCACACCCCTGTGAGACAGCAAAGTGGTGTTATCTGCATCTCATAGAGGGGGAACTGAGTCACAGAAATAATAAGTGGCTTTCCTAAGGTCACACATGAATTCCACGGTGGAGCAGGGAACTGAAGCCAGGTCTCCCACATCCTAAGTCAGTGCCCTATCCACTAGGTGTGACTAAGGAAACCAAGCAGTAGTGTTTGTCAAGAATAACAACTCTGTGCTTGCCGCTTAGTGGACGCTACCTGGATGTGCCTCTAGCACTGTTTGGTCTTACTGACATTCTCTCCTCTGTTCTTTTTATTTCTACCCCTCATTTCCTGCTCCCTCTCTACAGCCATCCTGGAACTGACTGGCACCCACGACATTGAAGGGACATGGAAGAGTTCCATCACCTTGCCATGTGTCTACAGGCCTTCCCAGGACTTTGTGCAGCAAACAGTCATTTGGACCTTGGACCGAGATCAAAGCCCTGCCACCGTCTTTCGAAGGGATAGCTCTGGCAATCACATCCTGTTGTCACAGTACAGAGGTAGGGTCAGCGTGCCAAATAGCACACCAGGGAATGTCTCTCTTGAAATTGAGAAGCTTGAAGTCACAGACAGTGGACAATACACTTGCAAAGTCACCTGGAGAGCCCAGGACAAGAGCCTGCTAACAAGGGAGAGAACCACTACAGTTAATGTTGTTAAAGGTAAATCCAATAATAAAATTTGCGTTTACTTGGCATTTCTCACTCATAAATCACTTGACTGAGCTGGCTTTAGATCTGGTGGGGATGGGGTTATGCAGAGGGACTTCCACTCCACACTGACTCCCACATCTGCAGGGTTGGGGCCAGCATTTCCCATGGATTCTCGAGCGCCATGCATCGTCTTCACTGCACTGGCACTAGCCCCACCCTAATGAGGGGAAAATGAGCCAAAGGATGGGATTCATGCCTGCGACATTGATTTGGGGATGTGGCTTGTACCTAGTTTGGCCACTAGTGCTGCTTAGGATAGCCTTCACAACTGCCTTAAGGTGCCTCACTGCTGAACATCTCTATGGGCCTTGCAGCAGTTATAGAAGAGTTGGGGTACAGGATTGCCCCAGCTACACACTCCAGAACATCCACACCAATACACAGAGTTCTGGGGTGTGTTGGGGAAGGCTTATGGAGGGGCAGAAAGACAATGTGGGGGTATTCCCACTGCCTCTGACAGTGAAAGACTTAAGTGTGGGGGTATTCCCTGCAGTGGCCATGTTGTGCTAGCATAGCTGGTGCAAAGCAGTCACAAGGAAACCATGAATGGAGCTCAGAACTCTGTAGAGAAGGATTATATGAGCAGGTAATGAATTAATTCATTCTGGAGAAGGGTGAACAGCCATGGAATTCAGGGAAGACTCCTGCACATTTCTATAATATCCAAATTCCCAGGTCAAATACCCCACAACTTTGGGACAATTCAGACCCAGATCCCTTTTCTTCTGTCTTTCAGTTGCAGTGACTAAACCCATCGTCAGACCAGGCCCTCTGGGATTCACTGTACCAAAAGGGGCTAAGACAAGCCTGACCTGCTCTGCCAATGGGTCCCCACCCATCACCTACCGCTGGTTCAAAGGAGAGCCAGGAGGGGAGACAGTGCATGTGAGCAATCACGCCGTACTCATGTTTGATTCTCTGCAAACGTCTGACACGGGGAAATATTACTGTGAAGCAGGAAACAGAGCAAGCTCACAAGTCATACAGCAGAGTGATGCAGTGCAGCTGACTGTGAGGGGTAAGTGCCCCAAACTAGTGCTTGGTGGTCTCTGAGACACTGGATGAGGAGGAGGCAAATGACTAAGAGGGTTTAAGAAAGGTTTAGACATTCATACTGAATGTAAACAACATCTGTAGTGACACTCCCTAGCTCTCACTCTCAGCCTTCATAGTTAGGACACAGCTGATCACTGGCTAGGGTCATAAAAATGTTCTCAATCCTCCAGCTCTGCCACTTGCCAGCTTGCTGACCTTAGGCAAGTCCCCTTCCTGTGCCTCAGTGTACCCCTGGAGATAACAGGCATTTCCTTTTGTAATGCCCTTTGAGATCTATGGATGCGAAGTGCTCTAAAAGACTTGCGAGGTTTACAACTTCCCCCCCTGAAGACTTTGCATTTATCCAATTTATACATTCGCAATTGAAGGGTTGGAAGAGTCTGACACATTCGTCACTTCTCTCTTAGACCTCACAAAACCAGCAACCATGGTACCCTGCTCTGAGACCAAGGCGCACACCACCATCTCAGAAGGAGGTGAGGCCTGCTCAGTGCTGAATTGGAAGCAATTTGGAGACTGGAAGGGAAATGGTGTTTTCATTGCGGTTCTGTGTGAATGATGGAGAAGGGTGGGCTGAATGCGACGCGTCCGCTTGCTGCCATTTTAGAAGTTAGTCCTCAGGTTGATAGAGCTTGCTGGAAATGACCTCAACTGCCCTATGTGGTTCTAGCTGCTACACCCCTTTCCTCTGCTGTCCTGTGAAGCATGACCTCGTGCTGTTGGGCTGCTTGGTTACAGGCTCCATGGGATGGCAGCTGTTCTAACACTTGGAAGGACATGCCTAGAGGAGTCATGGATTTCCTTAGCTCCATGTGGTACGGCATGAAGTCACCAGGAGCAAAATTCCTGCCTCCATAACTCCAGTGGTTTGGGAGGATTCAGTATGTTGGGGAGCCCAGCAGAGCACATTTGCTTCTTTACTTGAAACCTCACCATGTGCTGTTTTGATTTAGGTTACCAGGGGACCAGCCTTCCCCTCTATCTCATCATCCTGATCATTGTGCTCTGTGTGGCTGTGGTGTTTGTTGTCATTGCAGTCGTCTTGTGTAGGAGAAAGACCAAGAAGGGTGAGTGGGGTGTGCTGGGGATGCTCCGGGCGAACAGGCTGACTTTGTTTCTGAAGATTTCTGGAGAGGGGCCAAATAAAAACATTGCTACAGTGCAATGAAAGACAATGAGTCAATCAAGGTCACTTCTTGAAATGGAACACGAAGGGGTAGGCATATCGTATCAAGACCAGGAACTGGCAGGGTAATCATAATCCACTGGGCTAGTCTCATTTTCTTTGAGCACTGAACCTGTAGTACTTTATCTATCCATTCCAATAGTGTGAATCCAGAGATGTTTGCTAGTCTGTGTGCTCCAGAGATGTTTGCTAGGAAGTCAACATGGTTTCATTCTGTAAAAGTTGCTTCCAATTGACATCTCAACACAGTTCCTATTGACTGTAGAAAGAGTAGATGACTGAAGGGACCACTGTAATCATCTAGCCTTGGCCCTCCTGCAGAACACAGGCCATAGAATTCTCTAAATTAATTCCTGCTTCAAGTCATCCCCCGTTCCACATGTGGTTTCCTGGTTTCTGTGCAACCTGCTCTGTACATAGTTCCTGGACATTTCCCTCTGCCTCAGGCTTCGTGGCCGCTACTGGCCATGCCACCACTGCTTCCAAAGAAGGGCCAGATAACTTCCTTGGTCCGTTCTTTCAATAGAATTCTGCCCCCTCCTCCTACCTGGCCTGTGGAAGATGAAGTGTGGTGGGGAGGTGGTTGATGAGAATGGGTAGTTCCCTGCTTGACAGATTCATCACAACTCCATCCATGGGTGGTGAGCAAATATGAAAGGGGAGAGAGATGGCTCAGCGTCTGCCAAAGAAAGCCTTCTGTGCTGGGGTATTCCTGGCAGCCAAATTGCACTAGCATAGCTGGCGCAAAGCGGTCACCAGGCAACCAAGAACTGAGCAGGACGTGAGCAGGCAATGAATTATGTCAGTCTGGAGAAAGGCCCGAACCCTGCATCTGAACAGACATGAAATTCAGATCTGGCCCCATATTGTCCCCTAAATGTATAATAAACAAACCCCCAGATCAAATACTGCCCCAGTGTTGGGATAATTCAGATCTACATAGTTAAGCAGTCTGTAGCGTTTGTCACCACAGAACTCTGACCCAGTTTCCATGCCCCTGTTTTGGTTTATGTTCTGCCCCAGTCTCCTACTGGGACATGTCTGCTTTTGGTGCAGCTGACCATTTGAATTTCTTTTCTTCATTGGGAACTTTAGCACTGTTTGTGTGAGTTTTACATGAACATAGGTATTCTACACACTTTTAAAGACAAATACTTTTATAGGCATTTTTAGATAATTTACAAAATAACGTGGATTATGACAGTGATAAAGAAAAAATTGTCAGAAAAGAGGGTTTTAAAACTACAAAAAAGATAAGTTCCTTACATATGCTGAGGTCTCTTCAGAGAGAAAATATTTTATCCATTTTTTTTAAGTAAAAGTATTAAATATTAGTTTTTAGAAAATATTGTTTATGCATTTAGGTTACTTTGAAAAAAAGTGTGAAAAATAGTTGTATGCCTTTTGAAATAAAGAATAGAGCATGTATATTAGAGAAGATAGACAAGACACAAAGTGAGAGAGAACAGCCGAGAAAAGCAAAAGTCTCTTAGCCTGTTACAGAAAGAGTAAAAATAAAGGGGGAGAGAGAGAAAGTTATAAAGCAGCAAGAAAGCTTGTGTCACTGAGCACATGGCAGAGAGAAGAGAAAACCACCTAACCCCTACAGCTGCTTCTCGTCAAATGCCAACAATTCTGGGGGACAAGCTGGTGAGGTAATATCTTTTAATGGATCAACTTCTGTTACTGAGAGAGACAAGCTTTCGAGCTACACAGATCTGGTCCCTTGAAATATGTGTTAACTACTCATGCTACACAATCTGTTCTACCTTGTATTTAACTGTGACACTCTGATGTTGCAAACATCGTCAGGTGTGGGAAATCAACTCAGAGTGTCACAACTAAATACAAGGTGGAACAGATTGTTTAGCATAAGTAGTTTATTATGCTATTTAGCTGTTATTGGACACTATTCCTTCTCCCCCCCCCCCGCATTATTATTGACCATACTACCATTTTCATCTAATAATGGACCAATACTATTGTCTGGATTCCTTTTTGTTCCTTTTGTTCCTTGTTTGTAATTAAAAACTCCTTGTTGTTCTTAACTCTGCTGGTCATAGATTTCTTTTGCTTCCTTAATGAATTTTCTACAATCCTAAGCTGTTTGTTTTTATTCATGACTATCTGCTTCCCCCAGTGTTAAATGGTGCAATTGTGGCTTATTGGGCATCTTAAATCGTTCCCAATTATCATTCACATTTTTCTGTTTAAATACTTCCACCCAGCTGATTTGGCTTGTGATTGTTTTCAGTTTTGTAAAACTGACTTTTTTTTTCTCCAAAGCACCAAGTATCTATATATTACTAGTTTGGATGTCATGTCATGGATATATTTTTGTCATTGCAGGATGTTCACAGATAAATGTAATTGAATCACTTTGTAAACTTGACACTAATTTTGCAATTTTTAATTTTTAGTTCTGGTCAAATCAACTTTAGTGTCTACTTATTAGCCTGGCAAGCCTAATAGGAAGAGATTTTCAGTGTTCATTGCAACATAGGGCACTTCAGTGACAGATACCTTTTGGAAAGTATCACTGTCACAGGGCTCAAAAAAAAAATTAGATCACTCGATTGCTTCTTCTGTTCATTCCCTCTGAAGTACCTGGCATTGGCCATTGTTGGAAGACAGGATGCTGGGCTAGAATGGACCATTGGTCTGACCCTTCATGGCCGTTCTTATGTAGAACCATCATCCAGGGAGGGGCAGCAAGATGTAATGGGCTGAACACAAGGCTGTTTCTATTCCCAGTTTTGACAAGTCTCTTAACCACTCTGTGCCTTGGCTTTACCATGGGTAAAATGGGAATAACAATACTTACCTAACAGGGTTCTGGAATGGCTGCACTAATTTATGATAGCACAGTATGTTTTCATAACACTGTACAATGTAAGTGCCAATTATCGTTACATCTTTCAATAATAAGACTTTTTAAAAATCAAAATCTGATTTCCACTAGGAAGAATAAAACTACAAAATATTCACGTTTCTTTTTCTTTTTTTCAGATAATCCGAATGAAGTAACAGAGTGAGTAAGATTCTTCATCTGTCCTGCTGAAAGAACTTCTGGGGTTATAATATTGATTTCTGGGGCAGGAAAGCTATTTCCCAAGTGAAGAATAAATGTCCTCTTTGGTTATACAGGAGGAGGGGTTTGAATATCTTAATGATATTTGTGATTGACAGCATTAGATATTCACACGGGACAGCGATAGAAATGTTGTTTGTGAATATCTTAGAATCACCAAAATTAGAGTTGGAAAAGACCTATTGGATCCTCTGTTCCTTAACCAAAGAGACTAGTGCACAATTGTCTTCTGTAGTGAATTCCCAGTGTTTTGTCCAGAATCTAAAGAACAGGAATTTCTAGTTCTTCCCTTGGGATGGTCTCCCAGTTGAGAACCATTTCCTGATGTTCATCCAAAACTGTCCTTTGCTGAACCTCCTTCTATTACTCCCTGGTATTTCTTCCTGGACTATCCTAATCCTAAATTTGCATCCCTGTGTCCTACTCTTCCATTCACTAACACAAGACAAGCTGCCAATTTAAATGTCCTGATAATAAAACAATATGTAATGTAGGAGCTATTTCTCCAGATGCCAATGAAAGTGATCATAAGAGTGTGTGTTGCAGTGTGGTATTCTGCCAATGAAATTTGTCCAAGTGAGGTTTGTACAGCAGTTTGTTAAAATAAGGTCTAACTCTGATCAATATTGTTCACTGCATGCTGGGACTTCTCTTCATTGGCTGCACCTGCATTGTAAAAAATGTGGCCAGCCACATGCCACCTTGCAGAACTTTCTCAGCTGTACTTGGCCCATAGGTTGCAATTTGTCCACTATTTATTCTGTCCTTTATTTTCCAAGGGCCAAATCCCCAGCTGGCATAGCCCCATTGAGGTCAGTGTTATAATGTCAGCGGAGAATTTGGTCCCAAAGTTAGCAGATTGTTTCTCTCTCTCTCTCTTATCATTGTTGCTTTTCCTTTTAATACAACTTTTTCAGCCTCCCATAATGTCCTTGGGTTAGTATCCAGAGTCTTGTTATTCCATAACTAATATTCCACTGTCATTTAAAAGCAGAGGACCAAAGCCTGATCTCTGCCACCCTGCTGTAAATCCAGTGTCACTCCATTGAAGTTAGTGGAATGACTCCAGGTTTATGCTGGTGTAATGCAGACTAAAATCTGGCCCAGGATCTAAATTCCCTCTAAGGTGCGCGGCCGCACAGGAGGCCACCAAGGGCTGTGCACTTAACTCCCCCAGCCCTGGAGTTGCTGCGAGGAGACATGCCTCTCTCTCCCAGCTCTGGAGCTGTAACGGGGAGAGGCGCCTTTCCCCCAGCCCCAGCCTCACAGCTGCTGCGGCGGGGAGAGGCGCCTTTCCCCCAGCCTCAGCTGCTGCGGCGGGGAGAGGCGCCTTTCCCCCAGCCCCAGCCTCACAGCTGCTGCGGCGGGGAGAGGCGGCTCTCCCCCAGCCCAAGTGCTGCTGCAGGGAGAGAGGGCTGGGGGAGTCCTCATCCCCGGTCCCACCCCAGAGCCTGCACCCCCAGGCCTGAGCCCCCTCTCGCACCCTGAACCCCTCATCCCCGGCCCCACCCCAGAGCCTGCACTCCCAGCCGGAGCCCTCACCCCCTGAACCCCAATCCTCTGCCCCACCCCAGAGCCTGCACTCCCAGCCGGAGCCCTCCCCCCCTGAACCCCCATCCCCTGCCCCACCCCAGAGCCTGCACTCCCAGCCGGAGCCCTCACCCCCTGAACCCCAATCCTCTGCCCCAGCCCTGAGCCCCCTCCCACACTCCAAACCCCTCAGCCACACCCCCGCAACACATCACCTCCATATTGGTGCACATAACAAAATTAATTCCGTACATGAATGGGAAAAATTAGAGGGAACACTGCCCAGGATCTTGAAGCTGGGCGATGTTGAGTCTCCCCTGGTTCTTTCCTCCCATTAATATTGGACTTTTGTTTCAGTCATAACTCCAAGAACCTCACAAGAGGAGAGACTTGTTCAGGAGTCAATGACAAGTGCACGTATGAGGAAGCAAAATCTAGAGGTGAAAACAACTATACATCACAGCCTGTGAAAGAGAATGAATATGAGACAATTGGCACAATGAAAAACAATGACTATGCGACCCTTGTGAAAGCATCAGCATCTGAATATGAACTGGGGGATGTTCCATAGAAAACCAGCATTTACACACCAGCAGCAGTGCAGAAGATAGGGCTGTAGAGCTTGAATGGTGACCATTCATTAAGGGAAGCCCTTCATCCTTTCCACCTTCTTCTCTGATAAAAATATTAAGCTCATTGCTTTAATTGTTCAAGGGCAATTGCATCACCCTCTGGTTCTTCATGGAATCCAGTCTGCCCTATTGGTGCTTGAGAACTTGCATGAAACCTTCCTAAGATCAGCTTCCTGGTGTAAACTATCCAGGAATGATACAAGGTGAGAAGTTTCTCTCTCTCTCTCCTGGGTTTAATGTTCAGCATAGACAATGGAAGGTCCTTTAATAATGCGAGGAGAGTTCAGGAAAAAAAACGGAAAGCAAGGTCAAAATAAGAACCACACAGCACTATAGGTACCAGCGGAAAGGAACAAACTCTACATCTGTATCTTGCTCTGTAATCTGTAATAGTTTTTATACCATACCTCTAGTGTGAGAGGAAGTCTGTATGTATTCTGTAGTAAAGTTTGGCTGCTAGTTAGCTAGCCAATCATATGGTATCTCAAATTGCAACTTGGGACCTATTCTTTCAGAGAGTCCCTTTCTTTTGTCTCCTGCTAGAATTACATTTTTAACATTTTGGAAAAGATGGAAGAAACTTTTTTAAAAGTCTGTGGCTAGGAGTGTTGCATCTCCCGATGTCACTTTTTTCTGCTCCTTGCTTTGCCCTTAGGCTTTAATATAGGCAACATGGTTTTCCTGTGCAAAATAGTATTTTTAGCATGGAATCATATGCTAACAACCATCCCTTGCCAAAGCTCTTAAGTGTTGTGTTAATAAAAACTTTCCACTCTGTATAAAGCTGATTTCTCATGCACATGCCAACTGCTTGGGTATAGTGTGCACACAGCATATACACAGGTCACTTGTGCTCCATAGGTGAGGAATTGAGAAGCCCAGCAGGCAATGGGAGACATCCAGCAACTGCCCTCATCTAAACTGAACGGTTTCACATAGTCAAGTGGTGACTGACTTGACACCAGATACATCATTTTCAAATACAGTAATTGCAGCTCCAACCTGTTTGAACCTGGCTTGTAGCTCTTCCTGTTGTCAAAGCCTTGAGTTAAGGGAGGAGACTGTTGTCCCTACAGGGTGATGTTAGAGGGCTTTCCCTCAATCCTCTCACTTCCCTAGTTCTTGTCACGCAGACAGCAAGCAGCAAAAGAACATAAGAACAGCTGTACTGGGTCAGGGCAAAGGTCCATCTAGCCCAGTATCCTGTCTACTGACAGTGGCCAATGCCAGGTGCCCCAGAGGGAGTGAACCTAACAGGTAATGATCAAGTGATCTCTCTCTCCTGCCATCCATCTCCACCCTCTGACAAACAGAGGCTAGGGACACCATTCCTTACCCATCCTGGCTAATAGCCATTAATGGACCTAACCTCCATGAATTTATCCAGTTCTCTTTTAAACGCTGTTATAGTCCTAGCCTTCACAACCTCCTCAGGCAAAGAGTTCCACAAGTTGACTGTGCGCTGTGTGAAGAAGAACTTCCTTTTATTTGTTTTAAACCTGCTGCCCATTAATTTCATTTGGTGACCCCTAGTTCTTGTATTATGGGAATAAGTAAATAACTTTTCCTTATCTACTTTCTCCACATCACTCATGATTTTATATACCTCTATCATATCCCCCCTTAGTTTCCTCTTTTCCAAGCTGAAAAGTCCTAGCCTCTTTAATCTCTCCTCATATGGGACCCGTTCCAAACCCCTAATCATTTTAGTTGCCCTTCTCTGAACCTTTTCTAGTGCCAGTATATCTTTTTTGAGATGAGGAGACCACATCTGTACGCAGTATTCAAGATGTGGGCGTACCATCGATTTATATAAGGGCAATAATATATTCTCCGTCTTATTCTCTATCCCCTTTTTAATGATTCCTAACATCCTGTTTGCTTTTTTGACCGCCTCTGCACACTGCGTGGACATCTTCAGAGAACTATCCACGATGACTCCAAGATCTTTTTCCTGATTCGTTGTAGCTAAATTAGCCCCCATCATATTGTATGTATAGTTGGGGTTATTTTTTCCAATGTGCATTACTTTACATTTATCCACATTAAATTTCATTTGCCATTTTGTTGCCCAATCACTTAGTTTTGTGAGATCTTTTTGAAGTTCTTCACAGTCTGCTTTGGTCTTAACTATCTTGAGCAGTTTAGTATCATCTGCAAACTTTGCCACCTCACTGTTTACCCCTTTCTCCAGATCATTTATGAATAAGTTGAATAGGATTGGTCCGAGGACTGACCCTTGGGGAACACCACTAGTTACCCCTCTCCATTCTGAGAATTTACCATTAATTCCTACCCTTTGTTCCCTGTCCTTTAACCAGTTCTCAATCCATGAAAGGACCTTCCCTTTTATCCCATGACAGCTTAATTTACGTAGGAGCCTTTGGTGAGGGACCTTGTCAAAGGCTTTCTGGAAATCTAAGTACACTATGTCCACTGGATCCCCCTTGTCCACATGTTTGTTGACCCCTTCAAAGAACTCTAATAGATTAGTAAGACACGATTTCCCTTTACAGAAACCATGTTGACTTTTGCCCAACAATTTATGTTCTTCTATGTGTCTGACAATTTTATTCTTTACTATTGTTTCAACTAATTTGCCCAGTACTGACGTTAGACTTACCGGTCTGTAATTGCTGGGATCACCTCTAGAGCCCTTTTTAAATATTGGCGTTACATTAGCTATCTTCCAGTCATTGGGTACAGAAGCCAATTTAAAGGACAGGTTACAAACCTTAGTTAATAGTTCCGCAACTTCACATTTGAGTTCTTTCAGAACTCTTGGGTGAATGCCATCTGGTCCCGGTGACTTGTTAATGTTAAGTTTATCAATTAATTCCAAAACCTCCTCTAGTGACACTTCAATCTGTGACAGTTGCTCAGATTTGTCACCTACAAAAGCCAGCTCAGGTTTGGGAATCTCCCTAACATCCTCAGCCGTGAATTGAAGCAAAGAATCCATTTAGTTTCTCCGCAATGACTTTATCGTCTTTAAGTGCTCCTTTTGTATCTCGATCGTCCAGGGGCCCCACTGGTTGTTTAGCAGGCTTCCTGCTTCTGATGTACTTAAAAAACATTTTGGTTATTACCTTTTGAGTTTTTGGCTAGCTGTTCTTCAAACTCCTTTTTGGCTTTTCTTCTTACATTTTTACACTTAATTTGGCAGTGTTTATGCTCCTTTCTATTTACCTCACTAGGATCAGACTTCCACTTTTTAAAAGATGCCTTTTTATCTCTCACTGCTTCTTTTACATGGTGGTTAAGCCACAGTGGCTCTTTTTTAGTTCTTTTACTGTGTTTTTTAATTTGGGGTATACATTTAAGTTGGGCCTCTATTATGGTGTCTTTGAAAAGTGCCCATGCAGCTTGCAGGGATTTCATTTTAGTCACTGTACCTTTTAATTTCTGTTTCACTGACCCCCTCATTTTTGCATAGTTCCCCTTTTTTAAATTAAATGCCACAGTGTTGGGCTGTTGAGATGTTCTTCCCACCACAGGGATGTTAAATGTTGTTATATTATGGTCACTATTTCCAAGCGGTCCTGTTATAGTTACCTCTTGGACCAGCTCCTGTGCTCCACTCAGGACTAAATCGAGAGTTGCTTCTCCCCTTGTGGGTTCCCGTACCAGCTGCTCCAAGAAGCAGTCATTTAAAGTATCGAGAAATTTTGTGTCTGCATTTTGTCCTGAGGTGACATGTTCCCAGTCAATATGGGGATAATTGAAATCCCCCACTATTATTGAGTTCTTTATTTTGATAGCCTCTCTAATTTCCCTTAGCATTTCATCGTCACTATCACTGTCCTGGTCAGGTGGTCGATAATAGATCCCTAATGTTATATTCTTATTAGAACATGAAATTACTATCCANCCCCCCCCCCCCCCCCGACCTGTTCTGTCCTTCCGATATATTTTGTACCCCGGAATGATTGTGTCCCATTGATTGTCCTCAGTCCACCAGGTTTCTGTGTTGCCTATTATATCAATATCCTCCTTTATCATGAGGCACTCTAGTTTACCCATCTTATTATTTAGACTTCTAGCATTTGTGTACAAGCACTTTAAAAAGTTGTCACTGTTTATTTGTCCGCCCTTTTCTGATACTTTGTGAATGTTTCTCGTCTGATCTGGCCCTTACATTATCTTCTTCCATCCTCTGCTCCTGACTATAGACATTCTCTAGGTTATCGATAGACTCGACTCTCTAAGAGAAGTCTCTGTCCAATCTACATGCTCCTCTGCAGCAATCGGCTTTCCCCCATCTCCTAGTTTAAAAACTGCTCTGCAACTTTTTTAATGTTAAGTGCCAGCAGTCTGGTTCCAGAAGGCCGAAGTGCAAACAATGCAATGTTTTTGAGGTTAGTTTCCAAGCAAGCATATTCTGAAGCCCTTCACACCAGTTGGGCTTATCTCTATACACCCATAGAGTCTGTTCCCAGCTCGCTTCCCAGCTTATGACTGTCCCTGCTGCTTAGCCAAGGGCCTTAGCCTAAGAACAAGGCTTCAGACTATCCTAGTGAGAGAAGGCCTATACACAGGCAGACAGTGATTTTGATTCTTTGTTTTATACCTCTATAACTAGCTAAGTGATAAAAATACACCTAATACACCTTAAAGTATAGGCCTTTATAGGCAGGCCTGAATATCTATAGTCTAACGCTCCATCCCTTTCTTTTTCTTTTGGGATCCTCCTGGCCAGGTATCCTTGGAAAAGCATAGGAAATATGGCGACACATTTCCTGCTAGGCCCAGGCATCAAAGTGGAATGTGTCAATGGTCTACCTGTTCCACTGTTCCTTGTGTAGTANTTATCTTCTTCCATCCTCTGCTCCTGACTATAGACATTCTCTAGGTTATCGATAGACTCTCCTCTAAGAGAAGTCTGTCCGATCCACGTGCTCCTCTGCAGCAGTCAGCTTTCCCCCATCTTCTAGTTTAAAAATTGCTCTGCAACCTTTTTAATGTTAAGTGCCAGCAGTCTGGTTCCAGAAGGCCGAAGTGCAAACAATGCAATGTTTATTGGGGTTAGTTTCCAAGCAAGCATATTCTGAAGCCCTTCACACCAGTTGGGCTTATCTCTATACACCCATAGAGTCTGTTCCCAGCTCTGACGCCGCAGAGCATTTACCCCGTGTCCCCCTACCCAGCTCTGATGCTGCAGAGCCTTGCCTGTGTCCCTGTTCCCCGTTCTCCCCCCACTTAGCAAGCATGATTCCAATTTCCCCTTCCATTTCTTGTTTGACCCCAGTTATATAGTCATATTCTCAGCTATACCTTACCAAACATTTTACTGAAATTTAACTAACCAATCCTAACCTATTGTAACGTAATTAGGGTAGTGAGATATAATTGGTTAGGGAATTAACTTACACCTAGCAAAATTAATTATACAGCAGACAGAAACAATTAGTGAACCAGACAAATTAACAATAGAAAAGTGGAGGCCATACAGATAAAACAATACAGAAATGAGGGTTTCACAACCACAACCATTGATAAGTGATATCTTGCCAGACAAGACGCTATCTTATGATCTGTTTCTTTTATCTGGTGGTGATAGGCATGATCAGGACAGGATCATCTTCCTAACAGCCCGATACCACCTTATTTCAATGTGATTGGTTTGGAATGTGAGGATGTGACCGTTCGCTTCCCAGCTTATGACTGCCCCTGCTGCTTAGCCAAGGGCCTTAGCCTAAGAACAAGGCTTCAGACTATCCTAGTGAGAGAAGGCCTATACACAGGCAGACAGTGATTTTGATTCTTTGTTTTATACCTCTATAACTAGCTAAGTGATAATAATACACCTTAAAGGATAGGCCTTTATAGGCAGGCCTGAATATCTATAGTCTAACGCTCCATCCCTTTCTTTTTCTTTTGGGATCCTCCTGCCCAGGTATCCTTGGAAAAGCATAGGAAATATGGCAACACATTTCCTGCTAGGGCCAGGCATCAAAGTGGAATGTGTCAATGGTCTACCTGTTCCACTGTTCCTTGTGTAGTACAATGCCCTGCACCTTCTCTCGTACGGGCATACTACACCTCTTGCAATTAGTGTTCCAGACTTCCCATTAGAGTGGGCCTGAGAAGGTTGAGTCTGGGTTGTCTAGTACACTGGGAAGGGGCGGCTTGCTACGTTACTTATAGGTTATAATTAGTGGCCATTCTTTAGAGGGTTGTGCCCCTCTTGACTGTTTCTATATACAATGTAACACAAGTATACTTAACAATACTATGATATAATCCAGAGCACCACCAAGAGTCCTGACCACTGTAATATAGTCCAACATCCTGGCCACCACCAAAAACACTGCTGCTCCTCCTTAAACACAGTTAAAAAATTTTAACACCATTTTGGAGAATATATTTTAAATGTGTCCAGGAGCTGGCAGTTGCAGTGAGCTGCTCCTGCAGTCTTTGCATGCTTTTGTCCATATCACGAGTCCACTGGATATTTACAGAAAAATGGGGTATTGTCTAAACCAGCTCAACCACTTGGTATGGAATTGGGTAGTGTGCACTGGTTCGATTGTCCACAGCAATGAGTTCCACACATCCACTTGTGCACTGAAGTCCCAATGGGAGCATGTAAATGTGCATAATTATGCCAGATGCTGGTGCACTTGTGTCCCTAAGTGTTGTGTACATTCCCAGCAAAGACCCCGTACCCAATATATTATCACCCCAAATGGGCCCCATTTGCAACAGACCATTAATACTGCCCCTCCGTGGCCATTGAGGAGAGACACATTCAAATATTTTCTCTGGACAAACAATTACTTAACTGAATTATTGTCCATTTTACACCATTCCATCCTCCCCATCTATCTCCCAGTGGTTCCCAGCGAGCTCCTCCCTTTCTCATTATTGCTACAGGGCTCATGGGGACCACCTTACTAGCCGTCCAATTCCAAGGTACCACAGTAACTATTACACAAGTGCTAGCCCCAGAATTGAGCATTTTGTATCCCCATACACACCTCCCTCTCCCAAGTTAGCCTTTTGAAGCCATTCTCCACGCACGTCACGAGGTTTCCTGTCCATTGAGTTAGCCGCAGGTTCACTTTTACTGCCCTTTTCCATCACATTGTGATTGCAGACCGCTTTTGTGTCAATAGCTCATTGATTTGCTGCTGCAATTTCACATTTTGGCTTATCAACTACTTAGTTACCCAACAGTCCCCCAGATTTCATACACCCAACACTGTGTTTCCTGCTGCCCACAAATCCCTTTTCCAGCGACGATTCCATGTAAATCCCCTCACCCACCAATTAAATTGTTGCTTCAACCCTTCTATGTATGTACTGCAGTTGGGGTGTACCCGGTCTGCCCACCATTCTCTGGGGTGTACCACCCATGTTATAGACTGGAAAGACACGGTGAAAAGCGCTGGTTGCACCCGCTCCCCCGCATTCACCCGTCAGGAAGTATTTCTGGCACCAGGCCGCAGCCAGCTTTGATCAGGATTCTTCCAGTTTGGCATCCATATTACCTGTAGGGTTACATTCTGCAAAGTGGTTAAATTGTCATACCCAGCATCCCAGGGAGACTGTATGCCCAGTGTGATGTGTACATAACAACTGCATGTCCAGGTGTTTTCTGCTGTGGAGGTACCATTATGATTACACATGGTAACATCACACCCTAACTGTGGGATCCTATAACCCAAACACCCCAGGAGACCAAAGGTTTATATGTTTTTTTGGGCCCTCTGTGACAAACCACATGTTCAGATGACTGTGTTTCCCACTGTCATTGATCATGACATATCCTAAAAAATACCATGCAACATTTCCTGATAAATTTGATATTCTCCACCGGGTTAGGACCCCTCCCCCTTCTAATCAGTATACCACATACCAACACTGCCAAATTCCCATGGGAGGGATCAGCGGTACAATTTTCTACAGATATATCCATAAGGTCCTTATCTGCCTTATTACCACAACTTGGGGGTGTAGCAGTCCACATATTCCTTCCTTTTGCCACTTCACATCGTGGGATCTGGGCAGGGTTTACAGTAGTGACAATTGTGATTAGCAACAATGATTGTTCCATTCCAGGCCACGGAATCCTTGGGTTCCCCTTCGTAGGTCCACCTGTAAGATGCCTGTAACAATTTATTTGTCCTCCTTCTTAACCCCCATTTTGTTCCTTTTTATTTGCACTTGATTTTCCAGTTTGGGTAGACCGTGCTTCCCAGGCAGGTCACACCATGCATTGACCTTTGCTGCTATTTGTATTAGCCCTCCTTGTACAATATCCACCAAAATAACGGTAAGAAGACAAACACACAACACAATCTTTGTCGCGACAGTAGACCCACGGTGCTCTGGCTTATTCTTCCGCTGGCACCAGCTTGCTTGTAGAGTGTCTGAAAAACAAAAGGAACATTTCCCAGCCCCCTGGGTGGGGACAGATTATTGCCTAAAAATAACCCTTCATAATCTTGATGACTGCAGGGAAAACAGAAGCATTACCTCCATCCTTTCCTTGTTTTGTTCTATAGGCCCACTGTCTCCCTCCTCTCTTACCTCCCCCTCCCTGCTCACCCCCTTCCACCCAAATCCCTGAACCCAAAGAAATTGCAGAAGAGCATGTTTTCCACTGCATGACAGCTGGTGAAGATTGGACATGCAGAAGATGCCTAATTAAAAGCACTAAACTTGGGAATAAAAAATGTCAGTCACAGGTTTTTTGATATGCCCTGAAGTTTGTCAGAGATTTATTTGCAAAAACTTTATAGTAAGGGCAAGTCTGCTGTCCTGCTGAATACATTAAATATTATGGAATACATGATGCAGCTCTTCTCTGTTTTACATTTTCTTAATCAGTAATTCTAAGCTGATTTTATATTTTAAATGTACGCTGAAGCCTTCATAAAGTAATCATTCCAGATANGAGGGGGGGGGGGGGGGGGGGGGGGGCGAGGGGGTGAAGGGAGAAAGGAATGGACAGAAAGGACAGGAAGACTTTGGAGCTTTTTGTACTATAGTAATTAAAATTAAAATGTGTATTTTAGATAAGGGTGGTGTTTTGAATGATTTATTTAAAAAACTATATGTCTAAAGATCCAAGCATTTAAGGTTAAAGATGAATACTCATATTATGCATCTAAAAATCTATGCAAGGATTTTTTAGAGATGTGATTTTATAATCTTCAGCAATCTAATGAAATATTTTTAAAGCAAATTTTAAATTAAGGTCCTGTAGACGAACATGTTCTGAGTAAATATTACAGTGATGCACAACTGTTTTCGTCAGTAAATTCAGAAACTGACAGTTTATACCTGGGGGTTGGGGAATGCCTGTTAAATGGCTTCATTACCACTTGAATGGCTCTTTAACAGTTTCAATGTTGTGCTAATAGGTCTGGCAGGCTAGAGGCTTTTTCACTTTTAAGTTACTAGATCCCCTCCCGAGGAAGACTCACCAGGCTGCAGCAGCCAGCTGTGGGAGCCTGTCGGAAGGGTCAGAACAGGAATAGGAAGAGCTGGGTGGGTGGACACTAAGACCTAGAGGTGCCCCAAATTTTTGGGTGCCCTACGCAGCCACGTATGCTGTGTATGCCTAAAGACGGCCCTGGTACTGGTAGTAGCCACCT
The DNA here is from genome assembly GCA_003942145.1 of Platysternon megacephalum. Lineage (NCBI taxonomy): Eukaryota > Metazoa > Chordata > Testudines > Platysternidae > Platysternon > Platysternon megacephalum. The sequence continues at coordinate 23,175,549 of QXTE01000005.1, read as the reverse complement.
GACCCCCTCTTGAGTAATTTGTTTAACTACCATGGTTCAACCTAATGTGACTACCAAGTTGCACAAATAATTACATTTACATAACTGGGTTTTATCATCAAACCAAAAGCTTCCTTCTTATAACACCACAACTGTTACTCTGTAACATCTTCACAACCATTACCTTTTAACATTTCCACAACTCCCAACCATTTACTTCCCTCCAAATTCCCCCCACATTCTGTAGTATTAATTTGTGCAAACAACTGCCTTTTACCCTGTGCTGTCTTTACCTCGGGATTGTCCAAAAAGGCAATAAAAAACTTTTATCTCCATGATCACCCCTGGATCTTTTACTCTAAAAATTTTAGTGGAATCCAGCAGACTTCCAAAAACAAACAAACATTGTCCAAAAACAAACAAACATTTCACATGTATATCTAAAGTACCTTCCATTAAAACTTCGGAAAAACCAAAAGTGTGAGAGAGGGGAGTGGGGTGGAAAGCAACCAATTAACCCTGTGAAGTTATTTTAAAGTACAGGCTATTAGGAGCAAACTGAGGAGGAGAAGAAAAAGAAGAAGAAAAGGATATAGTTAGCTCTGAGCACAGGGTAGGGCTCCTTAAGTTTAAAAAGTTGGGAACCCTTACCCCCAGGTTTTTATCCTGGCTCTGGGAGAAGAGTGTTACCCGCTCCTGCAGACCCTGCTGTTTTTCACTTTGAAACTTTTTTTCTCCACTCCCCTAGGACCAAGTCCCAGCTCCTGTCTCTTAAGGTGGTCTGTTAACTCTACTTTTGACTCCAAACCCTGTTGTGCCAAATCATCTTTAACCACCCCTAACGCTAATTTACAATCCTCCAGTAGCCTTTGCTGGAGTAGCACCAAACTTGAAAGATTACTGGCAGCTTCCCATAATGCTACAAGCGGACTTAAGTGCCTCCTTTCCCTGGAAGGCATCCTGTCCCCATGGGCACGGACCTCCTTTCACTACCCATTTATCGAGGAGGGTGGGCTCCTCAGCCAGCCCCCATCCCTCTGGGTCCCCTAACACTGCTTCCATTTCCTTCTTAATCTCATCCCAGGTTGACCCCCATGCCTGGAATGGGCCCTGATTCTTCCATATCCACTTATCCAAAAAGACCATTACCCCAGTTTGCAAGGACCCGCAACTACCATCATGAGAGCCCGCCATAACCCCCTCCAAGCAGCTGCGGGGACTGTTGGGGAGGGAGACTTACCTGGCTGCCACTTACCTGTCCGATGTGATGTATCCGAGTCACAGCACCAAGATGTTAGAGCAGGGGTGGGCAAACTTGTTGGCCCAAGGTCCACATCTGGGTATGAAAATTGCATGGCGGGCTATGAATGCTCACAAAATTGGGGGTTGGGGCGTGGGAGAGGGTGAGGGCTCCGGCTGGGGGTGTGGGCTCTGGGGTGGGGACAGAAATGGGGAGTTCAGGGTGTGGGAAGGAGCTCCAGGCTGGGGCAGAGGGTTGGGGTCCAGGGGGGAGAGGGCTCCAGCTGGGGGTGCAAGCTCTAGGGTGCTCCGGGCTGGGACTGAGGGCAGGAGGGGGATCAGGGCTGGGGCAGGGGGTTGGAGCATGGGAGAGGGTTAGGGGTGCAGGCTCCGGGTGGCGGTTACCTCAAGAAGTTCCCCCTCCAGCTCCTACGTGGAGGCGCGGCCAAGCGGCTCGGCGTTCTGCCCCGGCCACAGGTGCTGCCCCTGCAGCTCCCATTGGCCGAAGTTCCTAGCCAATGGGAGCTGCGGGGGTGGGGCTTGAGGTGGGGGCAGCATGCGGAGCCCCCTGGCTGCCCCTATGCGTAGGAGCTGGAGGGGGAACTTCTTCAGGTAACCGCCACCCAAAGCCTGCACCCCTAACCTCCTCCCATGCTCCAAGAGGGGGGACATGCTTCTGTTTCTGGGAGCTGTGCAGAGCCACGGCACGTGTGGAGCGGAGCAAGCCCCCGACCCCGCTCCCCGATGTGACCTCGACGGCCGGATTAAAACATCCAACGGGCTGAATGTGGCCCCCGGGCCGTAGTTTGCCCACCTCTGTGTTAGAGGGTTTTCCCTCAACCTTCTCACTTCCCTGGTTCTTCTCACGCAGACAGCAAGCAGCAAAAGACCAGAAGTCCGAAGTGTAAACAATGCGATGTTTATTGGGGTTAGTTTCCAAGCAAGCATATTCTGAAGCCCTTCACACCAGTCGGGCTTATCGCTATACACTTATAGAGTCTGTTCCCCAGTGTTCCCTACCCAGCTCTGACGCCGCAGAGTCTTGCCTGTGTCTGTTCCCCATTCCCTATTCCCGTTTCCCCGCCCCCACTTAGCAAGCATGATTCCAATTTCCCTTCCACTTCCTGTTTGACCCCAGTTTATATAGNGTGTGGGAAGGAGCTCCAGGCTGGGGCAGAGGGTTGGGGTCCAGGGGGGAGAGGGCTCCGGCTGGGGGTGCAAGCTCTGGGGTGGGGCTGGGGATGCAGGAGGGTGCTCCGGGCTGGGACTGAGGGCAGGAGGGGGATCAGGGCTGGGGCAGGGGGTTGGAGCATGGGAGGGGGTTAGGGGTGCAGGCTCCGGGTGGCGGTTACCTCAAGAAGTTCCGTCTCCAGCTCCTACGTGGAGGCGCGGCCAAGCGGCTCGGCGTTCTGCCCCGGCCACAGGTGCTGCCCTTGCAGCTCCCATTGGCCGAAGTTCCTAGCCAATGGGAGCTGCAGGGGTGGGGCTTGAGGTGGGGGCAGCATGCGGAGCCCCCTGGCTGCCCCTACGCGTAGGAGCTGGAGGGGGAACTTCTTCAGGTAACCGCCACCCAAAGCCTGCACCCCTAACCTCCTCCCATGCTCCAAGAGGGGGGACATGCTTCTGTTTCTGGGAGCTGTGCAGAGCCACGGCATGTGTGGAGCGGGGCAAGCCCCCGACCCCACTCCCCGATGTGACCTCGACGGCCGGATTAAAACATCCAAAGGGCCGAATGTGGCCCCCGGGCCGTAGTTTGCCCACCTCTGTGTTAGAGGGCTTTCCCTCAACCCTCTCACTTCCCTGGTTCTTCTCACGCAGACAGCAAGCAGCAAAAGACCAGAAGTCCGAAGTGTAAACAATGTGATGTTTATTGGGGTTAGTTTCCAAGCAAGCATATTCTGAAGCCCTTCACACCAGTCGGGCTTATCGCTATACACTTATAGAGTCTGTTCCCCAGTGTTCCCTACCCAGCTCTGACGCCACAGAGTGTTTACCCCGTGTCCCCCTATCCAGCTCTGACGCTGCAGAGCCTTGCCTGTGTCTGTTCCCCATTCCCTATTCCCATTTCCCCGCCCCCACTTAGCAAGCATGTTTCCAATTTCCCCTTCCACTTCCTGTTTGACCCCAGTTTATATAGTCATATTCTCAGCTATACATTGACCAATCATTTTACTGAAATTTAACTAACCAATCCTAACATATTGTAACATAATTCTCTAACCAATTATATCCCACTACCCTAATTAATTTACACCTAGCAAAATTAATTATACAGCAGACAGAAACAATTAGAGAACCAGACAGATTCACAATAGAAAAGTGGGGGCCATAAAGATAAAACAATACAGAAATGAGGGTTTCACAACCACAGCCATTGATAAGGGCATCCTGTCTGGCAAGAAATCAATCTTAAGATCTGTTTCTCTATCGGGTGGTGATGGGCACTATCAGGACAGGATCGTCTTCCTAACAGCCCAATACCACCTTATTTCAATGTGATTGGTTTGGAATATGAGGATGTGACCGCTGCCCCTGCTGCTTAGCCAAAGGCCTTAGCCTAAGGACAAGGCTTCAGACTATTCTAGTGAGAGAAGGCCCATACACAGGCGGACAGTGATTTTGATTCTTTGTTTTATGCCTGTATAAGTAGCTAAGTGATAAAAATACACCTAAGTTCTTAAAGTATAGGCCTTTACAAGCAGGCCTGAATATCTGTATTCTAACAGGTGAGTACCTACGAAATGCTAATTATTCCAGTACTTTTGTAACTGTCCTTTACCTGCGAGATCTTTTACATATGTATCTCTTTAATTGCTACTTGTTGGATATGCAGTGCCCTTGGCTGATTTTTAGGAGTCGCTGAATGGGGCCAATTTCTTGGTTTTGAAAAAACTTGGGTTTGTTTGTTTCAGTTTGGTTTGTAATTTTTCACATATCTTTGGATTTTGCTGGGAGCAGCAATACAGTGCCGACCCAGCTGTTCTAATACAATTTCAAACCAATCACATATGTCAGGAAATGTGGTTGTTCTTGTATCATTTCCAGTCTGAACAGGTTTGATTTCAATATCTGCACTTCCAGCTACAGATCTCTTTTGAAGCATGAATGTATCTGGCTGCAACAGCAGGGTTAAGCATTGTTCACCATCATATTTTAGATCCAGTTCCTTCACTTTTTCCCCCTCCAAGTTTCATTTCTTTTCTTGAGAACGGTTTTAAAAATCTAGAGCTACGAAACCTAGGTTTTAAAATGGAAACAGAAAATGCTGACAGTGTTTTTATTGGTGATGAGGTCTTGGAAATGTGCAGGCTTGCTGGCACCACTCTGCTCCGGATGTGGGGAGGTTGGGTAGCAAAGGAGGAACATGAGATGAAGTAATTAAATTCTAGGACTGTAAAATCAGCACATTTGTCATGCCTTTCATCATTCTGCATGTAAGAAGGTGCATGAACAAATAGCTCAGCTAGAGGCAGAGCCGTAACCAGCTATTTTTGCGCCCAAGGCAAGAATATAAAATTGCGCCCTCCCCCCTCCATATAATTTCATAGTAGTTACTTTGTAAAAAAAAGAAAAATACATAAATAACAAGAATAATAATGATAATAGAACGTTTATTTATTTTAAGCATAAGTTCCGTGTACCAAATCAACTAATACATATAAGGTGTGCATCATAGTGCATGTAACATGCTAGAACCCCTGCTGGCTCACTGCTTGCCTCTTTGCCCACCTACCACTTGCCCACCCGCTCGCCCCCGACTCGCCGCTTGCCCCCTTGACCCCCCCCAAGTATAAAGCCTCATTCAAAGACCCAGGGGTCACTATATTACTGCACACAGCAGTCCATCAATGCAGTTGTAGATAAATCTCTGCATTATGCATTTTTGTATAACTTTTATATGACTTTTTATTGAACCTCGCTAATATGGTATAGCAGGCCCCTAAGGTAGTATAATTAAGGTAAACGAAAAATGTCTTTTTGCTAGAAGTAGAATAAGATCTTCCCCCCACTTTCTAATCAATTGCCCTGTTGAATGAATGAGGTGTGAATGAGGAAGGGGTGGCAGGCAGGCACCTCCAGACAGCTGCAACCCTTGGAGAGGGGCTGGGAGCCAGACTTGTCAAGTGGGCTGACTAGAGAAGAGCAGACATACTGACAGCCTCGGGGGTTAGAAGCAAGCACCTTCCTTTGGGAACACCCTCTTTGCAGCATTGGGACAACCCCCAGCCCAGAGAAAAGCAGCAAAAAGGACCAACAGACAGTCCCAGATTTTGAATCTGGGAGATTTGCCCCCCTCCAGCCACCGACTCGCCGCTCGCCTCCTCACCCCCCGCCCAAGTATAAAGCCTCATTCAAAGACCCAGAGGGTCACTATATTAATGCACACAGCAGTCAATCAATGCAGTACCAAAAATTAAAATACTGAAAATGGATGCCCCCCTCCATCCACCGACTCACTGCTCGCCTCCTCACCCCCCCTCCAAGTATCAAGGGCGGCAGGTTTGTAGAAATTTTGGTGGTGCCCAGAATGCTCAGAGCCCCCCCCCCCACTCCCGAACTCTGCCCCCCACCTGCCTAAGACTCTGCGAGGGAGTTTGGGTGGAGGGAGGAGGTCTGGGGTGCAGGCCCTGGGTTGGGGCAGGGGATTGGGGTGTAGGACAGTTGAGAGGTTGGGCTCTGGGATGGAGTCTGGGGTGCAGGCTCTCGGATGGAGTTTAGGTGCTGGGTGCAGGGTGGGGGTGCAGGATGGGTGAAGGGGTGCAGGCTCTGGGAGGGAGTGCGGAGGGCTGGGTGCAGGCTCTGGGAGGGAGTTTGGGGGCAGGAGGGGGTGTGGGGGAAGGGGATGGGGGTGCAGGCTCTGGGACGGAGTTTGGGTGCTGGGTGCAGGCTCTGGGCTGGGGCACGGGGGGGGGGTGCAGGATGGGGGGAGGGGTGCAGGCTCTGGGAGGGAGTTTGGGGGCAGGAGGGGGTGTGGGGGAAGGGGATGGGGTTGCAGGCTCTGGGCTGGGGCAGGGCCTCTGGGTGCAGGAGGGGGGGAGGGGTGCAGGCTCTGGGAGGGAGTGCAGAGGGCTGGGTGCAGGCTCTGGGACAGAGTTTGGGGGCCAGAGAGGCGGTGTGGGCTCTGGGAGGGGGCTTCCTTCCTACCCTGCTGCCCCTCACCATAGCCTGACTGGGGTTGGGAGATGGGGCTGCCCCTTGGCCAGTGTTTGCAGGAGTGGTGGCTGGAGGGGGGGTGGGGCAAATCACAGGGTCAAACACTCACCGAAGCCCCAGCAGCTGCTCAGGTGAGTGAGGTCCACTCCAGATGATCCTGTCTCTCACCGGAAGCCCCCTCGGCATCTCCTCCAGGTGGGTGCCGGGGAGAGGAGGGCTGCGAAGCACGTGTTTGCATCCTCCCCCTCCCCCTCGTGACGTGCAGCAGCCATCTGCCTCAGCCTGCTGCTGGCATCTGTTGCCATAGGCAGCAGCAGCCGGGAGAGCCGCGTGCAGCTTTCGTTCTGGCAGGGACGCTCCGGGGCTTTTCTGCGCCCCTCAGCTTTGCGCGCCCGAGGCAAGTGCCTCACTCGCCTCGCCCTTGTTACGGCACTGGCTTGAGGGAATGTACCAAGCATCAGAGGGCTTGGCTACACTGGCAGATGTACAGTGCTGTGAGTTAAACCTGCCTTCGTACAGCTGAATAGGGAGAGCGCTGCAGTCTGTCCACACTGACAGCTGACAGCGCACTGTCGTGGCCACATTGGCGGCACTTGCAGCGGCATTGGGAGCAGCGCATTATGGACAGCTATCCCACAGAGCACCTCTTCCCATTTTCGCGCCACTTTGGCGCGGTGGCTTGTGGGAAGGGGGCGGTGGGCGCGGGGCATTCTGGGTCCTGTCCCAACGCCCCGTGATGCATCGCTTCACATCCCAGCAATCCCTGTGTTTCCGTCCACATTTGGCGCCATCTTTCAACGGCTTTTGTGCAGCGCGATCTGTGTGCTCCGTTTCGGTCTGCGGGAAATGGAGCCCGAACTGCTGAGGAGTATGCTGACGAGTCTCGCCTTCACGTCACGTTTAGCAGTCGAGCTGTTCCTTAAGATCCGAAGTGACAGTGAGGAGTCCGACGAGGATTCCGACGATGATAGCGAGTCACGTAACGCGTACGACACGAAATTGCTTGTCTCATTCACGGACATGCTCAGCACCGTGGAACGCCGCTTCTGGGCTCGGGAAACAAGCACTGAGTGGTGGGATCACATCGTCCTGCAAGTCTGGGATGACGAGCAGTGGCTGCAGAACTTTCGGATGAGAAAAGCCACTTTCATGGGACTGTGTGAGGAGCTCGCCCCCACCCTGCGGCGCAAGGACACGAGATTGAGAGCCGCCATGCCGGTGGAGAAGCGGGTGGCTATTGCAATCTGGAAGCTGGCAACTCCAGACAGCTACCGATCGGTCGCGAACCAGTTTGGAGTGGGGAAGTCGACCGTTGGAATCGTGCTGATGCAAGTTTGCAGGGCCATTAATAAAATCCTGCTCAGAAGAACCGTGATTCCGGGTAACGTGCAGGACATTGTGGATGGCTTTGCACAAATGGGTTTCCCTAACTGTGGAGGGGCAATAGATGGGACGCATATTCCTATTCTGGCCCCGGAGCACCTAGCCTCCGAGTACGTTAATCGGAAGGGGTATTTCTCTATGGTACTCCAGGCGGTAGTGGATCACCGTGGGCGTTTCATTGACATTAATACAGGGTGGCCCGGAAAGGTGCATGATGCACGCATCTTTCGGAACACTGGCGTGTTCAGGAAGCTGGAGGCCGGGACTTTTTTCCCCGATAGGAAGATCACAGTAGGGGAAGTCGAAATGCCCATTGTGATCCTTGGAGACCCCGCTTACCCGCTAATGCCGTGGCTCATGAAACCCTACACAGGGTGCCTTGACAGTAGCAAGGAACGGTTCAACTACAGGCTGAGCCGGTGCCGAATGACTGTGGAGTGTGCTTTTGGCCGTTTAAAGGGCCGCTGGCGATCTCTGTATGGGAAGCTGGACTTGGCAGAAAACAGCATCCCCGCGGTTATATCCGCGTGCTGTACCCTCCATAATATTTGTGAAGGGAGGGGTGAAATATTCAGGCAGGCATGGACCTCCGATGTTCAACACCTGGAGGCTGAATTTGCACAGCCAGAGAGCAGGGCTACTAGACGGGACCAGCACGGGGCTGCTAGGATTAGGGATGCCTTGAGGGAGCAATTTGAGGCTGAAAGCCAGCAGTAATGTCTGGTGCCCTGTGGTTACAATGTTGGTAGGAATCTGTGTTTGCTTCACTGATTTGCAGTGCCTGGTTCCTGGCCTAATGGATCTTTTACTTTATGCAATAATAAAGAATGTTTTCAAAACCAAAATATCCATTTATTGAAAAGAAAATAAATTTATTGAAAGAAACAACTGTTTGGGAATCAAGAAAGGGCAATGGGGTGGGGTGGGGTTGGGATGGGGAATGGTACAATCAGAGATCTGCGTATGTCCTGTCTCCACTGCTTTGCATTGAGTGCTGCACTTCATGATGTCTATACTGCATGGTGATGGGGGTTGAGTGCAGGGGGTAAGGCTCGTAGTTTTCAGAGCTGGGTGGTGAAGATACCGGTGTTGGAGGCAGCAGTTGGCGGTAAGAACCCGCACGTTGGGGAAAGTGGGTTGGAGGGGACATGGGGGCACAAGGTAACGAGTTTTGGGGCAAGGGCTGCATGGGGGGGCGGGCGCGGTAGTGCTCCGCCTGCATGGCTACGAGCTCCTGGATAGAGTCTGCTTGGCGCTCCATGATGGTTATCAGCCTATCCGTGCTTTGCTGCCGGTGCTGTGTGGCCTGCCGCCGGTGCGATGAGTTTTCCTGGCGGATCCTGCTTTCTGTCTCCCTCCACTCCTGCGCTCTCTCCCTCCACTCCTGGGCTTTTTGATTTTCTTTAACAGACTGCTGCATGACTTGGTGCAGCATGTCTTCCTTGCTTTTCCGCGGTCTCCTCCGGAGTCTTTGCAGTCTTTGAGCAGGTGTAAACACGGACGGCTGAGGTCTCAAGGTTGCATCTGCAAAGGCAAAATGCAACACTTAACAGAGGCAGCATTGTTTAAACCAGACAGAGTAATCATTCCCCCGCACTTGAGGAGGGCACACACAGTGTACACAATAGCATAATTTTCCTGTCCCAAAGAGAGCGGACATAACCCACGGGAGCCCCAAAATGGTGAGTAAGGGGGACTGATTGTTTCTGGGCTGCACTGTCTTCTGGGTTTCTGTGCCTTGGGGAGAGCCAACAGCTGCAGGGGGCACCTACACTGAACACTGTCCCAAAATTTTCCACAGGAGTTCGTCCTGGAAGATATCTCACTGCTGAGGGTGACCTGGGAAGCAAGGGAGGGTCTTCTATTGCAATGCGGCTTCCGCCCTGGCCCATATGCAGCTTCACTGTGTGCAGCAATGGTCCCCCCGCCCCTCGCGGCACAGTGGCGCGGACACGTTAGCCTGACTGGGACAAGGACCACGGTGGCTCTCCCAAGAAACCTGCGCAAGCGCATTGCCCACATTCTGGATGAGACTTTCGAAGAGATTACCGCGGCCGATTACCGCGAAGTGATAGACCACATCAATGCGCTATTCCACATCTAGGCATGCATGCAGCCCTAACCCTCCTCTCCCGAAAATCTTCCTTCCCAAAAAATAAAGCGCTTACCGGGAACACGCTCTTCAGTTTGTCCTCCACCAGTTTGTCCTCCACCAAGTACCGGCTGCTGCGACTGGCTAGCTTCCTCCGGGCTCGAGAAGAGCTCCTGGCTGCATGGACCCAGGTAGTCCGGGGTGTCTCCAACCGCCCCAGCACCCTGACTCCCGGTTTCCTCCTCCTCCTCCTCCTCCTCCACCACCCGCTCTGAAGTGTCCATGGTGGTGCTCGGCATGGAGGAGGGGTCACCCCCAAGTATCTCATCCAGCTCTTTATAGAATCTGCAGGTCGTGGGGGGAGCACCCGAGCGGCTGTTTGCCTCGCGGGCTTTGCGGTAGGCATTCCGCAGCTCCTTCACCTTAATCCTGCACTGCAGAGCGTCCCGGTCATGGCCCCTTTCAATCATGGCCCTTGATATCTGCCCGTAGGTATCGTAATTCCTACGGCTGGAGCGCAGCTGGGACTGGACAGCTTCCTCCCCCCAAACACTGATGAGGTCCAGCAACTCGCCATTGCTCCATGCTGGGGCTCGCCTGGCGCGTGGAGGCATGGTCACCTGGAAAGATTCGCTGATAGCACTCCACACCTGGCTGGCTGAGCAAACAGGAAGGGGATTTTTAAAATTCCCGGGGAATTTAAAGGGTGGGTCTGACGGTTGGTCACCTGAGGCCAGGGCAGTAGAGTTCGAACTGATGACCAGAGTGGCTAGAACAGGCATTGTGGGATACTGCCGAATACTTCTGGAGGCCAATCAGTGCGCATTGGGCGGCTACACTGGCGCCGCAGCGCTGCAGCAGCAGCGCAATTCTCCTTATTCCTCTGGCGGAGGAGGAGTACAAGCAGCGCTGTATCTCCGGAGATACAGCGCTGTACGTGCCTTGCCAGTGTGGACGGGTAGTGAGTTACAGCGCTGTGCGCGGCTTTAGTGCGCTGTAACTTGCCAGTGTAGCCAAGCCCTAAGAGCAAAGAAGGCTAACTTCCCTTGCAGAGTATTATCATGCATGTGCTGGATGTTTAGGTACAACCCAAATGCTGAGGGTCATCTTTCACACAGGGATATCCTGACACCTGATATTTTGAAAGTGGTCAGGCACCACCCAGGGAAAAGGTGATGCTAGATCTGCTCTTACTGATGGAACACAGCAGAGCATCAAAAACCTGTTGCAACAGACTTAGCTGGTGTGATGGGACCAGTGTATGATGGGAGCTAGTGCACTGACAAGACATTTTGCACCTGATAGGCGAGAGGATCGTTTTGTGGAGACTGATAGGACCCACTTCATTTTTGCAACTTCCAGCAGATGCAAAACATTAGCTATCTGATTTTAAAGCAATAAGGAAGGTCAAAAATATAAATAGGTATATGTTTAATGCTAGTCAGCATAGTTTCATGCAAGGTAGGTCTTGTCAGACAGGATAGGATTACAGGTCTGGTTGATAAAGGCAACTGTGTGAGATAGTATACTTGGATTTTTCCCAGGCATTTGACATAGTATCACAAGACATCTTGACTGAAAAACTTACATTACTTTACATGGAATTGAGAGGTCACACATTAGATGGATGAAAATCTGAGTTGCTGACAGATCTTAAAGTGTAGTTGTTAATGGGGAGCTATCAATGAGTGGAATGTTACTATCCCCTGGGGATTGGTTCTTGGTCAAATGCTATTTAATATTTGTTTCCATTATTTAGATTATGATGTAAAAATCTTTTCTGGTAATATTTGCAGAGGACACAAAGGTTGGTGAGGTAGTGAATAACAAGGAGGATGGATTACTATTTCAGAGTGATCTGAATCACCTGGTTAACTGATCACAATCCAAAAAAATGTGTTTTAATACAGCTACATGCTAAGTAATACATCTGGGTTCCAAGGATGCAGGTTATACCTACACAATGAGACTATCTTGGAAAAAAGTGACTCAGAAAAGGACTATATGGTCATTATAGATAATCACCTCACTGTTAACTCTCAGTGCAATGCTGTAGCGAAAAGAATAAATATGAGATCCTTGGATATTTAAAAAGGGGAATATCACGTAGAAGTAGGGATGTGATCTTGCGTCTGTATACAACATTAGTAAGATCACTACTGGAATACTGTCTCCAGTTCTGGTATCCACACTTCCGGAAGGCTGAGGAAATACTGGAGAGAGTTCAAAGGAGGACCAATAAATGATCCCTGGGCTAGAAAACAAGCCTTTGATATGAGGCTGAAGGAGCTCAATCTCTTCAGGTTGCCGAAGAGAAGGTTGAGAGGTGACTTGATCGCTGTGTGTAGGCACTTACACATGGAAAGGACATTTGATTGGGGAGCGGGGGTCATGTTTCAACGGCATAACAAGTTCCAATGTCTGGAAGATTAAGTTAGATAAATTCAGCCTTAAAATAAGACATAATTTCCTAGTTTTGAGGATAATTAAACGTTGGAACAGTTTAGTGTAGCTGAGGCTTGGCCTGTCATGAATGAGTAACAGATGTGGGGAGCATTTCTTGGAAGATAGAATTAAGGAGGGGAAGAGATCATTAGGCTGAAAACAGAACATTCATGCAACACAGATAAGTAAATAGGTCAGTAGCCTAAAAGACTGAAAGTCTGAATCAGCTAAGATAAGAGGGAACCATTTACTACAAACAAGATAACAATGGACAAGATAAGTTAGGAATTAGCGTGGACAATGGGTGGACAGCACATACTGCACAGGGATTGGTTCCTGCAAAGTAACCAATCCAAAAGGTGTGATGCAATGTGTAAATGTATACAAAGGGAGAGGGTTTCTGTGTAACTTTGGAGCTGTGATGTACCCTGCATCCACCCTTTGTGTTTGAGTCTGACCAACTTAGCATAGTCTTGCTGTATGCCAAATAAAGATACCAGAGTAACAAAGTCTGGAGTCCAAGTGAGTTCTTGAGAAGTCCAGTGGAAAAAGGTCTCGGAGGGAATCCCAACACTTACGAGGCAAGGTGGTGGACTTACCTTCTCTCATGTCAAAGACTCCAAGCATTGGTATCTTTTAAAAACATATGCCTTAATTCAGCTTCTGGGCGAAATTCAATGGCCTCTGTGTGGTTGGGAAGGAGGGGGTGGCCTGGCAGACTGGATGGTTGTGGCTGTCCTTTCTGGGCTTGGAACCTGTGAATCTGAAACCTCCTGATCATCCTCTGCCTTCATGGGCCACGTGGAGAATGGGACTGCTTGTATTGCCCTCAGCATACTCATAACACTTGCAGTTATTCATTAAGATAATGTTTATCATCAAATCTAATGCTTCAGGGCTTCAACCAGTCACTAATAGGTGTCAGGAAGGAAACATTTTCCCCAATGCTCAGTTGGCTACATGTCCTGGGGATTGGTTCATTTCCACCTTCCTCTGAACTATCAGAGATTGGCCACAGCAGGAGACAGAACATCATATAGGGTGGATTAGAAGAGAAGACCCTGGCTTGTGGGTCTTCCTCACACACTCAGGATCATACTGACCTCCAGATCTGGGGTCAGGGGATTTTTCTCCCAGATCAGATTTGCAGGTACTCTAGGGTTTATTAGCAACAGAGAGTCCCGTGGCACCTTTAAGACTAACAGAAGTATTGGAGCATAAGCTTTCGTGGGTGAATACCCACTTCGTCAGATGCGTCAGGGTTTATTAGTCTTCCTCTGCAGCATGGGGTGTGGTTTGCATGCTGGTGTCATCTGGGAATGTCTCATCTAATCAATTCCCTGCCATTGCAGTGGCCGTGGGCGTTGGTGGTACCTTGGTCTCTCCTGTTCTCAGTCTGTGGTATGCAACTTCATTTTCTGAGGACTGAAATGCAACTAAAGTATTTGGGTGAAAATTAATGTCCTGTGTGTGACAGAATATACCCTTGTGGATTTTGCCACTAGATATCCTGAAACAATAGCTCTGACTAACACTGAGGCGGAGGGAGAGCCAGTAACTGAATATGTACAAAGGTTCAGAAAAGAAAGAAGAGACAAACTAACCCCAAAGACTGTTAGTCCAAAGAAAATGTGTAGTATGATCAACATACTTGCAAATGCACTTTTGAAATAAGAGACTTGGTAATGGTATTAAGGCCTGTGGAAAAAAATTTAAAATTCTTGGGAAGGACTTCTTGAGGTGATAGAGGTAGATGAAGATACATATGTTAAAAAGTCTCATGGTAATGCTGTCCCACACCCAGTACATGTAAACAGACTAGGGTGACCAGACAGCAAGTATGAAAAATCGGGACAGAGTGTGGGGGGTAATAGGTGCCCATATAAGAAAAAGCCCAGAATATCGGGACTGTCCCTATAAAATCGGGACATTTGGTCACCCTAAAACAGACTCAAAAGCATACCACAGCAGGGATGACAGGGTAAACATCTGCTGCGCAGAAGGGGAAATGGAGGCATGCTGCCTCTTTGATCTGATGGCTGAACACCAGACTGACTCAACTCTGGAAAGCATTGATATCTGCAGTGCCTTAACTCCAGTTGAAAGGGCAGAGCTGTTGTCAGTGCTGCAAGAACACAAAGAGGTGTTTTCTAACAAGCCAGGGAAGACACACTTCCTGATTCAAAATCATTACAGAAGGAGCACAGCCACCTGCCAGCAGACCCTACAGGGCCATTGGCAAGGTGCAGGAACAAATTCATATAGAAATATAAAGCATGTTAGAACTGGGAGTAACTTAAAGAGTCTGACAGCTCTTGGGTGTCACCTGTGGTCTTGGTACCTAAGAAAGACAACATGGTAGGTTTTGTGGTGAGCATAGAAAACTCAATGCTGTCACCGTACCAGATGTGTATCCCATGACTAGAATTGATGATATGCTGGGCATTTTAAGCCAAGCGAAATATCTGAATTCACAATGTTACCATTTGGGTTAATTAATGCAGGAGCTACCTTTCAAAGGCTGGTCCACCAAGTGTTAAATGGTTTGCAGAACTTTGCAAAGGCGTATGTCAGCAACATCGGAGTGTTTAGCAACACTTGGACGGATCACAAAAAATACTTTAAAATTGTGTCGTCAAAGCTCAAAGAAGCAGGCCTAACTGTAAAAGCCTCCAAATGTAAAACTGGATCAGCCAGAGTTCCTTATTTCGGACACTGAGTAGGGGAAGGTCAAATATCCCTTGATCCCTGGTAAGTTGAAGCCATTGTAAATTGGCCTATACCCCAACCAAAACAACAGGTCCAATCTTTCATAGATCTGGTAAATTATTACAGAAGTTTTGTGTGTCAGTTCAGTGACATTGTATCTGCAAGCACAGATCTATGTAAAAAAAAACCAAAAAAACAAAGCCATATGGACAAAGGCATGGCAAGAGGGTTTTGATAAGGTAAAAAAAATCTTGTCTAAAAAGCCTGTTCTAGCTAGTCCAGATTTTGAAAAGGTGTTTGAACTGTGTACAGAGGCATCAGACACTGGATTAGGGGTTTACAGGTGTTTAATATGGAAATTGTGTATATAAAGGAGGAAAAAAACCATGGTGGCAAATGCCCTACCCAGGAAAGAGGGTCCTGATCTGCTGCCTCCAGGTCAGCCAGTGGCTAACCCTTCTGCAGCTTTGTAAAGGGGGAGATGTGACAGAATATGCCCTGTGTTCATACCTTACACTCTAGTATAATAATGTTTGTACGAGGGATGCCTTGTGAGGTATCATTTAAATACCTCATAATTTGATGATCAGTAACAGGGCCAGCGCAACCCATTAGGCGACCTAGGCGGTCGCCTAGGGTGCTACTATTTGGGGGGAGCCAGCGCCCCGGTCGTCCGTGGAATTTTGGGGGCGGGACCTTCCGCCGCCTAGGGTGCCGAAAAAGCTGGCAGCGCTCCTGATCAGTAATAGCATGACAAAATGCACATAGCAGCATTATCTGTGCAGTTATAAACGAGCTGAGATCATGACTAAACATATGTTTTCCAGATAAATCTGGGGAGTGGTCAAACCAGTTCCTCAGAGACAAAGGGCAAGCTGATGCCTTAGCCAAGTGTAAACAGGGCTGATGGACTATTATCTGCTAAGTGGCCATTCTTTGGCAGGAAAGGGGTTGGGGCAAAAATCTACATCTTAGCAAAGAAACAGCATGGAGTTTCCTTCCACACAGACTGCCTGTTGCCTTGCTCCCAGCTGGAAATACTTCTCAAAGGGCAGACAGGACTCTCTCTCTCTCTCCCTCCCTCCCTCAGCCCATCATATTCTCTGCAACTGAAAAGACAAAGGAAGCAGCTGATGGACTCTGGGGGAGGGGTCCTGACCTAGAATTTGGTCAGTAAGACTGCTGAAAGCATGTGGTGAGAGAACTTGTCTTTGAATCTAGTATAGTTTAAGTTAGGCACCAGAAAGAGTTTTATCTTTATTTTTCTTGTAAGCCTTTCTGACTTTTATTACTTGGACTTGCATAAAATCTATCTCTTTGTAGTTGTTTTATCTAATCCTGTGTGTTTTAAACTGAAATATCTGGATAACTATTTTAAAATAATAAACTGACATATTATTCCCTTAAAGGAATAACACACTTAATATATTTGTACTGTCCAGGAGAGTACTGGGCAATACAGGACTTACATTTCTGGGGGGAGATCCGGGACTAGGGGGGTGTTGGGGTCAACCTGCAGCATAACCAAGACTGGTAAGAGCCAAAGTGTGGCTGGCTGACTGGCTGCAGCACACACACACATAGCTTGGAGTGACTTACATGCTGGAGGCTGTTTGTGAGCAGTCCAGGCTAGAGGCTACAGCAGCAGAGCATTGTAAAGAGTACCCCAAGTTACAGGGCAGGGGTGATGCAGCTACTCCTTAGTCTGGATTGTGCCATGGTATGAAACACTATGATATACAGGAGATCAGATTATATTATCCCTTCTGGCCTTAAAACTCTATGAAACTATTAATGGTGAATTATTTTCCTGGTGGTCATGTAAGGGACAAAATAACACATTACAGTGATCTTGCAAAACACAACCGGACTGCAGGGTTTTCCAGAGGGCAGCTGAAAATCATGACTGGGCAATGTATTGCTGTGACGGGTTGGATCACAGAAATTCCCTTGGGAGCTGCCGCCCAATGTGCAAAGACTACTTCTATTCCTGTTTTCCCTGACAGCTCAGTGGCTTCAGCACCCTGTCTTGCTGAAGCCAGACACACCCGTCTGCTCCAACACAGACCCAGGGTCTGTATTACCTGCCCCAAAGCTGCAGATTTACCTGAAAACAGCTCACAGAAGTGTGCTTGTCTTTAGCACTCAGATGCCCAACTCCCAGTGGGATCTAAACCCAAATAAATCCGTTTTACCCTGTATAAAGCTTATACAGGGTAAACTCATAAATTGTTCGCCCTCTATAACACTGATAGAGAGATATGCACAGCTGTTTGCTCCCCCAGGTATTAATACATACTCTGAGTTAATTAATAAGTAGAAAGTGATTTTATTAAATACAGAAAGTAGGATTTAAGTGATTCCAAGTAGTAACAGACAGAACAAAGTAAGTTACCCAGCAAAATAAAATAAAATGCGCAAATCTATGTCTAATCAAACTGAATACAGATAATCTCACCCTCAGAGATGCTTCAGTAAGTTTTTTCTCAGACTGGACACCTTCCAGGCCTGGGCACAATTCTTTCCCCTGGTACAGCTCTTGTTCCAGCTTAGGTGGTAGCTAGGGGATTCTTCATGATGGCTCCTCTCCCCTTCTGTTCTCTTCCACCCCTTTATATATCTTCTGCATAAGGCGGGAATCCTTTGTCCCTCTGGGTTTCCACCCCCCCTCACTGGAAAAGCACCACGTTAAAGATGGATTCCAGTTCAGGTGACATGATCACATGTCACTGTAAGACTTCATTACCCACTTGCCAGCACACACATATACAGGAAGACTCACAGGTAAATACAGCCATCTGCAGACAATGGTCCTAGTTAATGGGAGTCATCAAGATTCCAAACCACCATTAATGGCCCACACTTTACATAATTACAATAGGCCCTCAGAGTTATATTTTATATTTCTAGTTTCAGATACAAGAGTGGTACATTTATACAAATAGGATGATCACACTCAGTAGATTATAAGTTTTGTAATGATACCTTACAAGAGACCTTTTGCATGAAGCATATTCCAGTTACATTATACTCACTTATTCTCATGTTTTTATAAAACTATTCCAATTACATTATATTCACTTATTATCATGTTTTTACAAAACCATATAGACTGCACTATGTCACAATTGCCATGTAATCATTTCTGAAGTGTTGAAAGCTTACAGGAAGGTGTTGCATGCTCATGTTTTTGCAATTCCAGTCAGTGTCCTGGTTTCTGGAGTCACTCTGGGGCAAGGTGCAGACCGATTATTATTTTTTAAAAGAGCCTATTTGACCTCTGTGAAGGAGCTCCATCACAGCAGCAGCAATGGCACCCCCTTCAGGAATGGGGCAGGGCTACAAAGATACAGCAATGGACATGAAAATGTAGAGTGAGAACAAAGGTTCAATAAAAGGGAACTGGGGGGACATTGAGCAGAGAATCCCAGACAACACCCACTGCTCCAAAAAGGCGTGGAAAAGAGCTACCCCGTTTGATAATTGGGATCAGTGGGCAGAAATCCTCCAAAGCACCAACAGGCTCACCTCCTCATCTGAGGCCTACTGCGAATGAAATCCTGTTACGAGGCAGACGCAATCCCACCCAGCGAGAGGCGCAGCAAGCTTCCCCCAGATAACAGCATTTTGGTTCCCATTGAGTTGGAAATGACTGAAATGCAGATGTTATATGCAGTGGTGTTGTAGCTGTGTTGGTCCCAGGATATTAGAGAGACAAAGTGGGTGAAGTAATATCTTTTATTGAACCCACTTTTGTTGGTGAGAGAGACAAGCTTCTGAGCTTACACAGAACTGTTCTTCAGGTCTAGGAAACTTACTCAGAGTCACAGCTAACTACAAGATGGAACAGATTGTTTAGCATAAGTAGTTAACACATATTTCAAGTGATCATTCAAGGTGCAGTGGCTTGTTAATACCCCTCCAGTCACAGAGAGGAAAGGGGGAGGGGAAACAGCTGGGAGGGATTGTTAGTGGGCTACAGACTGTTGTAATAAGCCATAAATCCAGTGTCTCTCTTCAGTCTATCATTTTTTGTGTCTAGCAAAGTTATGATTTTAGGCTCCCAGGCTCATCTTTTGAATGTGTGTGTGCAGGTTTCCTTTGAAGGTGAGGACTGATAACTCAGATATAGAGTTATTGCTTTGTGACTCTATTTCAAGTGGTCCAGTTGGTAGCAGGCCATTGTCTGTGTGATTAAAAACCACCGCTACCGTTCAGTTCGTTCAGCAGAGAGGTTGAGAAGGGAACAGGTTGTGCAGCTGTCCCTCTAAGTCAGGCTGGAGGCACACTGGCCTGGGTGCAGTGTGAGCAGGGGTGAAAGGAAGCTAAAAGACTTACTGGTACAGGGGCCTGGCTTTGGCACAAGGCGAGAATCTTTTGTCTCTCTGGGTCCCCACCCCTCCTTCTAAATGGAAAGGCACCAGAGTTAAGATGGATTCCAGTACCAGGTGACATGGTCACATGTCCTGTGAGACCCCCAAGCTTCCATTCTTCCCGGCCTGACTCACACAAATGCAGAAAGGCTTGCAAGTAAACAGAGCCATTTACCAATTGTCCTAGTCAATGGAACCCATCAAGATTCTAAACCACCCAATGGCCCACACTTTGCATAATTACAATAGGATTTCAGAGTAATACTTCATATTTCTAGTTTTAGATACAAGAATGATACATACATACAAATAGGATGAACAAACTCAGTAGATTATAAGCTTTGTAATGATACCTTACAAGAGACCTTTTGCATAAAGCATATTCCAGTTACATTATAGTCACACTCATAAGCATATTTCCTTAAACATATGGAGTGCAACGTCACAAAGGGTATATTTATAAATAGCTTATAAAGGCGTAATAAATGATTAAAAGATGTTTTAACAAATGGTTCATCATTTGTTATAGCACCCAACAGGTCAATAGATTGTCCATAGCCATGATTTCTACCATCTGTAATGCCTTTTACTGATGTGTTTATAGCCAGCTATGGCACATATTATTCCTGTCTGTAACATGGTAAGAGCATCTATTAATCATTTATTAACCTATTTATAAGTGTACCCTTAACTATTTATAAGTGACCAAAATACCTATTTAATTGAATGGGGAACCTGTCATAAATCTTCCCGAAGAATATATTTGTATATGTGTATACAGCAACTAGCACGATGGAATGACTATCTTGAGTGGGACCATCATCATAAAAACATTAATGTACCAAGACAATCTGAGATGCTGTGTGAATTTGAACATCAGACACTAATGATTGACTCTGCCTACAAGTATTAAGGAATCTTGTAATGTTAGGTTCAAATGATTGTGTAGTTACTTTGTAATTTGATTTTAGTAAAAACAAAAAATAACTTTGGATGCTGTAGACATCTTTCCCTCTCTATTATCTCTGCACGTATCTATAACTGTAGTCACAGCAGAGGCATCCGGTTGGGAGGCTGGTGAATTTCAGCTTTCTCTGGGCAATCATTTCTGCTATTTACTAACAATCCAAGGCACGGTTTTCTAAAATTCCCCAGTTCTGTGGGGAGTGGGTCACTAAAATCCACAATTGCCTCATTAAGAGTACAAGTCTCTTTCCTTCCCCAGCAGCAATGATGTGGAGCCAAAAGTTGTCGTCTTCTCTTTTCAGCATAGCCACATCACAAGAGAAGAGGAAAGGAAGGGATAGAACTTCCCTCAATCCTAACCCATGATGTACTTACTAAGCAGTGGAGGAACACACCCAAGTATGAGCAAGCCCAGAGCAGGAAGCTAGAAATGCAAATCAAATTTCCTTTTCATCAGCATTTTTCATCCTTTTTCAGAACATGACCCCACATTTCAGTCATCTGCACCCTACCCGCCACCTCTGCATCCCAGAATGCTTTGTGCCTGCTTAAACAGTGGTCTCCAGAATAGGAGCTAGGCCCCATGGTGTTTCCAAAGAATCGCTGTGACCCCAGCACCTGATGCAATGGCTGATAGGGCACCTGCTGGAGTCTGAAAAGAACCACCTGTTTCCAGGGCAGTGCAGACAAATCCGCTTCAGCAGGTGACCAGAGACCGGACATGAGGCTGGCTCAAAATGCTCTCAGATAGCTGCCAGCAACTTGCTTTAACCCCCTGGGATGAAATATGCCTCCTCAGCCAGTCCCTAATTAAAAATCTTGCTTCCAGCTCTGTAAAGCAAGGTTGGTTTGGAAAAGCAGAACTTGTGTGATTAGTTTTCCCATAGAGGAGCAAGGGAAATGAGAGGTGACTTACAACCTTTACCAAGGTTCCTCCTCCACACAGTATCAACACTTAACCTGCCTTATAAAAAGGACCAGAAGAAAACTTATAGCCACCCTAGGCTGTATTCAGATTTTCCTTCCATGACCAAAAACCCCCACACAATGCTTCCTCCTCTTCTGAATTTTCAGCATAGATAGTCCCCAGGAGGTGTGTGCCAATGTGACTGTGCCACCCATTATGATAGTGGTGGGATCTCCCATCACCTGTCTAGACCAAAGGACGACTTTCCCTTCCTGGTCTGCCAAAGGCTTCTCACAGTAAACAGGTTTGCCCAGGTTAATTGTAATTTGACCACTTTATTCACCCACTCGCCTGTTTTAAGAACACTGAAATTAACATATGCATCTCTCTCTCATCCTTGACCCCATCCCACATAGTATTCACATTCGAATTAATTAATGCAAAAAAACCCTCCCTCTTCACGGACAACAAATGGCTCCAGGAACATCATACATAAAGGAAGGTACTTCATAGGGGTAAACAGATTAAGACTCAAAGAACCAAAGGCAAACAATAAAACTGGCAAAAAACATAACGTGGTGTTGTAGGGCTGCTATAAAGTTCGCATTAGTATATCCTGGGAAAACATGCTTGTGTTTCTTATGCCCATAAATAATATGGCAATCCTCTATTCTTGGTAAGAAGGGCTCTATAGGATCCTATTTGATTATCTGTGTATAGACCAGAAGTGGCTGGGAAATTATTATTTTTTTCTAAGGAAAATATTCAAATGAATTTTTTTCCTGGAATATATTTGGGTTTTCTACAACCAAAAAACAATGCGTTTGGTTGCTGAACACTAAAAAAAAAATTGGAGGTGGGGCTGAGTTTTCAGTACTTTGATGAGACCTCCCAAAACATTAATGAAAATGGATTTTTGTGTGTGTGTGAGAAAATTTCCCTTTGGTAGAAATGCCACTTTCTATTAAAAAAAAGTTTCAAAAGAACATGTTCAGCCTGAAATACATATTTTACTGCTGTTATTCCAGACTTATTGCTATTTAGAATGACCTATAGCAGGGGTTCTCAACCTGGGGGTTGGGACCCCTCAGGGGGTTGTGAGTTTATTACATGGGGGGTCGCGAGCTGTCAGCCTCCACCCCAAAGCCTGCTTTGCCTCCATCATTTATAATGGTGTTAAATATACTAAAAAGTGGTTTTAATTGATATGGGGGGGGGCACTCTCAGAAGCTTGCTATGTGAAAGGAGTCACCAGTAGAAAAGTTTGAGAACCACTGACATATAGTGAGTTACAATGAAAAGAATACACATAACGTATTGTGGCTTTTTTTTTATCAGTTCTGTAACACTGTTTTCTATGAACAGGAAAATGGAATAAGCAGAGGAATGAGGTCAACAATGCAATAAGTGCTTCCTTTATAAACCATTGCACCTGCCCTATGGTTCATGTATTATAGGCAAGGCTGGTTGCACCACCAGTTTTTAAGGTAGCTCACTTCCCATTCTAAAACCTGTTTTCAGCTCCTTATACATTTGCTGTTTGGGCTCAAATTTTCTATGCTGAGCATCTGCAGCAGGCTGAATATTTTGGGGAAATTTCAGCCAAAGCAGTTCAGCCATTTCAGAGAACAAGGATAGGGTAAAATGCATTGTTTTGCCCATACTAAAAAATTCTGGCAACCTCTTCTTTGAACAGCTTTGGCACAGGGACTTGAAAATTGGCAGGGTGGAGGCCTTTGTGTCAGGAATATGCCCTTTACTGTTGCTGTAAAAATCTGACCAAATTTGGCCAATATATAAACTTTAAAACAACTGTAGTTTGCACATGCTCAGTGGAGACTTGTTTTATTTAAGAAGCTAAAATCTCCAAAGATTCAGCCCTCCCTGAGCATGCTTGAGTCTCTCTCAGCTCCCAGGGCTGACCGGACTAGGCATGCTCCATCCCCACACAGCTTCCACCTGTGACGGAACTGTACATGCACCATCCCCACAGAGCAACTGAGCATACTCCAGCCCAGAGCTATGGGGTAAACCCAGACTTTTCCTGTAATTGTAGCTCCCAGGTAGGCTGGGTCAGGATTTGTCCAAGAAGTGGAACAGAGCAAGGAGCCTGTCTCTCCGTTGGTTTCGATGACCTCCCTGTTGGTGCCAAGGCAGCTTGGAGGAAGAAGCTGTCTGATTTGAATACAAAGAGAATAAGAACAGCCTATGAGGGGAAGGGAAGGAGTAGGTTGGGCCAAGGAGACTGGCACTGGAGGAGGGGGAAGAAACTGTGACTGAGAGTTGGAGGGGGAAAATGTGAGATGAGGGGGAAGGGTGGTTGACTGGTTGGGTGGGGAGACTGGGACAGGGAGACAGGGATGGGGAAGAGACAGGACTGGGTCAGGGATAGGTTGGAGGGGATGGGGCAGAAGAGATCAACCTTGAGGGGAATGGACAGGAGAGTCTGTGCCTCCTAGACCACACCTTCTGCAGAGCCTGGAATGGACCCCAAGATTTCTCAGTCTCGCCATTCCTCGGCTGTGATACTTTGCCAGTAGGTATGTGTCTCATCCTCTTTTAGTTCTGGTGCATGTGAAGGATGACAATCTACTACCGCTATCAGATCCTTCATTAGCTGAAGTGTCAGAGAACTGCGAGATGGAAGCTGGAAAGTGTGTAGTGAATGAGGCCGGGGATTGCAGGAAGAGAAAGAAGCAGGTCATGGTTAAGGTAATTAAATGCTGCCCTGGGGAACAGGATTCTATGCCTGCCCCAGCCACAGTGCTCCTGAGTGATGCTAGGAAAGTCATTTAAACCAAACTTTTCACTGGTGGTCCCCAATTGTGTGTTCCTCATTTTCTGAGTGCCTAACTTGATAACCCGCGGTCCCATTTGTAGAAGTGCTGAGCACTCACCGCTGTAACTGAATTCAATGGCAGCTGTGCTTTCAACATACTATGTAATGATAAGGACTTTGAAAAATCAAGTTCTAGGTGTCTCAGATTGGGCACCCAAAATTAGTGGATTCTTTTGACCTTAATCTCTCTGTTCCTCAGTTCCTCATCACAGGCGTATTAGTTAAACACTCCAAAATGATTGTGATAAGTGCCATAGAAAAGCCCAGGAGAAAATTAATAATTCTGCCTTCAGAGCAGGGTTTGAAAGTGTGCAGTAAATAAGGCGTGGGGCCCACACATTGAACAGTGAGGATAAAATACAATTTTCAGTGAGCACCATCCATCCTATGCACTGAATAAGGCAGGGGCTCCTACAGAAAAATAGTATGTGCTCATGTAGTTAAAGATTGTATCATAATAAATATGGTCAAGCAGGCCAAATTCAGGTTGCACAACCTTAATTCAGGCAGTTCCTAACTTTGGAGTGTTTGACTTTTCAACCTCAAAAATGTTCTTTTAACATCGTTCTTGTGTGTATGTGTTTGTTTGTTTTATTTATATATATATACACACTGAGAAAAGAATGGAAAACATGAAAGAGAAGAAGGCAGAAAAAATAGCAAGTTATAAAGAGACTCAAAGGAAACAGTTACTTGAAAAAAAAATCAAGTGAATGGTAAGCAAGGTAGATAGACTCAAGGTAAATATGAAATGGAAAAGAAAAGATTAGAATCTTCTTATTAACTCCATTAGGATCTCTCCTATCTGTAGAACAGTCACACAACACCTTCAGCCGCCAGTAAAATGTAACTTGTATTTTTTGTGAAAGAAGGAAGGAAAAGAGAGGAGCAGCAACAGCAGCTCTAGATCCCAGATGATATAATAAGTGAAGAAAAGGAAGTATTGCTGACTTGGCTTCTGATCCTGGCAGAGTGGGTCTGTCTCACTGAGTTCAGCGTAAGAGAGAAGTAGCTGCAGTCCTGTGAAGAATGGAAACGTTAATGTGGTTAGTGGCACTTGTGAATTCCTTCATCTTCTGCAACGGTGAGTAAATGCAAATGCTTTTCATATTCAGAGAAAGTTACTCTACAGGTGCAGACATGCCTGTGTGTGTTAGTTGATTGTTTGTATAGGTATGTTGTTGATGGAAGAATAAATATAAAAAATGCTGTGAAAACCAGAACCTTAGTTCTGCAGCTAATACACATTTACAGTCATTTTGCATCACATACAACTGGGAGATGTTTTTGAGAATGTAACAAACTGCCCAGTATTAAGCAATTTGTCAGATGTAATGTGCCCAGAGTTAGAACAAAATAAGATTGTTCAGGATACTGGGAGAGCGTCTTCTCTGGCATTTTAGTTTCTGAAAAGTTCATTGTATGGTTGGAATATGTTCATTCTTTTGGAACATAACAACTTTTCAGAATTGTACTGGTGGGTATCGTAATTACAATGCTGGCTATAGCTGCACCCATGGCTTACCTCCAGACAGACTCTGATCTCCGTAACTCTGTTACGCTAGCTACACTCATGTAATTGAGATCAGAATCTGAGCTGTCATTTTATATAGTGCTGCAGTTTCAAATGTGCTCCCATTTTACCAGTAAATCTGCACTGCATTAGGAAGAACTTGGAAAACAAGATAAGGGGGAAATGTTGATACTGATTTGAAAGGTGTGTGTGGAAGCCCTGAGTTACTCCCATGTTTTAGGAAAGAATGTGGGGGAAGGCACCAGTCCTGGTTTGTGATGCAAACATAGAAGTTTAGATGTATGTGAACTCCTGTTTCAGTTGCTTCTTGGAGTTCTGTTTTAAACTGAGTTAAAAGTAACAGGAGGCTTTCAGAAAAGGGGACATGGGGGGGCGAAAAGTAAAAGCTGGACTTTGAGGAAAATTCTGAAGTCATTTGCTAATGAGATGCAGCAGTTCTCTGACTATTTATGAGGCTGAAATTTGGACGGGCATCTGATAAACTGGAAGAGTGAGCCTAGATTCACAGAACTTAAAGATGAGATAAGAATTGTGGCTCCAAATGCAAACCTGCCCATAGTTCCGATCCAGTGCTCTGGTTGGGATTTATCTTATAAAGATGGCCATGAACCAAGAAGACCAGATGCAGATCTGGACCGCCCCAAAGAATTCTTGTCCCAGTTCACAGGTTTACTGTATGAGACCAGTGATTCAGGGAGCAATTTTATGCCACTAGGAAGGTGGGGGATTGGGAGAGGAGGAGGGGAGAGGGTCTAAAAGAGATTGTCCCACTTTTATGGAATGGTCCAGAAAATGAAAAGGTTTGAAAATTTGTACTATTCTAGAAGGTTAGCTAGCCCATTCCTCTGACCAATGGAGGAATGTTGTCCGTGGTTTTGGCCAGTTTAGTTTTAAATCCCTCTAGCGATGGGAACCCCATCATTTCCCTTGGGAAGCTACAACCCAGTTAAACAGCGCTCACTGGTAGGAAATGTTTCAGCGTCAGTTTTCTTTTGCTCTCTTTATCCCATTACATCTAGTAGTCTCTCCTTTGGGATATAGTAATCGTATCACTCTGAAAAATGCAGCAAGCTCTGGGCTGAAACACGGCAGCTGTTTAACAGCACAAAGCAACAGTGCACACTCCGGGAAATATGAAGTAAACGTTTCTAAGTTTCCAGTTAACTTTACCAGAAAGGGGGTAGGGTTGGGGCAAAGCACATAGGTTCCTTAAAATACAGCTAGGTAGGTAGAACAGTGCAAGTTTTTTCATATAAAACATGTCCCTCTTTACCAAGAGCAAAAGACCAGGTTACTGTTCTGTAAATCCCCAATATAGACTCTACTTTTCTTGGAGCTCTCCCAAATCTGACCCTGTTCAACTCATACAAGTTGAGGAGATTACACTGCCAGCTACTACTGAGCATACTGCAGGGCTGTTCCATTCAGCATATAGGTTATACTTCAGCTCTTCCGTTCCAACATGGTTATTTTCCTTCTGTCTTCCTTAAATCATATTTGTTTTTTGCTAGCCGACTCCCCTAAAAGGCCCAGCCCCCTTTGAGCCCAGCTGTGTCATTCTTCATTTCTAAGATAACTTGGACTTTCAAAACATTTGGAATATATTGTATATATTTCACTCTGTTCCAGTTCACAGTATAAATAAAAGAATGGCCCCCAATTAAGCTAAGCTCTTCCCAGCTGGAAAAGGTTCCATTTAGAGCTACCGTGCTCACCACTTCCTGTTTTCAAGTTTTCTATTTGTATCCAGCTAGCTCCTGTGGTTCGTTTGCTTCTTATCATTTTTTGGACAAAGTTTAGAGTATTTTCTTGTTGGTTTTTTGTTGTTGTTGCGTTGTGTTCTGTTTAGGAGATTTTTCATAAAATTTCTGAAAATCAGTGTCAGAGATCTGGCCTTTGTGTGACCAGATTTGTATTTTCCCTGCTCAGTTCCAGGTCTCATTATTGCATTATTCAAAGCAAATCTTTTCTGAATCTGACACCAGGGCTTTCATTATGATTGAAGTAGACATAGTTCCCAAATAATGCATCCCAGTCTTTGCATCTGCCCAGACACGTTATCTCTAATGTCGGCATGTCCGAGGTTTGTTATAACTGGTAGAGGACCCACATCCTGCAGCCCAAACTCCGTGAATACTCCCCGTCATGTCGGTTGGTCTGGGACATCTGTGACTTGTAGGATGAGAGGGGAATCCACTATCTGTGAGTTGTTCAATGTTGGCCTCTCTGGGGAGACTGCCAGCAAGCGGGCAGGAAGTGCTAATTGGCATGGCAATGATGGGGATGTGGTCACCTATGATAAGGAGTTGGCAGAGACCCACCACCAACTTTCACATAATGAAGGCCAAAGAACTGTTTAGTGCCAAGAGCTTGATAATGACTCTCAGTGACATTGCCCTGGTCTAGATTATAACCAAGACTCTCCCTTTTAATCTTGCTTCTGCTCATTGTTCTAGTTTTTCCAATAATTCTCCATAACTGATTCCTAGACATGGGTATTCACAGTCCTCCGCTGCATGTATTAAAATGCCAGATCCTGAGCTGTTGTAAATCAGTGTAGCTCCATTGATCTCAGTAGAGTCATTTGTCTCAATAGGGCTACACAGATTTATACCAGCTGAGGATCTGGAGCATTGTGTTTATTTGGTACTTTGTTTGCACAACACAGATGGCTTCTATGCCTTGAATGCCTTAGACACTGACATTAGGATTTTAAAAGGCCAATGCTGAGAGAATACAAAATACATTCATAGCTGTTGATAATTTCACAATATTCAAGGAAAACTACTGCAAGACCCTGGACAATATTTGAGAAACAAATGGAAATGCTCCAATGGAAACTTTAAGAGTTGGGAAATTTTCTGTCTCTGTTTTCCAAGTTCCACATTGAATATTGAGACAAAAGGGCAGATTCTCATCTCAGGTATACTGGTGTAAATGCAGAGTAAACCTACTACAGTCTGTATTTCCCTTGGTGTAACTAAATGCAGAATTTGGCCCTAAATACATTAAAGGCATTAGAGCAGTGGGGATGACTTTTTTTTCCTCCTTCCTCCCATATATGATGGACAGGTGTGAGTGAAGGGGTGGAAGGAGCAGTGGCTAGTCATGCTGTGAAAGGAACCTGCATGGTAGCGTATTGGGGCACCAGGTCCAAGCAGAAAACTAGGGAACTCCTTGGAGCTGAAAGATCCAAAACAATCAATTGTACTTAGAGGTAATATGAATATGTAACCACAGTCCTGGGAAAAGGAGGTAATGGTGCTCCTTTCTGTGGACCTGTGGTCAGCACAGCTGGGATGTTACATTCAGATCTATTACATCTCCTTAGCAGAAAGGTATTGAAAATGGGAGAGAGTTCAGAGAAGAGCAACAAAAATAACCAGGGAGCTGGAAGGATTGTTCAGGCCCCTGGATGCAGTCAATGGTATGACTGACAGTCCTGGATTCAGATGGTAATAACAAACAGCACATATAAAGTGGTTGTCGGGAGTGACTGTCTGTGGCTTGGTGAGCTCAACCTGGTGGTGCATCCAGCATGGTTTGGTGTTGCTGATATTCTTTCCTCTTTTATTTCCATCCCTCATTTCCTGCTTTCTGCAGCCATCCTGGAACTGACTGGCACCCACGACATTGACGGGACATGGAAGAGTTCCATCACCTTGCCATGTGTCTATGTGCCTTCCCAGGACTTTGTGCAGCAAACAGTCATTTGGAGCCTGGACCGAGATCAAAGCCCTGCCACCGTCTTTCGAAGGGATAGCTCTGGTGATCACATCATGTTGTCACGGTACAGAGATAGGCTCAGCGTCCC
This sequence comes from Platysternon megacephalum, assembly GCA_003942145.1. Lineage (NCBI taxonomy): Eukaryota > Metazoa > Chordata > Testudines > Platysternidae > Platysternon > Platysternon megacephalum. Next base: position 23,146,115 of record QXTE01000005.1, on the reverse strand, counting down.
AAAATACAGGCCAGGGGATGTCTCTCTTGAAATTGAGAAGCTTGAAATAACAGACAGTGGACACTACACTTGCAAAGTCACCTGGAGAGCCCAGAACAACAGCCTGCTAACAAAGGAGAGAACCACTACAGTTAAGGTTGTTAAAGGTAAATCCAGTAATAAACCCTTGCACCTATGTAGCATTTGTCAGTCATAAAGCACTGAGCTGGCTGCAGATCTGGTGGGGATGGGGTTATGCAGAGGGACTTCCATGCCACACTGACTCCTCACATCCGCAGGGTTGGGGCCAGCATTTCCCATGGATTCTCGAGCTCCATACCTCTTCCTCACTGCACTGGCAGCTAGGGTGACCTGGTGTCTGGTTTTCGACCGGAACACCTGGTCAAAAAGGGATCCTGGTGGGCCATTGACTGTCCCCTGACCCCCTCCCAGGCCCCTGCCCCAGTCCCAGACCTGATCCCCCTCCCGCACTCCAAACCCCCCAGCCCGGAGCCCCCTCCTGCACCCCAAATCCCTCATCCCCAGCCCCACATCAGAGCCTGCACCCCCAGCTGGAGTCCGCCCCCCCCGTACCCCAACCCCCTGCCCCAGCCCGGAGCCCCCTCCCACACCCTGAACCATAGGCACTCCGCACCCACCGGCAGCCAAACTCCCCTCCCTGCCCCCCGACCCCACCTCACCTCCTCCTCCACCNTACATCAGAGCCTGCACCCCCAGCTGGAGTCCGTCCCCCCCATACCCCAACCCCCTGCCCCAGCCCGGAGCCCCCTCCCACACCCTGAACCATAGGCACTCTGCACCCACCGGCAGCCAAACTCCCCTCCCTGCCCCCCGACCCCACCTCACCTCCTCCTCCACCTCCTCCCCTGAGCACACTGCATCCCCACTCCTCCGCCTACCTCCCAGCGCTTGCCGGTGACAAACAGCGGTTTGGCAGCGTAGCAAGCTCCGGGAGGGATGGGGGAGGAGCGGGAATGTGGCACACTTAGGGGAGGAGGCGGGGCCAGGGTGGGGATTTGGGGAACGAGTTGGAATAGGGGCAGGGAGGGGGCGGAGTTGGATGGGGACTTTGGGGAAAGGGTTGGAATGGGGGTGGGCAGGGGCGGGAGGAGGCGGGGCAGGGGTGGAGTCGGGGCAGGGCCAAGGGCAGAGGGGGGTTGAGCACCCACCGGCGCGAGCAGAAGTCGACGCCTATGCCCTGAACCCCTCATTTCTGGCCACACCCCAGAACCTGCACCCCCAGCCCAGAGCCCATACCTCCTCCCACACCCCAACCCCCTGCCTCAGTCGGGAGCCCCCTCCCATACTCCGAACCCCTTGGCTCCACCCCCCAGTCTGGAGCCCCCTCCTGCACCCCAAATCGCTCATCCCTGGCCCCACACTGGAGCCGGCAACCCCAGCTGGAGCCCTCACCCCCTCCCACACCCCAGCCCCCTGTGGCAGCCCGGTGAAAATGAGTGAATGAGTGAGGGTGGGGAGAGCGAGCAACAGAGGGAGAGGGTATGGAGTGAGATGGGGCGGGGCCTCAGAGAAGGGGCAGGGCATGGGCAGGGCCTCAGAAGTGGGGCAGGGCAAGGGTGTTCGGTTTTGTGTAAGTAGAAAGTTGGCAACGCTAACTGGCACTAGCCCCACCCTAATGCGGGGAAAACAAGCCAGAGGATGGAATTCATGCCTGTGATGGTGCAGACCCCAGCTATACTCTCTCCCCACTCCAGATCATCCCCAGCAACAGCATCCCCAGGAAAACTCTGATTGGTGTAGCTCAGGGGTTGGCAACCTTTCAGAAGTGGTGTGCCAAGTCTTCATTTATTCACTCTGATTGAAGGTTTCGCGTGCCAGTAATACATGTTTACGTTTTTAGAAGGTCTCTTTCTATGAGTCTAGAATATATAACTAAACTATTGTTGTATGTAAAGTAAATAAGTTTTTTAAAATGTTTAAGAAGCTTCATTTAAAATTAAGTTAAAATGCAGAGCCCCCCGGACCGGTGGCCAGGACCCGGGCAGTGTGAGTGCCACTGAAAATCAGCTCGTGTGCCGCCTTCGGCACCCGTGCCATAGGTTGCCTACCCCGGTGTAGCTGTTCAGTACCGTGGAACACGAAGGTGTTAGTAGCATGCCAGGTGCACTGTGATGCTGGGGCAAGCCCTGAAGGCACTTCAGCGGCTAGGCCTTTTAGGCACTTGCCCTGGTGGGTACCAGTAACTGCTCAGACACATGGTTAAAGTGAAAGGGTATTTGATTAGGGCTGGCAAGAAAGGGAAATTCTGGAAATACTCTAGATACTAAGGCTTAAACGGTTCTAACTCAAAGTGAGGCAATAACTGTTCTTATGGTTGCAAGGGCTGGGGGAGGGGAATCAAATAGAGGGTTAGGACTCTTCAGGTCTACTGCCTGGGTTGTTCTCTCCAGTCCAGCCTTCTGGTCAAACCAAACAGAAGCTTGCAGGTTTCCAGGCCATGATCAGTTGCTGGTGTGTGTCATATTGAGGCCCCTCTGCACCGGCTTTCTGCCCTGCCTTGGTTCCTTCCCCATAAGTCCTGTCCTACACAGACCTGCTCCCGCTGCAGTGTCCAGAGTCACACCGCGTTCCACATGTGGTCTCCTGGTTTCTGTGCAGCCTGCTCTGTTCATAGTTCCTGGGCATTTCCCTTGGCCTCAGGCTTCGTGGCTGCTACTGGCCATGCCACCACCCCTTCTGCAGAAGGACCAGATAACTTCCTTGGTCAGTTCTTTCAACAGAATTCCTCCCCCTCCTCCTACCTGGCCTGTGGAAGATGAAGTGTGGTGGGGAGGTAGTTGATGGGAATGGGTAGTTCCCTGCTTAGCAGATTCATCACAACTCCTTCCATGGGTGGTGAGCAAATATAAAAGGGCAGAGAGATGGCTTAGCATCTGCCAAAGAAAGCCTTCTGTGCTGGGGTATTCCTGGCAGCCATATTGCACTAGCATAGCTGATGCAAAGCAGTCACCGGGCAGCCATGAACTAAGCAGAACGTGAGCAGGCAATGAATAACTTCAGTCTGGAGAAAGGCCTGAACCCCGCATCTGAACAGACATGAAATCCAGATCTGGCCTCATACTGTCCCCCAAATGTATAATAAACTCCCAGATCAAATACCCCCCTCTTCCCCCCTCCCAGTGTTAGGATAATTCAGACCTACATAGTTAAGAACTCTATAGCATTTGTCACCATATAATTCTGACAGGTTTCCATGTCCCTCTTTTGGTTTACGTTCTGCCCCAGTCTCATATTAGGACCCGTACACTTTTGGCACAGTTGGCAATTTTGAAAAAAAAAATGTCATGGGAAACCTTAGGGTTGTTTGTGTGTGTGCTTTTACATGTTAAGGTTAGAAGAAAATAGGTATTTTAGACACGTTTAAAGAAACATAATTTTATAAACATTTTTAGATAATTTACAAAATAACATGGATTATGGCAAAGTGATAAAGAAAGGAAAATTGTCCAAAAAGAGAGAGTTTTAAAATTGCAAAAAAGAGAAAAGTCTCTTAAATATGTTGAAATCTATTCAGAGAAAAAATATTTTATGCATTTTTAGAAATAAAGGTATTAAATATTAGTTTTTAGGAAAAAATATTGTTTATGCATTTAGGTTACTTTGAAAAAAAGTGTGAACAATAATTGTATGTCTTTTGAAATAAAGAATAGAGCATGTATATTAGAGAAGATAAACAAGACACAAAGTGAGAGAGAACAACCAAAAAGCAAAAGTCTCTTAGCCTGTAAACATCTTCAGGTCAGTGAAATTAACTCAGAATGTCACAACTAAACACAAGGTGGAATAGATTGTGTAGCATGAGTAGTTAACACATATTTCAAGGGACCAGATCTGTGTAGCTCAAAAGCTTGTCTCTCTCAGTAACAGAAGTCAATCCATTAAAAGATATTACCTCACCCACCTTGTCCCCCAGAAATGTTGGCATTTGTCTAGAGCAGGGGTCGGCAACCTACGGCACGCGTGCCAAAGGCGGCACGCGAGCCGATGTTGCCTGGCACGTGGCTGCCAGCCAGGATCCCGGCTCCGCTCAGCCGAGGCTGAGCAGGGCCGGCGGCCGGGACCCCAGACTGGCGGGAGGCGCGTCCCCCAGCTCCCCCCTTCCCCGCGCTCAGGTTCTGCGGCTCCCGGAAGTGTGAGCCGCCGGGGCGCGGAGCCCTGAGCCTGCTCCAGGAGGGGCAGCAGCGGCGGCTCACACTCCCGGGAGCTGCAGAGCCTGAGCGCAGCGAGGGGGAAGCTGGGGGGCGCACGGGAACAACTGCCCACATGCATCCGCTGCAGGAGCTCCCCCCCGTGGGGCACCGGGCTGCAGCCCTGGCAGGCGCGCCCCCGGCTCCCCCCTCACTGCGCTCAGGTTCTGCGGCTACCGGGAGTGTGAGCCGCCGCTGCCCCTCCCGGAGTTCCCCCCTCCCGCTGCCTCAGCACTCTGCGGGGGAGGGGCTGTGCCTGCGGCAGCCCCACGTGAAGCCAGGGTCTGACTGGCATGGGCATGGTAAGGGGAGTCCTGGGGGGCTGTCAGGGAGCAGGGGGAGGGTTGGAAGGGGCGGGAGGTCTGGGGGGGCTGTCAGGGGGCGGGGGAGGGTTGGATAGGTTGGGAGTTCAGGGGGGGCTGTCGGGGTGGGGGTGTGGAAAGGGATCTGAGCAGTCAGGGAACAGGGAGTAGGGGGAGGGTTGGATGGGTCAGCAGTTCTGGGGGAGTCTCTCAGGGGGCGGGGAGTGGTTGGATGGGGCGTGGGAGTCCCGGGGATCTGTCTGGGGGTGTGGATAAGGGTCGGGGCAGTCAGGGGACAGGTAGGGGGTAGGGTCCTTGGGGGGCAGTTAGGGTTGAGGGGGTCTCAGGAGGGGGCAGTCAGGGGACAAGGAGCAGGGGGGGTTGGGATTCTGAGGGGGGCAGTCAGGGGGTGGGAAGTGGGAAGGAGTGGATAGGGGCGGGGCTCTCCCCACCCCCCCGGTCTTTTTTGGTTTTTTAAATATGGTAACCCTAGGCAAGGGGGGAGCCGGGGGCGCATGGGGGCTGGTGCCCACATGCATCCACTGCAGTCTGCAGGAGCCCCCGGGGGGGGGCGCCGGGCCGCAGCCTGGGCAGGAGGGGCCGGGGGGACGCGGCTGCTCCCCGCTAGCGGCGCTGCCACCTTTGCAGGGCTGCTGCCCCCTGCACCGCGCCAGCTCCTCCATGGCTGGGGCTCGCTGCCGCCACAAGCGGGACGCTCTGGCGCCTCCAGGGGAGTTCAGGGGGCGGGGAGGGGGAACCTGGTCTGGGGAGCAGCCCCTGGGCACGGCTGGCCCCTGGGGTCTATAAAGGCTCATTGGGATTTGCCCCTCAATGAACCTATGTGCGGGGGGGGAGGTGGAAGTTTCACCTAGGGCGCTAAATATCCTTGCACCGGCCCTGCCCCAGGGGGTGCGTGAACCCCAGGTTAAGAACCACTGCACTAAACTGATAAGATCTGAATTTTAATTTAATTTTAAATGAAGCTTCTTAAACATTTTTAAAAACTTGTTTACTTTACATACAACAATAGTTTATAGACTTATAGAGAGAACTTCTAAAAACATTAAAATGTATTACTGGCACGCGAAACCTTAAATTAGAGTGAATAAATGAAGACTCGGCACCCCACTTCTGAAAGGTTGCCAACCCCTGGTCTAGAGGTAGCTGCAGGAGTTAGATGGTTTTCTCCTCTCTCTGCCGTGTGATCAGTGACAGTGGCCTTCTTGATGCTTTACATCTGAGGTGGGCAAACTACGGCCGGGGGCTGCATCTAGCCCCTGATACATTTTAAACTGGCCCTCGAGCTCCTGACGGGGAGCGGGGTCCGGGGCTTGCCCTGCTCCACTCATGCTGTGGCTCCGCACGGCTCCCGGAAGCAGCGGCATGTGCCCCCTACGGCTCCTATGCATAGGGGCAGCCAGGGGGCTCCGCACGCTGCCCCTGCCCCAAGCGCCGCCCCCGCAGCTCCCATTGGCCAGGAACCATGAGTATTCATGGCCCGCCATACAATTTCCATACCCAGATGTGGCCCTCGGGCCAAAAAGTTTGCCCACCCCTGCTTTACATCTTTCTCGCTCCCTTTATTTTTCCTTTTTCTGTTACTGGCTAAGATGTTTTTGCTTTTCTTAGCTGTTCTCTCTCACTTTGTGTCTTGTTTATTTTCTCTAAAAATGCATGCTCTGTTCTTTATTTCAAAAGGCACACAATTATTTTTCAGACTTTATGGCAAAGTAATATGAGTGCATAAACAATATTTTCTTTTAAAATTAATATATTTAATACCTTTCTTTCAAAAAATGCATAATTATTTTCTCTAAAAAGACCTGTTAACATATCTCTTTTTTGCAGTTTTAAAACTCTCTCTTTTCTAACATTTTTCCTTTCTTTATCACTTGGTGATAATCCACTTAAAAATGCCTATAAAATTATTTTTCTCTAAGAATGTGTAAATAATCCCTATTTTCTTCTAACCTTAACATGTTAAAACAAACACACACACACACACACACACAGCCCTAATGATCCCCATTAAAAAAATTTTTTTTTTCAAAATGGCTGACTGCTCCAAAAACATACTGGTCCAAATGTGAGACTGGAGGTAGGACATAAACCAGAAAAGGGGGCATGGAACCCTGTCAAAATTGTGTGGTGATGAATGCTATGGAGTTCTTAACTACTGACCCAAATCCCTTTCCCTCTGTCTTTCAGTTGCAGTGACTAAACCCATCGTCAGACCAGGCAATCTGGGATTCACTGTACCAAAAGGTGCTAGGACAAGCCTGACCTGCTCTGCCAATGGGTCCCCACCCATCACCTACCGCTGGTTCAAAGGAGAGCCAGGAGGGGAGACAGTGCATGTGAGCAATCACGCCGTACTCATGTTTGATTCTCTGCAAACGTCTGACACGGGGAAATATTACTGTGAAGCAGAAAACAAAGCAAGCTCACAAGTCATACAGCAGAGTGATGCAGTGCAGCTGACTGTGAGGGGTAAGTGCCCTAAACTAGTGCTTGGTGGTCTCTGAGACACTCCCAGCTGCAGGATGATAATGAGGCAAATGGCTTAGAGGGTTTTAAAAAGGATTAGACATTTATAGTGACACTTGCTAGGTTAAAACAACAATGGCTGTCAATCCGCATGTTTTAGGATCACTCAGCTCACTGGCTGGGGTCAGAGAAATGTCATGCACCCTCCAGTGGTATAGTATTGCACAATAAAGTGCATTATGGGAGGCTTCCAACTTCCCCCTAAAGATTTTGTATTTATCCAATTTGTAAATTGAAAGTAGCAGAATCTGATGTGTGCAGAATCTGATGTGTGGTCATTTCTCTCACAGACCTCACAAAACCAGCAACCACAGTACCCAGCTCTGAGAACAAGGCGAACACCGCGGCCAAGCCTGTCTCAGAAGGAGGTGAGGCCTGCTCAGCACTGAATCGGAAGCAGCTTGGAGACTGGACATGAAGCGATATTTTCATTGTGGTTGTATGTGAATGATATAGAGCAGGGGTCGGCAACCTTTCAGAAGTGGTGTGCCGAGTCTTCATTTATTCACTCGAATTTAAGGTTTCGCGTGCCAGTAATACATTTTAACATTTTTAGAAGGTCTCTTTCTATAAGTCTATAATATATAACTAAACTATTGTTGTATGTAAAGTAAATAAGGTTTTTTAAATGTTTAAGAAGCTTCATTTAAAATTAAATTAAAATGCAGAGTCCCCCGGACCGGTGGCCAGGACCTGGGCAGTGTGAGTGCCACTGAAAATCAGCTCACGTGCCGCCTTCGGCACGCGTGCCATAGGTTGCCTACCCCTGATATAGAGGATGAGCTGACTATGTGACATGTCCACTCATTTGCAGCCAGTTTTTAGCAGATGGTCTGTAGGCTGCTGAGGCATGTGGCTTGCTGGAAATGATCTCTGCTGCCCTAGGTGACTTCCAGCTCCTGTCTCCCTTGCTCCTTGAGAGACATGTCCTCATGCTGCTGGACTAGTTGGTTACAGCCTCCATGGGATGGCAGCCATTCTAACACTTGGGGACATGCCTTGGGGAGTTATGGATTTCCTTAGCTCCATTTGGTACAGCATAAGTTAATCAGAGGCGTTAATCATGCCCCTATCACCCCAGTGGTCTAGGGGGGCTCAAAGATATCACAGCAGGGCCTTTCATTTTCTATCCAGAAGGGATGGTCACCCTGGCAGGTAAATGGGCAGCACTGGCTCTAAAGGATTTGTTTCACTGGCTTATTAGGCTAAACAGGGAAATGCCCTTCAGTCCTGCAGCTGCTTCATAGACCAGAATCAGATTTCTTTCTGATGCTGAATGACTCGTAAACCATTATGATCACCTGAACCTTGCTTGATTTGCAGATCTGATCACGACAGCATTGGCAACTGGGAGTGACGTGCGAGTTCCAGAAACGCATGAAGTGACAACGGGTAAGGGGAGACCTTTCAAGCAGCGGGCAGGGAGGTCAAGGAGTCAAGCTGGAGGTTCTACGCTGACACCTGGCAGTAGATTTTGTTGCAGGGAAATGAACTGTTGGCATAAAAAAATCCAGAATTTCACACTCGGCTTCTCTGTGTGTATAGATGGTCTATTCAATAGCTTGTACGCAAATGCTAGAAGTCTAAATAATAAGATGGGTGAACTAGAGTGCCTTGTGTTAAAGGAGGATATTGATATAAAACTTGGAGTGGGGACAATCAATGGGACACAATCATTCCGGGGTACAAAATATATCGGAAGGACAGAACAGATCGGGGGGTGGGGAGGAGGGAGTGACACTATATGTGAAAGAAAATGTAGAATCAAATGAAGTAAAAATCTTAAATGAATCCACATTTTCCATAGAATCTCTATGTATAGTAATTCCATGTTCTAATAAGAATATAACAGTAGGGATCTATTATCGACCACATGACCAGGACAATGATAGTGACAATGAAATGCTAAGGGAGATTAGAGAGGCTATCAAAATAAAGAACTCAATAATAGTGGGGGATTTCAATTATCCCCATATTGACTGGGTACATGTCACCTCAGGACGAAATGCAGAGACAAAATTTCTCGATACTTTAAATGACTGCTTCTTGGAGCAGCTGGTACAGGAACTCACAAGGGGAGAGGCAATTCTCAATTTAGTCCTTAGTGTAGCGCAGGACCTAGTCCAAGAGGTAACTATAACAGGACCGCTTGGAAATAGTGACCATAATATAATAACATTTAACATTCCTGTGGTGGGAAGAACATCTCAGCAGCCCAACACTGTGGCATTTAATTTCAGAAAGGGGAACTATGCAAAAATGAGGAGGTTAGTTAAACAGAAATTAAAAGGTACAGTGACTAGAGTGAAATCCCTGCAAGCTGCATGGACACTTTTCAAAGACACCATAATAGAGGCCCAACTTAAATGTATACCCCAAATTAAGAAACACAGTAAAAGAACTAAAAAAGAGCAACTGTGGCTTAACAACCATGTAAAAGAAGCAGTGAGAGATAAAAAGGCATCTTTTAAAAAGTGGAAGTCAAATACTAGTGAGATAAATGGAAAGGAGCATAAACACTGCCAAATTAAGTGTAAAAATGTAATAAGAAAAGCCAAAAAGGAGTTTGAAGAACAGCTAGCCAAAAACTCAAAAGGTAATAACCAAAATGTTTTTTAAGTACATCAGAAGCAGGAAGCCTGCTAAACAACCAGTGGGGCCCCTGGACGATCGAGATACAAAAGGAGCACTTAAAGACGATAAAGAGTCATTGCGGAGAAACTAAATGGATTCTTTGCTTCAGGCTTCACGGCTGAGGATGTTAGGGAGATTCCCAAACCTGAGCTGTCCTTTGTAGATAACTATTAACTATGGTTTGTAACCTGTCCTTTAAATCAGCTTCTGTACCCAATGACTGGAAGTTAGCTAATGTAACGACAATATTTGAAAAGGGCTCTAGAGGTGATACCGGTAAGTCTAACGTCAGTACCGGGCAAATTAATTGAAACAATAGTAAAGAATAAAATTGTCAGACACATAGAAGAACATAAATTGTTGGGCAAAAGTCAATATGGTTTCTGTAAAGGGAAATCATGTCTTATTAATCTATTAGTGTTCTTTAAGGGGTCAACAAACATGTGGACAAGGGGGATCCAGTGGACCTAGTGTACTTAGATTTCCAGAAAGCCTTTGACAAGGTCCCTCACCAAAGGCTCTTACATAAATTAAGCTGTCATGGGATAAAAGGGAAGATCCTTTCATGGATTGAGAACTGGTTAAAAGACAGGGAACAAAGGGTAGGAATAAATGGTAAATTTTCAGAATGGAGAGGGGTAACTAGTGGTGTTCCCCAAGGGTCAGTCCTAGGACCAATCCTGTTCAACTTATTCATAAATGATCTGGAGAAAGGGGTAAACAGTGAGGTGGCAAAGTTTGTAGATGATACTAAACTGCCCTTTTATCCCATGACAGCTTAATCTACATAAGAGCCTTTGGTGAGGGACCTTGTCAAAGGCTTTCTGGAAATCTAAGTACACCAGGTCCACTGGATCCCCCTTGTCCACATGTTTGTTGACCCCTTCGAAGAACTCTAATAGATTAGTAAGACACGATTTCCCTTTACAGAAACCATGTTGACTATTGCTCAACAGTTTACAATTTTATTCTTAACTATTGTTTCAACTAATTTGCCCAGTACAGACGTTAGACTTACAGGTCTGTAACTGCCGGGATCACCTCTAGAGCCCTTTTTAAATATTGGCGTTACATTAGCTAACTTCCAGTCATTGGGTACAGAAGCCGATTTAAAGGACAGGTTACAAACCTTAGTTAATAGTTCCGCAACTTCACATTTGAGTTCTTTCAGAACTCTTCGGTGAATGCCATCTGGTCCCGGTGACTTGTTAATGTTAAGTTTATCAATTAATTCCAAAACCTCCTCTAGTGACACTTCAATCTGTGACAGTTGCTCAGATTTGTCACCTACAAAAGCCAGCTCAGGTTTGGGAATCTCCCTAACATCCTCAGCATCCATCCAACATTTTGTTATTACCTTTTGAGTTTTTGGCTAGCCGTTCTTCAAACTCCTCTTTGGCTTTTCTTATTACATTCTTGCACTTAATTTGGCAGTGTTTATGCTCCTTTCTATTTGCCTCACTAGGATTTGACTTCCACTTTTTAAAGGAAGTCTTTTTATCTCTCACTGCTTCTTTTACATCGTTGTTAAGCCACAGTGGCTCTTTTTTAGTTCTTTTACTGTGTTTTTTAATTTGGGGTATACATTGAAGTTGGGCCTCTATTATGGTGCCTTTGAAAAGTGCCCATGCAGCTTGCAGGGATTTCACTTTAGTCACTGTACCTTTTAATTTCTGTTTCACTGACCCCCTCATTTTTGCATAGTTCCCCTTTTTGAAATTAAATGCCACAGTGTTGGGCTGTTGAGATGTTCTTCCCACAAGAAGGATGTTAAATGTTGTTATATTATGGTCACTATTTCCAAGCGGTCCTGTTATAGTTACCTCTTGGACCAGCTCCTGCGCTCCACTCAGGACTAAATCTAGACTTGCCTCTCCCCTTGTGGGTTCACGTACCAGCTGCTCCAAGAAGCAGTCATTTAAAGTATCGAGAAATTTTGTCTCTGCATTTTGTCCTGAGGTGACATGTTCCCATTCAATATGGGGATAATTGAAATCCCCCACTATTATTGTGTTCTTAATTTTGATAGCCTCTCTAATTTCCCTTAGCATTTCATAGTCACTATCACTGTCCTGGTCAGGTGGTCGATAATAGATCTCTAATGTTATATTCTTATTAGAACATGAAATTTCTATACATAGAGATTCTATGGAACATGTGGACTCACTTAAGATTTTTACTTCATTTGATTCTACATTATCTTTCACATATAGTGCCCCCCCCCCCCCCCCCCCGCACAACCTGTTCTGTCCTTCAGATATATTTTTACCCCAGAATAATTGTGTCCCATTGATTGTCCTCACTCCACCAGGTTTCTGTGATGCCTATTATATCAATATCCTCCTTTAACATGAGGCACTCTAGTTCACCCATCTTATTATTTAGACTTCTAGCATTTGTGTACAAGCACTTTAAAAACTTGTCACTGTTTATTTGTCTGCCCTTTTCAGATGTGTCAGATTCTTTTTTATGTGAATGTTTATCATCTGATCTGGCCCTTATATTATCCTCTTCCATCCTTTCCTCCTGACTATAACCTGGAGATTCTCCATCATTAGACTCTCCCCTAAGAGAAGTCTCTGTCCGATCTACATGCTCCTCTGCAGCAATCGGCTTTCCCCCATCTCCTAGTTTAAAAACTGCTCTGCAACTTTTTTAATGTTTAGTGCCAGCAGTCTGGTTCCACTTTGGTTTAGGTGGAGCCCATCCCTCCTGTATAGGCTCCCCCCATCCCAAAAGCTTCCCCAGTTCCTAAAAAAGATATACTGGCATTAGAAAAGGTTCAGAGAAGGGCAATTAAAATGATTAGGGGTTTGGAACGGGTCCCATATGAGGAGAGATTAAAGAGGCTAGGACTTTTCAGCTTGGAAAAGAGAAGACTAAGGGGGAATATGATAGAGGTATATAAAATCATGAGTGGTGTGGAGAAAGTGAATAAGGAAAGTTATTTACTTGTTCCCATAATATAAGAACTAGGGGCCACGAAATGAAATTAATGGGCAGCAGGTTTAAAACAAATAAAAGGAAGTTCTTCACACAGCGCACAGTCAACCTGTGGAACTCCTTACCTGAGGAGGTTGTGAAGGCTAGGACTATAACAGGGTTTAAAAGAGAACTAGATAAATTCATGGAGGTTAAGTCCATTAATGGCTATTAGCCAGGATGGGTAAGGAATGGTGTCCCTAGACTCTGTTTGTCAGAGGCTGGAGATGGATGGCAGGAGAGAGATCACTTGATCATTACCTGTTAGGTTCACTCCCTCTGGGACACCTGGCATTGGTCACTGTCGGAAGACAGAATACTGGGCTGGATGGACCTTTGATCTGACCCAGTATGGCCATTCTTATGTTCTTATGTTCACCTCCTTCCCAGCTTCCGGTCCATGTGGGTTTGTCCGAATCCTGATGTTTGCTTTGAGTTTCAGGATTCAAATGTACTGAAAATCTCAAAGTTAAAGTCAGCTGGAACTGTCATGATTTACCTAGTTTTTCAGTGAAACAGTAGATATCACATGATTTTTGAGACAAAACCCAGCGTGTCTCAAAATGTCTGTGAACCATGGTGACACTTTGGATGAGATGAACTGAAACTAGAGTTTTAATGAGGCCCCAAACCAGATGAGTTTCATATGGTTTGATGTTTGGATGTGAACGTTTTGCACAGCTCTGCTCTGCACAGCTCCTACTTTCTCAGTCAGCAGGGGCTTCCTTTCATCTCTGAGTGGAGATGCTAACCATGAACCACAATGGACCCCAATATCACAGCAAGAGGCAAGTGCAGGAACTCCAGCTGTGAGACAATAGATTTGACTGAACCAATACCTCTGCTCTGAGCCCCTTTGGCCCAGCTGGCTGACTCAGTATGAGGAAGGAATACAAACAAAAACCACATAACCCAGGCCTCAGTCAGTACATTCAGCTCCCAAGGGAAAGGTCCATCATCATGGTTGTGGCTGTTTTTATTAATTACAAAGCAGAACTGCTTCCTTGCTTGAAACCTCAGCTTGTGCTATTTTGATCTAGGCCTGCAGAGGACCGGCCTGCCCCTCTATCTCATCATCCTGATCGTTGTGCTCTGTGTGGCTGTGGTTTTTGTTGTCGTCGCTGTCGTCTTGTGCAGGAGAAAGACCAAGGAGGGTGAGTGGGGTGTGCTGGGGAAGCTCAGGGCTGCTCTGGGCAATCAGGCTGACTCTACTACTGAGGATTTCTGGGGGAGGGGGCCAATATTCTGCCAACAGATAGCAGAGGCAGTTTTGAGATCTGCTTTAAAAACCTTAAGATGTTTGCTCAAAGCGTTTGACAGAAATGTGGTCTGAGGTCATGGGAGTGATGTGTGCATAGGTGGAGGATGGGATGGGATGGGGAGTGTTCTCTTGGATGCACGTGATTTCCCCTCCCCCCCCCCCCAGACCACTCCAGATAGATGAGGTCTTCCCAGCAGGCCAGTAGTCACATTGCACTCCCACAGGCTACTCACTGGTCTAGCTTACATACATGGACATTCAGTAAGAAGAAATAATATTCTAAGCAGCTTTCCTCCATCCAGCATGTAGACTGGAAGGAATGAGCTGGCCCCAAATTAGAATACTGATGCAATACAACGAAAGGAAAATGAGTCACTTCTCATATTTGAACACAAGGGGGCAGGCATGTTCTATCAAGGAAGGGAATGGACAGGGTAATCATAATCACAGTGCCTGCTGTCACAGATTTCCTATGAGCACTGAACTGAGGATACTCTGCCTATCCATTGCAGAACTGTGAATGCACATCTGCAAGTGTGTACCCCAGAGATGGTTGCTAGGAAATCAGCATGGTTCCATTCTCTAAAAGCAGCCTCCAGTTGACACCAATCCTCAGCACATCTCCTCAGTAGCGGTGCCAGCATTTCCGGCGCCCTAGGCGGCGGAAGGTCCGGCCCCCAAAATCCCGCCCCCAACAGCAGCGGCGGAAGGTCCCCCCCCCCAAATTCTACCGCCGGCCGGGGCGCCGGCGCCCCTCAAATGTTTGCGTCCTAGGCGACCGCCTAGGTCGCCTAATGGGTTGCGCCGGCCCTGCATCTCCTACTGACTGTAGAACTTGAGTAGGTGATTCCTAGCTGAGACCAGCTCAACATGGATCCTACTGGTGAATCAGGGGGTAACCGCTTCTTCTTGCCTCACTTGGTGGAGCCATTGCCAAGAGAGGTCATGTACAGGAGACAGAGAATCTGGGCCCCAGATAACCAGTCACCAGACGCTAAATCCACTTTAGTGTCTGCTCCTTAGCTGGGCAGGCACAATACATTCAGTCCCAATAGTAAGAGCTTTCTAGTGTTCATTTCAGAAATGGCAATTTCAAAGCCAGATAGTTATGACTATATAATTGTTGTACAGAAATATCAGCCGGGGAGGGGCAGCGAGATGTAATGGACTGAACACAAGGCTGGGAGGTGAGAACTCTTGGTTTCTAATCCCAGCTCAGCTGTGACTTTCAGCTGGTCATTAACCACTCCGTGCTCCATTTTCCCATCTGTAAAATGGTAACAAAAAACTTACTTAGCAGAGTGCTTGAGTGGATTTATTAATGTCTGTATAGTACTATAAAAACTTTATACAGTGCTATGTAAGTGCCATTTGTCATTATTAAATCTTCTTTCAGTGAGCACATTTTTTAAATAAAACTGATTTTCTCTGCGAGGTAAGAAAAATGCAAAATTTTCACATTTGTGTTTTATTCTTTTTTTCAGATAATCCGTATGAAGTAACATAGTGAGTAAGATTCATCACCTGTCATGCTGAGAGAACTTCTGGGGTTGTAATATTGATTTCTGTAGCAGGAAAACTATTTGCCAAGTGAAGAATGAATGTCCTCTTTGGTTATACAGGAGAAGAGGTTTGAATAGCTTAATGGTGTATGTGATTGACAGCATGAAGGTTTAGTTATTCACACAGGGGGCAGCAATAGAAATGTTCTTGAATGATATCTTAGAATCACACCAAAATTAGAGTTGGAAAAGACCTATTGGATTCTCTGTTCCTTCACCAAAGAGACCAGTGCATGATTTTCCTCTGTAGTGAATTCCCAGTGTTTTGTCCAGAATCTAAAGAACAGGAATTTCTAGCTCTTCCCTTGGGATAATATCCCAGTTGAATGGGTCTCCCTGTTGAGAATCATTTCCTGATGTTCATCCAAACTGTCCTTTGCTGAACCTCCTTCCATTTACTAACACACATACACAAGACAAGCTGCCGATTTAAAGGCCCCGACAATAAAATCAACGCGTAATGTGGGAGTTACTTATCCAGATACCAATGAAAGTGATCATAAGAGTGTATGTTGCAGTGTGATATTCTGCCAATGAAATTTGTCCAGGTGCTATTCTATCAGTGAAGTTCGTACAGCAGTATGTTAAAATAAGGTCTAACTCTGACCAATATTGTGCACTGCATGCTGGGACTGCTCTTCGTTGGTTGCACCTTCACTGTAAAGATGTGGCCAGCCACAGGCCACCTTGGAGAACTTTATCAGCTGCATTTGGTCCATGGGTTGCAATTTGTCCACTATTTGTTCTATCGTTTATTCTCCAACAGCCAAATTCCCCACGGGTATAGCCCCATTGAGGTCAGTATGGTAATGTCAGCTAGCATTGGAGCCAAATTCTCTGCTGATTGTTCTTGGTTGCCTCTTTTTTGTATGTGACTCTCTCATCATTGTTGCATGTCTCTTTAAGCCAATTTACACAGCCTCCCATAACATCCCTGGATTAGTATCAGGAGTCTTGTTATTTCAGAGCTAATATTCCTCTGTCATTCAAAAGCAGAACATAAGAACATAAGAACATAAGAAAGGCCGTACCGGGTCAGACCCAAGGTCCATCTAGCCCAGTATCTGTCTACCGACAGTGGCCAATGCCAGGTGCCCCAGAGGGAGTGAACCTAACAGGCAATGATCAAGTGATCTCTCTCCTGCCATCCATCTCCATCCTCTGACGAACAGAGGCTAGGGACACCATTCTTACCCATCCTGGCTAATAGCCATTTATGGACTTAGCCACCATGAATTTATCCAGTCCCCTTTTAAACATTGTTATAGTCCTAGCCTTCACAACCTCCTCAGGTAAGGAGTTCCACAAGTTGACTGTGCGCTGCGTGAAGAAGAACTTCCTTTTATTTGTTTTAAACCTGCTGCCTATTAATTTCATTTGGTGACCCCTAGTTCTTGTATTATGGGAATAAGTAAATAACTTTTCCTTATCCACTTTCTCAACATCACTCATGATTTTATATACCTCTATCATGTCCCCCCTTAGTCTTCTCTTTTCCAAGCCGAAGAGTCCCAGCCTCTCTAATCTCTCCTCGTATGGGACCCTCTCTAAACCCCTAATCATTTTAGTTGCCCTTTTCTGAACCTTTTCTAGTGCTAGAATATCCTTTTTGAGGTGAGGAGACCACATCTGTACACAGTATTCGAGATGTGGGCGTACCATGGATTTATATAAGGGCAATAATATATTCTCTGTCTTATTCTCTATCCCCTTTTTAATGATTCCTAACATCCTGTTTGCTTT
This sequence comes from Platysternon megacephalum, assembly GCA_003942145.1. NCBI lineage: Eukaryota > Metazoa > Chordata > Testudines > Platysternidae > Platysternon > Platysternon megacephalum. The sequence goes on along the minus strand of QXTE01000005.1, from coordinate 23,128,876 downwards.
TTTGACCGCCTCTGCACACTGCGTGGACATCTTTAGAGAACTATCCACAATGACGCCAAGATCTTTTTCCTGACTCGTTGTAGCTAAATTAGCCCCCATCATGTTGTATGTATAGTTGGGGTTATTTTTTCCAATGTGCATTACTTTACATTTATCCACATTAAATTTCATTTGCCATTTTGTTGCCCAATCACTTAGTTTTGTGAGATCTTTTTGAAGTTCTTCACAATCTGCTGTGAGATCTTTTTGAAGTTCTTCACAGAGGACCAGAGCCTGATCTCAAATACCCCACTGCAAATCCAGAGTCACTCCACTGAAGTTAGTGGAATGACTCTGGATTTACCTTGCTCTGGTTTAAATGAGATTAGAATCTGAAGATGTCGAGTCTCCCCTGGCTCCTTCCTCCCATTAATGTTGGACTTTTGTTTCAGTCAAAACACGAGGAATGACGCGAGAAGACAGACTTGTTCAGGAGTCAATGGCAAGTGCAAGTATGAGGAGGGAAAACCCATGGTCAAAAACAACTACATGACAGAGCCTGTGAAAGAGAATGAATATGAGACAATAAGCATCCTTGTGAATGCAATGGAATCTGAATATGAAGTGGGGGATGTTCAGTAGGGAACCAGCATTTTCATGCAAGCAGGAGTGCAGAAGATAGAGCTGGAGAGCTTGAACTGTGACTCTTCACCAAGGGAAACCCTCCTTCCCGTCTGTCTTCTCCTCTGATAAATATTCTAAACTCATTCCTTTATTTGTTCAAGGGGAACTGTGTCACCTTCTGCTTCTTCAGCAAATTGAGCTCTGGCCTTTGTTGCAGAAACCCTCAGCAAAGCAGTTATCTAACTGATTTATGCAGTGATTAATTTGTGAGCATCCTGGAGGATGGGGATCAGGGCTAAAGGGCCTCCACAAAAGTCTTGAAGCTGCAGATCAAGGTAAATAGTGGATTGTAACATTCCTAACAAATGATAATGAAAACAATAAAAAGATCTATAATGATAAGTGTACATTCCCTGGCTAGAAAGTTACTGAATGCTTAGGGCCAGGGAACTTTGTTAAAAGGAGGAAAGTTCTCTGGCTTCCTCCACTACAATTAAACCATTGATTTTACATCTTATTTGCACTCAGGTCTTCTCCCCAAGATTTGGGGTGGGGTGGTAAAGGGACCGTAAGGGTTTGGTTGATGTCCAGGGTGTGTCAGATTGGAGCTGATTGTTTGCTAGAAGAAGGAATGGCATCTTTCTTTCCTGCCTCTCTTCTGGAAAATCAGAGTTGGTGTTGGGGAAAACACTACAGCTTGACTTTAGGGTGGGGGGAATAGGAACACAATATAATAGTAATGTTACAGAACTTTGTCATCCTGAGCCAGAGCTTAGAGGGGAAAGAAAGGGGTGGTCTAGTGATATGAGCAAGGGTTTGGGAACCAGAATCTCCTGAGTTTTAATACAGGCTCTGACACCGGCTCACTGTGTGGCCTTTGGCATGTGTCTCAATCTGTCTGCTTCAGTTATTTATCTGTGTAATGGAGATATTAATACTGACCTATCTCACAGGGATGTTGTGAGGCTTTCATGTTTGTAAAGTGCCTTGAACATAGCAAGTGCTTGATAAGTGCTGAGTATTTTAATATTCTCCCATGGTAATTGCAAAGGGGTCTCAAGGAATCTATTGAATCTTGACTCTGACCACTTTGGTCTTTCATCATCCAATGCACACTCATTCTGTTTCCTGCAATTTATTCCCCTTGCTCTCTTGTCTGATGTAACTCTGCAGAGTGATTTGGGGTACAGCGTGCCCTACTCAAAATAAAGTTAGATGGTGTTTTCACAGTCACTGGTACAGTCTCTTCACACAAGTTTTTCACAGACATGCAGCTTGCCTGCCATTGTAGTGACAGCACAAGAGGATGTGAGAGTTTGGGTCCTAAAGGTTAGCTCACAGCTACTTACTCTAATGATACATATAAGGTTTTGCTATTTTGTGCTGCTGTCAGACCTGCTGAGCCAGGGTCAGATCTGCGCTTAATTATACCATTGCAACTCCACTGAGAATGCATTGCAACTGTGCACACAGAAATGGTACTGTGCAAAGATAGGGCAATGCTGCCTGCCCCACACCACTGCTTCCACCTGCTGACCAGGAGCAGCTGCAGCACAAAAGGGAGGATGATTTCTCTCCTGAGCTGTAAAGCAAAACCAGCCAACCACCAATCCAGTAACCATCGTTTAGTACCCCCTGAGGAGTAGGTTAAAAAAGACAAGAATATTTCTCACACACACACACACACACACACACACAAATTAAAAGAAATTAATGTTTTGCTTCAGTTGAAATTTTTAGTGGAAATATATTGTTTTTTTAATGAAAAATGTTGCAAACATTTTCAATTTAAAAAAAATTTCAAAAGATTGTTTCATTTTGTGGGGAAAACCTACTTTCTCTCACTTTATTACTTTTTCTACTAATAAAAGAAGGGAAAAGTTAATGAAAAGAGGCCACTGGAAAAACTGAGGAAAAAGTAAAATAAAATGGAATTTTTGTTCTAATTTTTTCTCATTCCCCACCCATACTCCTCCTGCTTTCCAATGGAAAAAAGTCAGAAAGTGAGAGAAAATGGCTATTTCCCCTCAAAACAAAACCTTTTTTAAAAAAAGAAAAATGTTAAATATTTTATTTCATTTTCATTAGAAAACAAACAAACAAAAAATAACCCAACCTGAGAAAAACTTTGATGGAGAATTTTCAACTAGCTGAGAAGTCTAAGGCTTATCTCCAGTAACATCCTCCACCTCACCTCCCTTTCCCTTTCCTTTCCAAATCAATTATGTCTCGCCCATTCACAGTGGGGTTTCTTCCATAAGACAAATGGAGGGTGTTCTACATGTCAGTGGAGGTCATCGCTCTTATTTTAGTAACCCTTGATTTGAATCCTACCTGGTGCTGCTCTCCAAGTCCTGATTTACACCAGTCAGGTAGATAGAACCTGGGTGGATCTTGAAATCTCAGAGCGTGAGAGGAGAGAGAGGGAGGAAAAGTGGGGGCAGATGGGACTGGGAAAAGGCTTTATCTTATTTCTCCCTGCAGTAACCTTTTCTTGTTCAGGCCACTAGGAGTCCCTGTTTAGCCACACAACTACTCTTGACCTGGAAGCTTGAACAATTGCCTCCTTCATCACCCTTATAAAAATGACGTTAAAGGGGCATGAGTGATGCAGGGAATTGGCAGTGCGAGTAAAGAGCTTTTCACTTCAAGGACACTGGTTCAAAGCCAGGGGGACATCACAAAATCCACCAACAGAACTGACAATCTCAAGAGCAAGGGATGAAGTGGGGAGCAGAGGAAAAATACACTGGGAAGTGTTACATCAACTTAACTAAATTATGTGAATGCTACCCAGGTGATCAGTGCCTTAGAAATGAATATGGTAAATAAATGAATTGATAGTGTCAGAAGAAAGGCCCAGGAGTGATAGAACATCACCTATTCATCCCTAAAGAGGGTAGGAGGCCCTGTATGGGGGAGCTTATAATGACATTGCCTGAGCTGTACCTAGTCTTCAGATCAGCAGGTGCCTTCATCAAGCCCAAATATAGCTGTCTAATTGGGGGCAGTCACACAGTCCTCTGTTTCTCAATCAGAACTCCCAATGGGCATTGCTATTGGCAGACAGAAGTGCGACTACTGCCAAAGGAGGAGGCCTGTTCATGTTGCTTTTATTATTCAAAACCTAAGCATGTTAAGTAATCACAACAGACCACTACCAAACACGTGTCAAAGTGTCCACACGGGATATGGAGTCTTTCTCTCCTAGGGCAGTAGCTCAAATATACATTGATGTGGCTTTTATAAAGACTCCACTTTAATTTGATTGACTTCTTTCAACTTCAGTCAATGTACAATGTGCTCCTCATTCAGTCCCAAGGCCTCTTTGCACTCCAAAGACTCTGTCAGTGAGAAGAGCCCTCTAAAAATGTGCTAGGATCCAATTGCCCTGTGTGTACAATTACTATGCTTGAACCTTAGATGCTGTAACCAAACTGTGCCAGCAGGTGCTGACTCTGCAAAGCTGCTCCTTGCTTATGTTTGATTTGCTGTATCCCGGTATTACCAACCCCAAGCATTCAACAATCATGAGTCAGTCCCCAAAAATCAGACCATCTTAAAAATGAGATTTTTTAAAAATAATATATTTTGAGTTCCTTGTATGTGTCGTCTGCCTTTTGAAGCTTTAGGGTTCAAGTGTTCAAGGTTTCTCTGTAACCATGAGGACTAGAAACTTACTCTTTTAAAAAAAATGAAAGCTGAGATTCTCATGCAATCACTTGACTCCAGAAGCTGGAGCTTTAAGAAAGACACCAATGAGAATCGTGAGAGTTGGTAACACTGTATCCCCAAGAGTCTCGCCTGTTTACTACATCTGCTTCCAGCTCCTCTGGGTCATCCCTATGATGCCTTAGTGCTTCCTGCAACAAATGGGCCCTACTGGTCTGCCTGCTTTCATGGGTTGGTCAATTAGCTGCGAGGTCACTTGTGTGGGATACAGAGTGGAGACAAGCTATGGTTGGCACTGGTGTGTTGCTAGACTGCATCACTACTTAGCAAAGCTTCCTCTGTCCCAAAGCAATGTCTTTCCCCTTGGGCTGCTGTTCTCCCCCACTACACAACTGCCAGAACCTTTTCCCCACTAGTTCCCCAGCCTGACCATAGAAATGCCCGTGGAAACAATTAGCTCTCAGTACAGCTGAACTAGAACACGAAATCCAACCTGCCCACCCCAACTTTTGTCACAAATTTATGGACAATTCAGATCCTTTGTGACCCAGGCCCATCCCTGCAGCTGGCCAACTCAGAACCCCAATTCTGCAGACCCCAGAGCTCACTGGGGATCTTCCACTTCTGATTGGATTGTGGATCTGGTCTGCACAACTTGGCTTATCTGTCATTCGTGGGGTACATACCTGGGAAATGGGCAGTTTTCTAAGGGTTAATAAAGAGACCTGGATCATCAGTCAGTCTGTGTTACCCCTGCCTCCCCTTTCTGCCTCATCTACTCAGGCAGGGAAGGGGTTAAAAGCTGCAGTAGGGTTGGGCTGCAATCAACTGCGGCTGGGTTTGGTGGGGTGTGGCCATAAAAGATGAGGCAAGGCAGGGAGTAGGTTTTGCAGGACAGATTGAGTAAGAGGAGGTTTTCGGAGAAAAGAGTAGAGCCTTTTGCTAGCCTGTGATAGGAAAAGAAGAGGAAGCTCAGAGAGGGAAATGAGGTCCTCTGAAGCAAAAATTCGAACAGATTTCTCTCCACTCGCCTTTGAGGTTCTGTCAGGCCCTGAAACCATGGGGGTAGAGTAGACACTGAGCCTTGTGATGGAAGTAATCAGGGGAAGGGGAGGCTGTTCGTGACAGGCCTATGAGAAAGGAACAGGTTTAGTAAGTTATGAAGGAAGGGCCTTAGGTTATTAGCCTAAAGCCAAGCTACTCTGCTTGTTTCTTATGGAGAAGCAAGAACACCCTTCCACCCGCCCATCCTGCCCTGAGAGCTTAGGGGCCTGTTTGTTCTAGCCCTTCCTGATGGGTTTATTGTTTTAAATAAACCTGCTGGATCCTTGAGACTGGAGATGTTTGAGCCACTTTGTCAGCACCTCATATGCCCTAGCAGTACTGCCAGCTTGAAGCATCAAAAAAATCATGAGATGGGCTTAAAAAAGGGATTATTTTTTTTAAACAAATAGTTAATGTTGGGTTCTTTTTATCTGCCTTTTGGTTTCTAAGCATTCAGGGTGCCCTCACTTCATGTTTGCAAGCTTTTCTCCATGACCAGGAGGGCTAAAACTGACTTTTGTTAATGAAAGCAGAATCTCTTGATTCCAGGAGCTGGGCTTCTAAGAAATGGAGTTTAAAAAAAAAGTCATGAGCGTTGGCAACATTTGTCGTGTAATGTATAAATGGACTGCCTCCCTTATCTGCAGTTACTCCTTTAATCTGCCCCAGTGAGTTTAAAGATCTCTGGCAAAAACCAAATGGGAGGAACATTCCTTCCTGAAAGGGTTTGTGAAGCCCTGTTCTTAGCTCCCTGTCACAGCCTATGTGCTGCTTCCTGCATTATGCTCTTGACTCAATCGCTTTGTCTCTATCTCTTTGTTTCTTCCCTATTGCTTGTTTACTCGGGTTTACATGCTGAGCTGCTCACCGGCAATCTGCCTGAGCACATGAAGGTGCTTCAGACTCTGCCCCCTTCCCTCCTGCCTCCCACACTAGCCTGTGGCTTGACATTACTTATGTGCTACTCTTATGTGAAACAAGTGCCTTAGATGCTTTTATAGCTAACAATAGCATCTGCGGTGGTGATAGCAAGTGCAACGTTTCTGGGGCTGTCAGTCCTCATGTGTCAGGGCATTAATTGATCAACGGGCAGGGACAGGAAGAAATATTTTTTCTCCCACTTTCCCTGGAACAGTACTGTATAATGAGGGGATGTGTGGGTGCTAACACTGCCTCTAAAGTTTCTGGCCACTATTAGAGACAGAGTAATGGACTAAACATCTCATGGTTCTGTTCCAGTAGGGCAGTTTGCACATCCTTTCTGAGGGTTGAAGCAATTGTAAGGGTCTGATTCCATTTAAACAGTATTGCAGCTAAGGGGGACAATCTCCGCTTGCTGTGCTGGGGTGTAGTGCTGTGCCACTCGCTGAGAAATAAGCCTCTTATTGTTTAATAGCTCTCAGGGTCTGCCCATGCTTCCTTGGTAACCACTGGAGAAGCTTTGTATCAACAAGTGACACAGAGGAGCTGTGCACCACTGGAAATAAAGAGAAGGGAATATTCCTAAGAGGCATCTGGAGGAAATTCACCGCTGCACCTGTGGCTACTTTGCACCAGCTGGTGCATGGAGGCTGCTAAGGGGCCATGCAGCCCACAAGTTTGATTCCCCCCAGTAAAGAGCATCAGCTCTGTGCTGCCCCTGCAGAAGCCATGGTGCAAAGGATGGGGCGGGAGCAGAGTGGAGGAAGAAGCTGAAGAGGGGCTGAGACAGGTCCAGAGCAGGCATGGCTGGAGTGGATCTGTGCTCTGATTGTCCCTGACTGCCACATGTTCCGGCAGCCCCAGGGGTGCCCTTACCTATGCTTTGGTCCCCAAAAGCACCAAGCAGCTTCCTTTCTGGCCCTGCACTGTTGCTTCCCTCTATGCTGTGGGCATGTGATTTCTGGGAGGGAGAAGCCAGTCAGAACAGGACATTTCCCCTTGAAAGTCAAAAGGGTTTGCAGGGGTGGCCGGGGGGTTGTATCTCCAGATAATCGGGGAACTTCTCCTTTCTTTGCACTGGTCACTCACCTGATGATCTGACTAATACAGTCAACTCCAGAATCTGAGCCAAAGCAGAGAGAAAAACCGCAGCTTCCTCTGTGAAACTGCTCTGTGTACAAGACGCACAATACTTGGCAGCAGCGGTTAAAGTGTCATGAACCAAATTCTGCCTTTGGTTGCATCTCCATTGACTTGATATCAGTGCAACTGCAAGGGTGGGATTCAGGGCAGACTATATTCATGGGTCTGTCAGAGAACTATGAGGCAAAGTGGGGTTGTGCTGCAGACATTTAAGCCAGTATTTTCAGAGGGGGTTTGCTAATTTGGGGTGCATTGGCTTTTTTGTGTCTGTCCTGATCCTGATTTTCAGAGGTGGTGAGAAGCCGCAGATCTTGATGGGAATTGAAAGGAAAGATGCCCCAGAAACAGCAGGATTTGTCCCACCAAAATGTCAAAGATGGAAAGATTAACCTTGCTTCCTCCCTGGGCCTGGAAGAAACTGAAGGATCTGCTCCTAGACATTTCAGAAGAGGAGGGGAGAGACAAAGTAGTAAGAATAAAGACTGAGGTAAACTGCTGGAAAACAGGACGTGAGGGACTTAAAATGGACCCTGAGATGTGTCTTCAGCTGGTGTCAAAAGGTGTAGCTCCATTGACGTGGTTGGAGCCGGGCCCATTTACAAGGGCTGAGGATGTGACCCAATGGCTTCTGACCAGAGACAGAAAGGGTTTAGGGATAATGTATGCCTCAGTTACACTATGGATTATCAGAGATGGAAAGTCAGACAGAACACTGGACCTTGTACTTTTTAAAAGCTGAATGCACAGCTAAAAATAATAATTCAGATGAGAGTATTGTCTATGAATCAACTTTAGGGACTGGAAAGAAAACTCAGGAGGGACAGTTTGAGTCAGAATGACTACGGCCATGTTTGCTCATATAGGTGCACACTGCAGTTCTATTATGTAGATGATCAGAAGCATGCTATTCACTTAGAAAGTCAAAACCATTTATTTACAGATAGCATTCTTCATACAAAGCCCAGCATCTCCAAAACATTTTACAATAAGTGGTTGTAATCTAAAGAAAAAAGGAGAGTTAAGGATGAAATACCATATATATATATATATAAACGTAATTGCACAATTGGCTGCTGCTACTGCTCCAGTAACAGTGAGAAGGGTTGTTTTCTGACAAGCCCTTTACACTAGCAAAGTAACAATGGCCTGAATTTTCAAAAGGGATTTGGGGTTCTGGCTCAGTTTTTGAGTGTCCAATTTGAGACACCATAAAGGGGCCTGATTTTCTAAATAAGTTGAGCACCCCAACCTCTGAAAATCAGACCTCTTTATGACGTCTCACCCAAAATCACAAGTCACTTTTGAAAATGTAGGCCAATAAATAGATCTTCTTCATCTGAGCTGTCTTTAGTATAGCTTCAATACAATAGCAGAGGTACAGCAAACATAATAGGCAACACTGCTAGGAGATCTTACCAGGAGTAACTGGCTGAAGAGAAGGAGACTTCTCCTAAACATGAGATTTATTTTACTAGGACTTCCAAGCAAAGTGATGAAAGCTCCTTCGCATGAGTCATTTAAAATTGGACTAAACAAGCCACAGGAGAATTCACTGCAGGGAATAATCTTATATTGGCTGGTGGAGAAGAGGGGAAATGAAATAACGGCCCTATAAGTCTATTTCCTCTCCATCTTCTATGATTATACAAAAATATTTCAACACATCTGACGAAGAAATTCTCTGTTATTGGCAATGTTGTTGTAAGTGGGATCACAACTGCCTTAACCTTTAGCTTAGTTGAATATACTAAACCATTGTCACACAACAACTCAAAATTACCTCCTAGTTGCCACCATTACTTCAGTTACTAGCATTGTCTTTGGCTACAGACTGAAGAAATAAGTAATTCTGGGGAAAATTCTCTGCTTGTGTAACTCAATGGAAGTGTGCCAGCAAAAATTTGACCCTATCTCTGTAGAGACTCACCATTCAAATGCGTGTTCAAACAGATGCTTCTGAATTTGGGGCACTAAGGAAATCTGCTAGCACAGGAAGCAAAGCATAGTATGCAGTTATTAGATAGCTCTTTGTATTTTCAGCAGAGAGAAAATATTAAACAACAGTCAGCTGCAATAATCAATCTTCTCTGGTGCTGATGTGTGTTGCTAAGCAAATGCCTCACTTGGGGTATTTGACAAACTGACACTCTGCCACATTGAGTGTCAAACTCAGCTTGTCAAATACACGGAGCGCAGCACTGCGGGACTTGGGCGTACCACCTGGGAAACCTTCAGTGACGTGATGTCCTAGAGGGGAAAAAAAAGAAAGGTTGAGTTTCTGTCAATGACAGGTAAGGAAAATCCCTCCCTTTAATTGGTGGGGAGGGGAGCCAAATAAGCAAGTGTTGACTTCTGCGGAGTTCACATCAGCTATATTGATCTGTGAACTGAAGCTGGATATGAGGAGCCCTGATCGATGCCCAGAGATAGAAGTTAATCTGAGTGCCCTGCTAGCCCACAGGGCTTGAAATATTTACTGCATTGCCCACACAAGGACCATCCGCAAACAGAGAAGTGGAGTTTGGATGCATTGTCAGGAAGGCTGATATCTTTCTGGGTACACAAGGGCCTTTTTAAAAAGTACTAGTCTAGACAAAGGCCCGGAGCATATACCCTAGGGAGCATTTCTGCACCGGATGGGGTCACAGGCAAGATGATCTAATAGAGCGTTTGCATTTTTCATTTCTGTAATGATACGTTTAGATAAGCAGGCCAGGATTTTCAAATTTAGGCTCCTTAATTAGAACCCTTGCTGTAATTTTGCATTCCAACGATCACGCAGTCACCTGCGACCCCAAATCTGCAAGGTACTTAGGAACGTGCCCAACTTCAAGGATATAAGTCATCCCGTTGTAGCCAATGCTTCACATTCTTAAGTATGTTGCTGAATTGGCGTCTCTGGCCCAGGTCCACAATGGAAGTTAGGAGCCTGAATTCCTTTGTGCGTCTGGGCCTATGTGTCTAAAACAGGTGTTAGGGATGAAATCCTGGCCTCACTGAAGTCAATGGCAAAATTCCCATTGACATCAATGGAACCAGGATTTCACCCTTGATGTTTAAGTGCTGAGATCACTGAGCACCCAGATTTGGAATTGTCCACCTGAATTTGAAAAATGGGACCTCCAGGCCTATCTGAGATGAAGGATATGATTCTGGTCCCTTTGAAATCAATGGGGGGGTTGCCACTGACTCCACTATTAGCAGGATCAGATCCTAAAACTGGCTCAAAGTCCAGTGTCAAATGTGTTCACTGTCGTAAAAAAAACAAACAAACAAAAGAACACCCTTCCCCTCCCCCCCCCCTCCCAAAAAAAACACCAAACCAAAACAGCTAAAACAATGTGGCAGTTCAGCAGCATTCTTGCCTTCACTCCAGTAATGGTCCCAAGCCCGTCACCTTCCTATATTGGACTGCACTGTTTGGCAATAATGTTGTAAGGGTTCTAATTCTCTGTTGCTGTTCAGCCAGGGGAGCTCAGAAAGAAATAATGAATTTCTTCAAGAATGACCTTAGGAACATTCTCTTCCATTGTCAAAATTAACCCTTTTGTTCCCTTTCCTGCCTGCTCTATGATGAAGCTTCCCCCCTGCCCCCATGAACAAACATAGCTTTCTACCCACATATGCCGGCACAACTCACCCCCCATAACCTAATGTAACTCCCCACTAAAACCCTGTCCCCTTTGTTCCCGCCCTCCCCTTCCCGCTCCTCTGCACACAAACATGCAGATGCAGTATCCTTGCCTTAATCCTTTTAGAAACAATCTGATCAATAGTTTGCTTTAAAAAAATTCAGAGCACCAAGTCTGTAAGAGAAAAGACATTGCTAAACTTCACTAACAGATGCATGTGTGTGTTTAAAGGAAGACGGCAGCTCAGAATATGGGTTGCTGCTTGAAATTATGATGCAGGGAAAATCTAGCACAACTCCTGGAAAAAACCCATCCCGTGTCACACCATTTCAGTGCTGTTCACATGCTCTGTGGTATAGGTCCCGGCACAGCCTATTTTTAAAAATGAAACAGTTAGCTGCTGTCAGAGTTCTCTTCTTTTCATTTCACATGACCAGTGGCACCAAGTTTCTGAGAACGTAAGCAGGCTATTTTTGAGACCACAGTGAGAAACTCAACTGAAAACCTTTAAAGGAGATGAAAACAGGATTAAACTGTTACACTGGCCGTGAAATGGAGTGGGTGCTCTAACAGGTCTAAATTCTAATTTCTAACGTCTGGGATGTGGTACGATGATGATATCTTAGTAGCCCATCTCTTATTACACAAACACACACATGCCCCCCAAAGGGGTGTATTTTTTCTACATGGAAAATTTAAAAAATCTAGTCAATGTTGATCCCCTCCCCCAACCCCACGCCCATGCACAGTAAGCATAAGATCTATGCAACTCTCAAATTCCACTTAAACACTCAAGTTAGGGTTTAAATGGGACTTTAATGATGCATAGTCCTTGTGCTTGTCCTCTGCTTAAGGGAGTATTTCGCCCTAAATAGCTGCATGAACAATATTGTTGGCACAGGGTTTTGTCGATATTGGTAAACTTGCACCAGTGTAACTGAACCAATATAAAAACCAATGTACCAGTCTGTTACGGCCTTAAGCTACATTGGTTTAGGCAGAATTTAAATGAATCTAAGTGGTCTACCAGAGGGGTTTGCCGCATCGTACTATACTGATTTTTAAATAACTTAGTCACAGCCGTGCAAGTGTTCTAGTTTAGCCAAGGCCACAGATTAACTCTTGCAAAGCTGATGTGCCCTAGTGGTTATAGCAGGGGACTGGGCAGCAGGTGCTTGGCTCTTCTTCCCAGATCTGTCATTGGGCTCTACATGCAAATTATTTATGATTACTAATTAGACATTGTGCAGTCCTTGGCACCATTCTCTTTATACAAGTGGGGAAAGAAGAATGAACTCGTCATTAAACTAACTGGGAAGTGGTCCAAATGCCTCAAGTTTGCTCTAAGAACTCTCTTTCCAGTAAAGTTTGATGTGGAGGTTGCATCAAAAGTGCAAATCAGCAGAGCTCTATTGACTTAAGTGCAGGGATGCTGATTTATGCCAGATGAGGATTTGACACTGAAGTTCAAGAAGGCTCTTTTTAAAAAAATGAGCACCACTGCTTCTGCTATTCTAGGTTAAAGCCGTTGTGGCTTTCAGAGGGGAAAAACAGAGCTGCTCATAATGCTGCTGTCAGCAACAGATAAAGGGGGCGGAGGGGGGGCACAAAGTGAAGATCATTCTTTCGGTACATAGGAGAGGAACTCACTCCGCACCCTGTATTGATGGTATGTTGTTTGGGTGGACCTCACTATTGACAGGGATTCTGGTTTCCAGTTGAAATGGGTATTTCCAAGGAAAAACCTGGTGTTAAAAAGCAGACTTACCCATCAATATTACTGTAGGCAGAAAAATAGAAACAGAAGCATTCTCCCATGCAGTCCCTTGTGAATAGCATAAAAGGCCAATGCTTTAGAAATCCTGCTGTGAGCATATCAGCCATGTGTGATCTCTCTTGGGAGTTTTACAGGACTCTCTTCCTATTCGCTGTGCAATTGGTGATAGAAGGAAAATAACAAAGCAGGATGGATTTGACCCCAAACTTATATAAGTGCCTGTATTTTGGCTGTGTGTTTCTTTGAATTTTCAGTGGAATCGAGCCCAAGCTCTGAAGTTCAGCTCTCAATTTGGATACACAGCTTTCTCAGGTTCAATGCACACAGAACCTGGGTTTGGATGCAGCCCCATTTCTAATTGCCATACTCACTCAAACACAAATCTCAAAATGAAGAGAGAGAGTCTAATCCACATGAACCTGTGTGGAGTTGGGTTTGTAGAACCCCCTACCAGCTGTAACCTCTAGTCTTGAGTCTCCTCTCACTTACACAGGTGTAAATTAGGAGTAATGTTATGAACCTCCTTCCAAGGATGCTGAATCCAACTAGATGAGAGTTCTTTCAGCAGTAAATAAAGCATTCGATTCCTTGTAAGAGTTGAGCAACAGCAGCACAGGGCTTGCCAAGAGCCACGCGACAGCTTTCGTTGTGCGCTTGCTCTTGGCCTTTTTACAGCAGTGAGGTTCCTGGTTGCACATGGAACCCTGCTGCAGATGAAATCATCTCCCCCAGCACTAGAATTAATGGGAACTCTCCTGTTTACTTGCTAAGGGCTGTATAGTGGCTTTAACCCACCGTTCGCTATAGGGGACAGAGTGGAGCTGCAGCAGAGAGTTCCTGGAAGAGCACTGGCTCCAGGAGCACAGCTGAGGCAGCCACCTGGAAGCAGGCACAGGGTACACACTGCAGCTCTGTTGGCTGGTATAGAGGGAGCGGGGGTGAGGTTATGGTCTTGTCTCACCCTCACCCTCTCTGAGGAATCCAGCCCTGCCAACAGCACTAAACCAAAGCGGTTCCTGCGTTCAGAGAAAAAGCACCCAATCCAAAGCCCATCCAGCTCAATGGAAATATTCCCATTGACTTCAGGGGACTTTGGATCAGGCAGAAAGATTGTGCCCAGCCTCAGCACAGAGGTGCATGTGGAGAGAGGCGTCTCGCACCAATTCCCTCTGTACAGGGGCCAGGCACAACGGAGCTCTACGTGTTCCAGAGATGGGCTCAAGCTGGGACATCCAGCTCCAGAACCCAAAGTTCAGGGGTGCTGGGTCCAGGGCACTGGCTCAGCTTATCGCCAGGGCTGGCAAGCAGCCTCGCGTGTGCCCTCTGACCTTCCAGGGAGCTGGGCTCAGGCTGCTCTCTTGATTGTGCGACCGGGCTCAAGCCAAATGTCCCTACAGGGAAACGTATAAAACAGTGAAATGTTTCCCCAAGCACCTTCTCCCCATGTCTTGTCATCCCAATAACCCACCCCCAGTCAGAGTGATTTTGTCCTTACTTATGCCAGCTGTATAGAGTAGAGACATAGGCCCTAGGTCGTTGTCTTATTCTCTGCCAGAAATGCCACTCATCCTCACTCAGCCCAAGCTACTCATCTGAATGTCCCTTCTCTGTCCTTGCCTCACACCTGCCTCTGGCCCTTCTTTCACATGGTTCCCTCCCCCTGCAAACCCACTGGACCCCTTCCTCCACCTTCTTCTCAAACTCCACTTCTCCACAGAGGCTTATAAACCAGAGTCCCATAAACAATAATTCAACCCCCTAAGGTACATGCATTAGTCTCCCCAGCAACTATACGATCGCCTGCCCTTCCCTTCCACCTCTCCCTCCCTGTGTTGACATCTTCTCCTGTTGTTTGCACCGTAGCTTAGATGGTAAAGCTCTTCGCAGCAGGGTTGTGTTCATTTGTCTTTGTACAGCCCTGTGCACATCTGTGGTGCCATGTAATAGTTGAGTATAATGCACTGTTCACACGTACGTTGCTGTTTTAAATAAAATAATAGGCCCAAATTCTGATATCTCTTCTCAACTTGAGGAGCACTTACTCCACAGGTGGTCTCATTGACTTCAGTGGGACTATTCATGGAGCAGTGTGCTATTCCGTGTGCGTAAGGGTATCATGATCTGGCCCAGAGGTTAATGATTTTTATGAAGTACACAGTATTAAAGCTTTCTTCTCTCATCCCACAAAGTTATAAAAATAAAAAATCCTATAGAGTATTTATTTGGATAATTGGACTGGGAGCCAATTTACAATGCAGACAGTTAACCTCAGCTTCAGGGATGGGCTTGAACCAATAATCCAGGTACAGACACCCCTGAACTTTGGGATATTCAAAAGCCAGATCCAGAGTTTAATGCTGGGTCTCATCTCACTGTGGCTGACATAAAAGCACATGGTGTCCCCAGTGTTCTTATTTGCAACACAATTCAGAGACCCAGAAAGGATAAAGCTATAAGCCAAGGAGAACCTTTTGATTGCTGATCAATACATGGATAATCTGAGTCTAACACATCAGGGGATTGATTAGAGCTGCAGAAATGGCTTAGGAGCCTGAAAATCAGAAGAGTGGCAATTTACACATGATAATTTATGCTACTAGGCAAAGCAATGTAGAAGTGCTTGATACAATACTAATTATTGCTAGCATTGCATATCTCTGAATCCTTCTGCAAATCCCGCCTTGAAACTCACCTTCCAGCGCCGGCCTCCACCCCACCTCTTCTGCGCTCCCGCTGGACTCTGCTCTCTCAAACTGTTTGCTTCACTAACTTCTAAGAAAGGAGAAAAGAAAAGGGGAGGGAAAATGCTAATATCTAAAATTCACATACACAGAACTTGAGAAAAGGACCCAGCCAGTGGGGCATGCGCACTAACTTATTGTATGATCTTTCACTGGGGGAAACCTCCTTCCTCCCGGATCACCTCCCCCTGCTCATTGCTAGTTATAGCCCTGGCTTTTCTCTGTCTCGTTTGGATTGAAATCTCCCCAAGGCCAACAACATGTTTTTTATTTCTTTGTAAAGCACTAGGCATACATTAGAAACTGTACACATAGTCAATAATAAATAATCATCATCATCATCATCATAAATTAATTATGGTTCCAAGTGCAGAGCTCCCAGGCAAAATCACCTGCATTTTCTTTCCTGGCAGGATGCATGGGGAGAAAAGACAAATGAAGAAGCCAACCCCTCTATCCATATACTTAAAATACACTGTCCAGCTGCATGGTTTTTCTCCTCTGCGGCAAACCCCCCTCATTAAATATATCTGCCCCAGGGAGGTTTGAATATTGGATCTGATTCTGTATCTTGGGGAGAGGGATTCTGGAAGCTGGGCTAAGAAATGATCTAGACCAAATTGTAAACATAGGGGACAGACACCAAGGAAGGTGGGGGTGGGGTGTCCCGGCAGAGGGCTGGCAGAAATTGGAGGTGTGCCTTGGGACCTCACCTCAAAGTCTCCCGAAAGAGACCCCCCCCCCCAAAAAACAACTTTAGACAGGAGAATGGCTAGAAGTGGTTTGTTGCTGCCTGTTCTCCCAAGCTGTACCCACCTCAAAGTAGAGGTAGCAGGCCCTTTGGAGGAGTGAGACAAGTGTCCCATTTGAAACTCCATCCCTTCTCCCGTCTGCCACCCACTTTTACAGCGTACAAGAGAGTAAAGCCAAGCAGAAGTGCCAGCGGGTACAAACCATACCTGTAGCTGCGCTCTCACGGGGCAAGAAGTTGTGTGGTGCTGGGTCAGGCATGCGGGGCCTGTTGGGGGCACCCAGGGAGCAAAGCAGAAGCAGAGCAGTGGGGCTCAGCCCAGGAAGGCAGCTCGTTTTTGAAGGGGCCTCTCCTTCTTCAAGAGGAAGCTGAAAATGGGGAAGATAAGGCTGAGGTTAGATAACAGGAAATGTCTGGATGTGAGTGACAACATGTCAGAGTTGTGAAATGCAGCAGCAGCAGCTCCTGGCTTTGTCCCTCTCACAGGGTGCAAAGCTCACAAACTGCTGCTAAAGCAAAGCTGGACGGGGTCCGTGCAAACTGTCCAGATGCACTTTCAGACTGAATACCTTGCAGATTAGAATAGGCCCCAAGGCATCAGCAGAACTGGTAACCAGACCACATTTATTGTCTTTGAGCTAATCACACCTTGGGGGAGGCTGTTCACTGCTGGCTTACAAAGGAACTCCAGGGGCTAGCACAATAGCCTCTTGCTTTTAGAAGGGGACATTTACTTTAACTGTTTAAATGACCAGATTGGTTTGGATTGCCTGTAAACCCACTTAGTTAATCATGGTGCTGCCCATGGCTACACTGTGACAAAGCTGGCAATGTGGACTCGTGCTGCAGAAGGTGAGCAGAGCTATGGGGAATGCACTTGGGAAGGGAAATAGATGAAAGAGACATAGACTGGCAGAGAAATACAGTTCAGTCCAAGAGAGAGGATATCTCACGAGATCAGCTGTTCCTGAGAGTTTTTTGACACCTTCAGTCGCTTATAGACCCAATTTAAAAAAAGGTCCCAAGCCAGAACCAAAAGAGATGGGGCTGGTTTGGGACCAAGGAACTGAATCTCATCCCCAAACCGATCAGATGTCTTTGGATTTGAAATTGTAGTTTGGACCCATCTCTCTTGCGAATGAAATAACCAGCCCCCATCAGATCACCATTGATTTCCACAGGAGATTTATGGGAAGGTAGGATTTGTTTCTAAAAGTCACTGCATATACCACGGACTGCACTGCTAGGTCTCTCTGTCCATCTGTCTGCCCATCTGCCTATTCACCCACTATATTTCTAAGACCCCTATCTCCAGAGAATCTAAGCCAGTGGTGCTCAAACTTTTGTACTGGTGACCCTTTTCACATAGCAAGCCTCTGAGTGCCACACACACACACACACACACACACACACATACACACACACCCCGTATAAATTAAAAACATGTTTTTATATATTTAACACCATTATAAATGCTGGAGGCAAAGCGGGGTTTGGGGGTGGAGGCTAACAGCTCGTGACCCCCCCATGTAATAGCCTTATGACCCCTTGAGGGGTCCCAACCCCCAGTTTGAGAACCCCTGATCTAAGCATTCTACACACACCAGCACAGAAAATATCAATGGTTTGTTTACCATTAGCTTGTTCTGCACTGGAGAACTTTCACAAACCATTCTCACCATTGTGAACACCACGCCGGTTCCATGGGTGTTAGCAACAAGGGGAGCCCTCGTGGAGCCAGTTTGCCAGCTCCAACTGTCATTCTCATCTAATCCATGCAGTGTTGAACACAACTGCCAGAAAGCCCCCCACACTAAGCTCCACAACGCAGCTAGGACTATGGAAGCTGAACTTGTGTTACCAACGCCAGGAATTTTTTTGAAAAGTCTTAGTGCGACTGTGCGGATAGCATTGTGTGCAGCATCTTCCTATGGAGTCAGTGCTCGTTTGAAAGATGTCACTGCATGTTTAGTTAGCTCCTGGCTTGTGTCTCATCAATTACCAGGGATCGGTTCTCCCTTTGTTGCCACTCAGAAGCTGCCTTTCCTTCCCATTTTACCCATCTAGCCTTCCCTTTTCCAACTTTCCACTGCTGTCTCAGTACCTCTAGCCAAACCACATGGAGGGGTCTGTAGTCTTTGCCTGCTGGGACCTAAACTAAGCCAGCAGCTTTCAGTTGCTTTATCAACACACAGAGGGAGGCAGCCACTCGTTTCACCATATTGTTACTGTGCTGTCCAAGGCCCTGATTCTGCAAACACTTATGCACATGAGTAGCCATGCACACTTTGAACTCAATGGGGTTATTCGTGCGTGTAAAGTCATTCATGTGCTTGCAGGATCCAGGCTCAGGTCCTCAGCTAAGAACAAGCCCTAACTCTTGTGTCTGACAGGGAGTATTAGAGAATGAGGGATATAGCTAGCATGCTGAGTTCCTCTTTCATCCCCGGCATTTTAAAATATATAATAATAAAGAGGAATGGAAAATATGGGTGGTTTTAAAAAAAAATGGGAGGGAGTGGAATCGGGGATGTAGTTTGTACAATTTGTTCGGAATCTTTTTTTCTCTCTCTCTTTACCATGCAAACATAGAGAAGCCCTTGAAATCAGTGGAAACTTCCATAAATTCCTTGAATTTAGAGGTCAAATTATTGACTTTTCATAGGTGAAGGAGGACATATTTTATTTGTATCCCTTTCTGGGCATGCAATACAAGGAGCAGTGCAGTATAACACAGAGTTTGGTCCATACACTAAATCATGTGCTTATTGTGACAACAACCAGTACAGGGTTGAAAAAACCTAGGGACAGCCTGAGCCAGAACTCCAAATCTTAACACCCTCAAACTTTGAACGTGCTAGAAATTCAGCCCCAATCCATAGTCCAGGAGGTCCACCTCTAAGAAAGCTCAGAATTAGCGTCTCAATTTGGAGCAATTTCATCATGCTTCTCTCTTCAAGTGAATGCAATGGCAGATCTGATATGTGCTCACTAGTTTCCTATGCTGTTTGTGTCACAAGTTGCAATGTTGTAGATAAAACATGATGGGCCTGAATCCGACCTAATTTACATCGCTTTTTCACCTGTGTGACTCCATTACTTCAGTGCTGATTCTTACTTGTGTGGGGGAGAGCAGAATCAGGCTGTTGAATAAACAAAAAAATCAACCCAGAGCCTGATAAAAGATCTGAAAGCTGTAAACATGCTCAAATATTTTCATCAAGAAACCACAACCCCATGTCCATACATTGCTCCACAAATTAAACTGCTATAAATAAATGTATACAGGGTAGTTGTAGTGGGTAACGTTCAGAGCAGCATTTGATCTTGCTCACCCAGCAAACACCCTTGGACTGTACTAAAGATGAAGGCCAATGTTCTATGGCTGTGTTATGCAGACCGGCTGATCAAAATGGTCTCTTCCGGTCTTTAAATCTAACATGAATCTCTGAACATTTTCAAACCTGGGTGCCTAAAGTTGGGCTCTTAAATCCATAAGTAGGTACCTAAGTAAAGCAAGCCGATGGCTAAGCTACAGCTCCCATTCTCTTTGACAGCAGTTGTGACTACTCAGACCCAGAGCCTCAAAGGTATCTAGGCTCCTAACGTCCAATGGAAATTAGAAAATTTCAGAATCAGGACACTAACATTTTAGTGTCTACGTATGGGTTTAGCCTTATTATAGGCTTGAAAATTTTGGCCAAAATATCTTTGTTCCTTCAGCCTGCAGTTGTAAGAGAACTTTTTGCCTATGTCATTTTTGAAAATGAGATTCTCACTTAGGAGCTTTGGAATATTTGACCCTTTATGCAGAAGCAAACACATTTGAAAACTATTCACCAGTCTTTTATTAGGTTTGAAACATGATACTGACAGGACAACTATATTTCATGCTCCCCTTGTGTCACAGCCTACAATACTGACCTTCCCTACGCTAAAGAAAGATAGTAGTTAATACGGATAAAAAGCATTAAACTACTTGCCTGTGAAACATAAACGGCCAGGCTCTACATCAGGGGTAGGCAACCTATGGCACCTGTGCCGAAGGCGGCACACAAGCTGATTTTCAGTGGCACTCACACTGCCCAGGTCCTGGCCACCGGTCCAAGGGCTTTGCATTTTAATTTAATTTTAAATGAAAAGCTTCTTAAACATTTTAAAAACCTTATTTACTTTACATACAACAATAGTTTAGTTATATATTAAAGACTTATAGAAAGAGACCTTCTAAAAATGTTAAAATGTATGACTGGCACGCGAAACCTTAAATTAGANAAAACATAAACGGCCAGGCTCTACATTATAATTCAGCCTGTTTTCACCAAGCTGGTGGCACAAAGGGGCTGGAGAACACCCAGACCTGCCATCTGAGGACTCCTCCCATAGAGGCGTTGAAGCTGGCCCAGAGCAGGCAGAGCCATTCCTACACCACACACCGGCTGTGGCCACCGCTGTCGGGGGCATGGCTGGAGTATGATAGTGCTCTGACAATCCTCAGCTACCACACAGCCCCTTAGAGTTACACTGCAATAAAACACCCGCGATTGGCCAGTCTCAGCTGATTTGGGCTTACAGGGCTTGGGCTGCAGAACTGGGTTCTGGGACCCTCCCACTGTGCAAGGTCCCAAAGTCTGGGCTCCAGCCTGTGCCCGAACATGTATGCGGCAATTTTATAGCTCCACAGCCTGAGCACCGTGAGCCCGAGTCAGCTGTCACAAGCCAGCCACTGGTGTTTTATTGCAGTGTAGACCTACCCTTGGTGGCCTAAACTAGCGAGCAATGGGTCTGAGTCTCCAGACAGTGAGAGACCCTAAATCTCGCTCCAGTCCAGACAGCCTGCTCTAGAGCACACCCCACTGCCTGTGAGCCCTAGGCCCAGCTTTAGCAAAAGCGGGTGGGGATTTCACAGCTCCTCAGGTGTCATCACACTACCCCAAGGCATGCAATAGCTTTGAAATTGCACTCCGCATTTCCTAACCACGTCAGCCTTTCCAGAACATGTTTGCAGCCTCCCCTAGGGTATAGTAACGATCTTTACTCAAGGTATGTCTGCAACCGAGCTGGAAGGTGCAATTTCCAGCTCAAGGCGACATACTCCGGCTAGCGCTGGTAGAGCTAGCGTGCTAAAAATCGAAGTGTAGCAGGGGCTGCCTCTGCCATGGGAGGGGCTAGCTGCCCCGAGTACAATCCCATCTGAGTCCCTAGGCACACTAGGGCAGCTAGCCCCTCCCACCACTCGCACTGCC
This sequence comes from Platysternon megacephalum, assembly GCA_003942145.1. Lineage (NCBI taxonomy): Eukaryota > Metazoa > Chordata > Testudines > Platysternidae > Platysternon > Platysternon megacephalum. The sequence goes on along the minus strand of QXTE01000005.1, from coordinate 23,107,346 downwards.
ACAGCTAAACATCTACTTTTAGTGCTCCTGCTTGTTCAGGTGCAGGCATGTCTCCTTGAGCTGGAAAGTACAGTTTCAGTGCAGACATAACCTCTCTGGGACACATAGGGTATCAGCTGTAGCCTTCAGCCTGCCAACTCCCAAAAGCACAAAACTGTGCAGCAAAGGTGGGTGACAAAGCACCTTTGAATGAGGTAGCCCACACCCGGAATGGGACGGGAGGTTCATTTCACCACGTCTTCGCTCATTTTGCTTTCAAGATCCTGCACTTCCATTGTCAATATGTGTAGGAGTAAGCTGTGAGAAAGCAGCATGTCTGTGTAGGATGCAGGTAAATCTGGGCCTATCATGAGTGATGCCCCTCCCAACTAGGGCCGGGGCCAGGAATTGGTTTGCTTTCATTTAGGGATGAGCTAACTCATGAAATTCATGTGGCCGTAGTTTGCTCTCATTGACCCTGCCCTACCCATGCCACCTCGCTGATGTCAGTGGGACTGGACAAGTGTAGGTTAAAGCAGAACTTGGTTCACTGGGCTAAATCCAGATTCAGTGCAGGGGCAGTGGTGTTGCACTAGGAAGCTCATTGAATATAAAGCACTGAGAGATGTCTTGGAAGGCAAAACTCCACAAGTACGTAAGCAAATTAAAGTGTTGTGCTGCCAGTTTAGGACCTGATCCAAACCATTAGTGAGCAGGGCCGGCTCTAGTGTTTTTGCCGCCCCAAGCAGCAAAAAAAAAAAAAAAAAAAAGCCGCGATCGGCGGCAGCTCTAGCGCCACTTCATTCTACGGCGGCAATTTGGTGGCAGGTCCTTCGCTCCAAGAGGGAGTGACGGCCCCGCCGCCGAATTGCCGCCAAATGGCCGGACGTGCTGCCCCCCTCTTCATTTGCTGCCCAGGCACCTGCTTGCTACGCTGGTGCCTGGAGCCGGCCCTGTTAGTGAGAGTGAAATGGGCTTTTCCTTGACTTCTGTGGGCTTTGGATCAGGCCCTTACTGCAGTTCCAGCCCAGTCCTGTAACCCAGCTGGAGCACAGATGCTGCCTATTTTTAAGCCCTGCTAATGCAGGATAAAAATCCCAGTGTGGACAGGAATTGTAATTCACCCATCACACTGTAATACCCCAGTGCTCTCTCTCAGGCTTCTCCTCCTACCTGAAGAATCCTACTTGGTCCTTGCTTGACAAACTGCTATAATTATAACGTTCAAATGTTCTTGCTCTTTTCCTTCCCACTTGTGGAATCTCCCCCCGATCCCTGTTTTTTCCCCTGGATCCTGGAGAGGTTTCTGATTAAAAGCTCACAAAAGCCAGTTGCTACTGGAACTTCTCCCAAAGTGGCTGCTACTTCTGACTTCACCACAGGGACAGTCTGGTGTGGTTGGAGCAGGGCCGTCCTTAGGATTTATGGGGCCCTGCGCAGTATTATTAAACTGGTGCCCCTATGCCCAATGGCAGCCCGGGAGGGGAGAGGGGGGGAGCAAATGAAGCAAATGACATTAAAGAAATTGCAGAAGAGGGGTTTTTCAAAAGAAAATGGAGCATGTTTTCCACTGCACACCAGAAGGTGAAGACTGGACATGCAGAAGGTATCTAATTAAAAGCACTAAACTTGGAAATAAAAAATGTCAGTCACAGGTTTTTTGATATGCCCTGAAGTTTGTCAGAGATTTATTTGCAAAAACTTTGTAGTAAGGGCAAGTCAGCTGTCCTGCTGAATACAACATTAAATATTATGGAGTACATGACGCAGCTCTTCTCTGTTTTACATGTTCTTAATCACTATTTCTAAGCTGATTTTATATTTTAAATGTACTCTTAAGCCTTCATAAAGTAATCATTCCAGATTACTACTCACTGAAACAAAGAAATTATTTTAAATTAATCCGTCACAGAGGTTTAGTGTGTTCATAACAATGTTCATTGCTTTTAGAAAAAGAAAATACTAATTTACTTTGTGTGATCTCCATAACAATAGACATGTTTATGAAATTTCACCAACTTTAAAAAATATGTTTCCAAAGATTTTAGGCATAACAAAGGATTTTATATCTTACTAAGGTACTGATTTTGCTGGAGGGTTTCTCTTAAAACTAGTTCGTCAGATAGCCAGAAGTAAAGAAAGGGAAACTCTTTGTCCAGCTATCTGGAAGGAAAGGGGTGTTGTCCCTTTAAGGGCTCTCTTTAAGAGGGTGGGGAGTGGGGGGGTGAAGGGAGAAAGGGATGGACAGAAAGGACAGGAAAACTTTGGAAGCAAGTTTTTTTTACTATAGTAATTAAAATTAAAATGTGTATTTTAGATAAGGGTGGTCTTTTGAAGGATTTATTTAAAAAACTATATGTCTGAAGATCCAAGCATTTAAGGCTAAAAATGATTGTGCATCTAAAAATCTATGCAAGGATTTTTTAGAGATTTGATTTTATAATCTTCACCAACTAACTAATGAAATATTTTTAAAGCAAATTTTAAATTAAGGTCCTGTAGATGAACATGTTCTGAGTAAATATTACAGTAATGCACAACTGTTTTCGTCAGTAAATTCAGAAACTGACAGTATATACCTGGGGGTTGGGGAATGCCTGTTAAATGGCTTCATTACCACTTGAATGGCTCTTTAACAGTTTCAATGTTGTGCTAATAGGTCTGGCAGGCTAGAGGCTTTTTCACTTTTAAGTTACTAGTTCCCCTCCAGAGTAAGACTCACCAGGCTGCAGCAGTCAGCTGTGGGAGCCTGCAGGAAGGGTCAGAACAGGAATAGGAAGGAGTGGGGGGATGGACACTAAGACCCGGGGTGCCCCAAATTTTCAGGTGCCCTACACAGCCACATATGCTGTGTATGCCTAAGGACGGCCCTGGGTTGGAGCTCTGTGGAGGACAGCAGGTTCTCAGGTGCAGACACACCCAACAGGAGCACATCTCGAAACCATGGCACTTGGTGTTTTTGTACAGCAGTCTCCATTAGAACATTGGTAGTTCCCACAGTATTACAGGTGGGAAGTACCAATACTAGGCCCCATACTAAGGGCAATGTATGTCTGACCCTGGGGTGGGTGCACAAGAGGCAGGGATGGTGCAAGGAGTCCCCTCCCTTGTGTCTCTGTGCAGGGGCTGGGCGCAATCAGTCTTTGTGCACTTGAATGTGGAGCCACTGGCAGTGCTGGACTCCCAGGAATGGGGAGAGGAGTCAATGGCACAACAGAGCTCTAAGCATTTAAGACCCCACAGATGATGCAGAAAAAACAACAGCTGAGTCTTTATAAGCAGTTAAGTGAACCAGGCATGATGGAGAGCCTCTTCTACGAGATGCCACATCACGCTGGTCTCTAACCTCAGCAGCAAGACATTGAGTGACAACCCATTCAACCAGTGAGATACTAGATTAGAAGCATTGCATCTTCACCACAAGTCTGATTGGTCAATCACACCCTGAGGGCATGAAGCTGTTTCTGGCACCTTCGGCAAAAAGCACTTTCAAAATGAACTCTTTTCTGGCTGATATGTACGCAGCTCGCTAACCCGGGGTGGCTGGAGTTTGATCTCATGAGCACCTGGTTGCTGCTCACATGTGCTTATACCTCCCAGAAAAGAAAACCATCACTAGTGCCTCATAATGTTGTTTTAAATAGTGTGTTTGGGCTTTTATAGCTTTTCTGTCCTATTTTCAGCAGCCAGTGTTAGAGGCTGGGCTATAGCAAATGGAGGATGTTGCTGCTCATGGGCGATTATGTGTTTGTCACATTTATTTTAAACTTCTGTCTTTGAAAAAAAAAAACCAACACGAAAGAAACTGTGAGGCTCAAGCTGTTTTTCAGATGGCCTGTGTCAGATAAGAAAACCCCACTAACTGTCACCGCCCTTGCACGGAGTTCCAAGTTCAGTCTAAAAGAGCTCTTGAGTGACCCATAAGCATCCTGTACAATATACAGTCTAATTATTATTAATAATTTTCATGTACACTTGGTGTTTATGAAAGGAATAGAAAAATAGCACCAACCAATGAGCAAAAGGTTTGGATCAGCATGGGTCTGGTCTTATTTCATCTGAACTGGTTCATTCAGATCTATTTTAAAATGGGGGAAGAAATGGATCTTCCTTCTCTTTCCCCAAACCTGTCAGCCTTGTTACAGCACAGCACGGTTCTCTGTTCGTGTTCTCTCACTACAGGACTGTTACTTTCCCTAGAAATTCTGAAAGCAAACTTATGCTGCAACTTTGTACTAAGCCATGTCTGTCTATCTAGTACTGATATGGCCCTCATCCCTGTAATATTATAGGGTTATATTCTGCCACCCTTACTCATATAAAGAACAGAACTGCTACTCCTTGGTAGTCCCATTATGTGGCTATGTAAGGAGTAAGGTACTCCTCCATATTTTGCAAGGCAAGCAAAGCTAGCCCTTAGCAATTAATATAATCAGAGGCTATGGGGCTGTGTTTTATTCTCAGTTATGTCAATGGAGTTACACCAGTGTAACCCAGGGCAGAATCTGGTCCCGGGAGACTACAAAAACAGCTATGGGTTGGAACCCATTCTTCAAATGGAGGGTGAGGCATCAGAACATGTTAGAATATATTTTGAATGAGATAAATACTTCTAAAACAATACTGTGCTGATTTCCTACTGATTAGTAAGGCAGAAGTTTATTGTGTATCTGATGCTAATCGGTGTCTTTTTTTGAACACACTAAAGATGCCTTTCTATGCCTAATAGCCTTTAATCACCACTATGAACCAAGTTTCACCACTGTGAGTCCCTAGAGATGTTATCAAATTAACATCCTGAGTATGAAGGCTCGCTGATTAGTACTGAGTGTAGCAAGCAAAAAGGTTTAGGCCTAGCACATACTCCCTTCTGTGTGTATGGCCCGTGAAACACAATGGTCACATTCCCACCATTGTCTCAGTAGGTGTGTTCAGTAGTAGAGCTGGTTTTAGAGCTCAGGGAATCGTGCCCCGTATTTTTGGTGTAGCTTTGTTTGGCTTGTTACATGAACTTGCACTGTACGTGTTTGAGCCCTTTTTTCCATTTGCTTTCCATGAACATTCAGGCAATTGAGTTTCACTGGCTCAAATGTTTGCAGGAAGTGAATTTCAATGTCCTATGCACTGGTGGAAACTTGAGGAAAGTTGCACACTCAAGTATTCACAACAGAAGTGTTTGCGCGCTTGTCCAGTCAAGGAATAGAATCAATACTAGATGATGTATCTGACCAACCACTACTAGGTAACAGTGCTTGAATTTCATATGTTCTTGATCAGTCCACAGAGGCCAAAACTCAAACAAATTTCAAATGACAAACACCTTTGTGAAAATCACGACCCATTAGGGGAGACTCCATGAACAGAAACACTGGCTAAATTAGCCAGATAGATTATTTGTGAATTATTCACTCATCTGCCATCAGTTCTGACTACTACTGAGTTATTTTTCTTTTTAAAGTTTCTGTATGGATTTTGTGCTGTTGAGAAAGCACTGAATTGACAGCCCCAGAGAGAAACGCCCTCTGTTTTCCCCAGAACAGTTGACCTAGAAGAACATCATCCAGGGTTGAGAGCACAGATCAGTCTTCGTGGCTCATTCAGTCCTGTCTGTGTTTGCCACATTTTGTCATGGGTCAGCCCGGTTTCCTTCACTTGCACATTCCAAATACAGAACCTCTAGACCATTTAGGTCTATATTTTGAAAAGCAGCCTGTAATTTTTCGATGCCAAACTTTGGACACATCCAGTACTGAACACCCCTCACTCCATTTGAAGCCAATGGAAGCTGTAAATGCCCAGCACCTCTGAACATCAGGGGATAAGTGTCTAAAGCTGAAGACCCAAAATGGAGCTAAGCAGGATTCCACCTCCCCTCTGGTGGAAATCACTTCCTAAAGAGATTCCAGGGTGAGACTCGTTTGTATTTTTAAATTTAAGCAGAAGATTGTCTTGCTGCTAACTTCCTGTTGAGTTTGTGTTTGCTTTAGCTTGTGGGGCATCCAGATCCTTGTGAGTGGTGTTATTTACATTAATAAATAATACCAACAGCTAGGGAAAGCAAATCCCAGCAACAAGCTGATGGCTTTGTAAATCACATGGCTAGGATCCCCAAAGCACTGTCATAGGAACATAGGAGTCATAAAACATGACTGGTGTGGAGAAGTAAATAAGGAAGTGTTACTTCTTTTTACTCCTCATAACACAAGAACTAGGGTCACCAAATGAAATTAATAGGCAGCATGTTTAAAACAAACAAAAGGAAGTATTTTTTCACACACCACACAGTCAACCTGTGGAATTCCTTGCCAGAGGATGTAGTGAAGGCCAAGACTATAACAGGATTCAAAAAAGAACTAGATAAGTTCATGGAGGATAGGTCCATCAGTGGCTATTAGCCAGGATGGACAGGGATGGTGTCCCTAGCCTCTGTTTGCCAGAAGCTGGGAATGGGCAACGAGATGGATCACTTGATGATTACCTGCTCTGTTCGTTCCTTCTGGGGCACCTGGCATTGGCCACTGTCAGAAGACAGGATACTGGGAAGATGGACCTTTGGTCTGACCCAGTATGGCTGTTCTTATGTTCTTATGAGTGTCATAGTAGATGAGACCCATTTGTCCCATCTCTGGCTATGGCCAGTACCAGATGCTTCAGAGGAAGGTGTAAGAACTCAGCAGTAGGCAGATATGGGACAATCTGCCTCCCAGCCTTTCCTTCCCCCTTGGGTCTCACCCTGATCTCTAAGGTCTCATCTGGATCTTTAATTGCCAAGAACTTCTTGTTTATAATGCAGCACTGTCACCTTCGATTCCTGGCATTATCCAAGTTATATCCTTTCATGAACATCTCATGTCCATTTGTGCTGCTCTCCCAAAATAGACTTTACTGGGAAAGGCTGGGGTTTTTGTTTATTGTTTTTTTTAAAAGGGAGGCAGGGGGTCTTTGTAACTTGTGAAAAACACTTTAAAGGAATATATACCAGAGTCCTGTTCTTCCAAAGTGCTGTGTATTCACAACTCCAGCTAAAATCAATGGAAACTATGGGTATTCAGCTCAGCACCTCCAAAAGTCAGATGTCATATCCACAACTATGTCGGCCAATTAAAGAGCAGTTTGTTCTCCTTTCATATAGATCCAGGCTTCCCTGTTACTCCAGAGCTTTCAAGTTTGGATCAATAACTATTTTTGTAACACTAAATGGGGAGCAGTTCTATGGATTTACAAATTAGTGGAAATAGCTGTAGAGATGCTAACTATCAGAGCGCGTACATAATATTGCTGCAACTGAAATGGATTATACTCCACAGTTTATATACATAACACAAGCCTGACAGACATTATAGAAGGTGCACATCTAATGATCTTTAAATCTTATATAGGAAAGATCTATTGTTTCAGTCAAAACAGTGATAGGGTTGTATTGTCATTATAGTGTAGGTCATGGGCTCACATCTCAGTTAAGATGACGCTTTACAGGGAGGTCCAATAGGTAAGGAATTAGCCTTTCACTTGGGTTCAAATCCTGGGTTCAAATCCTGGCATCAATTATAAATGAAAATCACTTAGGTGGGGGCTATGCTAGTTCCCAAGTTTTGCACATCCAGGCAGCATTTGACATTTAAAAATGCTCTGCTCAGGAGAAGCCCAAAACTGGAAAATCGGGGTGCTACCAGTCACCATGCAGGTGACTTGGCTGAGCTCATGGAGAGCATCAGACTAAGACAGCGAGATCAGGACAGAAGTGTATCGGCAGAGTTTTGTCAAAGAAGCTTGCACAGCACTAGCCTGCACTTTGATTGGCTCTGACCAGGCCTGTTAACCCCTCAATTTCATCAGCACAGAATCCTTTCCATGCGTTTTTAGATGGAAAACAAGTGCTTTGCAGAATGGTGAGATGCCCAGAGTAAAAGCTAGCCACTGATGGCAATGCTCAAGGTTCACTGTCAGCAGAAACAACAGAAGGGCCTGTGATACCAAGAATCCCGTTAGATACAAAATGGTCTGTTTATCAGTCCTGCAGTTCCACAGGCTGGGAAGCAACCACCACAACATAGCCATGATACTGGTGTTTGCTTCTCTTGGCCTGTGCACTGTGGGCTTTTGGGAGGAGGCAGGCATGCTGCTTATCTGGCACCACTCGTCTAGCACAAAGAGGGCATTTCAACACTGCGGCCTCTGCTTGCAGAGTCATTGTCACAGGGAAGTGTGTGACCACCAGGCCCCAGCTCCTGCCCTGAGTTGCTCAAGAGTGACAGTTGGGTTTACATCAGCCATCATCCTCTGTGGCAACGAAGTGCTTCCCCAACAGCACAAGACGTCCTTCAGCTGCAACAATAGCACAGAGACAGCGTGGATTTTTATGATTGTCTCTCAGTCCAGGGTGTGTCACATTTCGAGGCCTCCCGAGGAATTGATTCCATTGCTTCAAATGTGGCTTCTGAAGTTTTAGTTTTGAAGAGCCAAATGCTGGGTCCCAAGACTGCACACTAACTATTTCCATGGGGAAAAGGGGGCTCCTTCCTGCTGTGATCCTTCCAGGGCTACTCTATAATTGTTCTTCCCCTATCTGTTCCTTCCCCTTGAAGCATCTGGCCCTGACCACTGTCGGAAGACAGGATACTGGGCTAGATGGACATTGGTCTGACCCAGTACGGCCGTTCTTATGTTCTTATGTGCTATACCACTCTGGCAACTGTAAGGCAGCAGCCCTTGTGGCTGATGTGCCTCCCCCCCTCCCCCCTGCCCCCCCGCCATTCATGGAGGAAGAGTGCCAAGTGGCTTCAAAATTAATTATCCTGTGGCTTGGGCCCTGCCCTACCCCTGACACCTGTGCACACTGCTGCATAGGGAGCCTGCAATGAATGGTGCGATGCAGACCCCCTGCAGGTCATCGCCAAATCTTGCTTTTTTGCTGCAGAACCACCACTGTTCCTGCTGGGTCAGGGCCTTCCACAGATGTGCAGAAGACTTCGGTCCGAAAAATTGTGCTGGTGAAATTGACAGCATCTTTCAAAGTCTGAAGTCCCCTCCTTGCCAACTAGATGGGCAGTGGCAGTGCAAGGTCAGGCTGCTCTGACAATTCACCATGCTCCTGCCCCGGAGCAGTTCCCAGGGCCTATTCAGTCCTCAGCAGCTCTACTGAGACTGTCCACAAAGGGAGCAGTCTCTGGGTTATTTTTTTTTTTTTCTCTCCTGCTGACAACTGACCACTCTCCTTATAATGTGTATGGTAAGATCCATTGTTTCATGTGTGTATATATATATCTTCCTTCTGTATTTTCCACTGCATGCATCCGATGAAGTGAGCTGTAGCCCACGAAAGCTTATGCTACAATAAATTTGTTAGTCTCTAAGGTGCCACAAGTACTCCTGTTCCTTTTTTTGGGTTATTTGTGACATCTCTGCAAGTAGGAACTGAACTGGGACCCAGCAAACAAACCAACTCATCTCACATCATTGGCCCCTGGATGGCGTGTTCTGAGTTTCCTCCTTTGTATGATGGAGCTTTTAAAACACAACGGGCCAATTTCAGCCTTGGGAGCAAACTATAATGTTCCTTGCTAATGCTCCTTATGAAATTGCCAGTGCTGAGGTACAGGCAGCAAGCCAGTGTTTAGACATGGGGGTATCATTCTTCTGCCCCAGAACAGTGAAGTATTTAAGCCACAAGGCTGATAAGCTCATTTTGCTGTACTGTTATTATTATTTGTATTTTGATCTCAACTAAGAGCCGCAGCAATGGACTAGGACCCCACTGTGCAAGGTGCTGTACAAACCGAACAAAAAGACAGTCCCTGCTCAAAGAGCTTCCAATCTAAGGATAAAATAATGTGTATAGTAATTAAAGTTGCTGAGTTGCTTAACCTGAGTTACGCAGCTCAGGGATGGAGCAAAGACTCCTTCAGAAAGGAAGATGGAGTAATACAGGAGGACGGAGACAGAGTTTCTCCCTTGACAAAGGTAATTAAAACAGTTCTGGTAAAAACTAGTTCTGGTAAAAACTGATCAATGCATCCTTTTCACTATCCCATAATGTGGGAACCAGCAAGCATTTGAAATTCAAGATCAGTGTAGTCACAATATATAAACAAGGTGACACTTCTTCCTACAGCAGACACTACATGAATCCATGAGCGTAGAATTAAGAACAGGCTGGATAACTTTATAAGTAGTTATAATATTTATAGGGTGATAAACTAATGCACAACACAGCACACTTTCTGGCTGTGCATAGTATTGCTCATACAGTATTACTGGATAAAGATAGAGATGCTAATGCTACATTGTGGAAACCCAAGCATGGATTTGGGAGCTGAACGCATTGGGGGCCCGGACACATTTGTTAAATAGCTTGAACCAGCCTATTGTGTAGTGTAACTTCTGTATTTTATCCCATTTGTTTAGCTTATGGATTTGCAAAATGTCTGTGAAACATGAACTAGATCTCTGGGTACTGAAATCAGGCGGGTGGGCAGATTGTTTCTGGTGAATGCAAGGAACACAATTGCACATACACAATATCGACTGGGGAAGCAAAGCCACTGCTCCATGCTAGTGCTGCTGCCTGCACTAGTCCCTCTTAAGATATGTTTACTCTAATTTTTTCCACCTACAATTTCTGCAGTCTAGATCAGGGTTTCTCAACCTGTGGGTTGGAACCCAAAATTGGGTCACTAGAATGTTTCAAAGGGTCATGTGGCAGTTCCCGTGGCTCCTTGCTCCAGGCACTGCAACCTCTGGGGTCCCAGTGCCACTCGGGTCTGGCCCAGGCGTCGTGATGACAGCAGTCCAGGTAGGCCAAATTTGAGTGAGTGGCACTGCAATCCCATGAGCCAGGTCACAACTCCACTCTCACAAATTTGGTCCAGTCAGGAGGGCAGGGCCAAACCTGAGCAGAGCTGCAACCCCAGAGGTTGCAAAGCCCAGAGTGGAGAACCAAGCCCAGCCAGCCCCACAGCACAGGAGCTGCCAGTGTGGAGTGAGTGCTGGGCAGGACCCAACTCCCCCCCCCACCCCCCCCCCAGCAGGACCCACATAAAACCACCCCAGGGCCTCCACCCCCCGACTATTTACTGGGTTGCGACAGACCATAAACATTTACAAACTGGTCTTGAGCCCAAAGAGACTGAGAACCACTGGTCTAGATAACACAGTGGGTAAAACGCCAACAGCCACCAATGCCCTGGCTTGCTCTGCTTGAGGGAGCCGGACTAGTGGAAACACCAAGAGGAGATTTTATGGGCTAAAATCTTGTTTAGACAAGGTCGGAGGGGATGGGGAGCTGGCCTGGCATAGACAGAACGCATGATGCACCTCCTGGCAGAGATGTCGCTGCAGTGTGTGCTTTCTTTGGAAGTCTGAGGAGGAATCTGAATCAGCATGAAATCTTCCTGGAGCACCTGCTGCCATGTCCAGCCCCAGGCAGGGCTCTGAGTTGAGACAGTCTTGTCCTTGATGTGTGCATGTTATGGTGCTAGGCAAGACTAAGTACAGAGTTCGGGGGTGGAGGCTGACCAGCTGGAGTCACATCATTATCACTTTCTTTCCTCTCTTCTACTCCCCACCTCCTTCCCCCACCCAAAGAACCCCATTAAACGGTTAAAGCATTTGGTCAAAATTGTCAAACTTGGGGGCCTAACGTTAGACTACCCAAGTGGCTGGTTTTCAGAGGTGCTGAGTCCCACTGATATCAGTGAGAGCTGTGCATGCTCAGCCCCTGTGAAAACCAGGCCGCCTATTTAGGATTAGGGTTACCAGGCACCTGGTTTTTGACCGGAACGCCCGGTCGAAAAGGGACCCTGGTCACTGGCTCCAGTCGGCACTGGCTCCAGACCGGTCGGCGGCACAGCGGGGACCCGGGGCTAAGGCAGGCTCCCAGAAGTGACTGCCAGGTCCCTGCAGTCCCTAGATGCATGGGTGGCCAGGGAGGCACAATGTGCTGCCCCTGTGCTGAGGACCAGCTCTGCAGCTCCTATTGGCCAGGAACCGTGACCAATGGGAGCTGCAGGGGGGGCGCCTGCGGGTTCAAGGGCAGCGCACAGAGCCTCCCTGGTAGCCCATGAATCTAGAGCTGCAGGGACCTGGGGGCCGCTTCCCGGGAGCCGCAGTAAGCGCTGCCAGGATCCTGCACCCCAAGCCCTCTCCTGTACCCCAACCCCCTGCCCCAGCCCGGAGTCCTCTCCCGCATCCAAACTCCCTCCCGGAGGCCACACCCCCCCAACACCCCAACCCCCTGCCCCAGCCCACTCCTGCACCCCAAACCCCTCATCCCCAGTCCCACCCCAGAGCCCACACCCCAGCAGGAGCCCTCACCCACCGACACACACTCCAACCTCCAGCCCGGAGCCCCGTCCTGCACCCCAAACCCCTCATCCCTGGCCCCACCCCAAAGTCCTCAGCCCCAGCCAGTGCCAGCACCCCCTCCTGCACCCCAATCCTCTGCCCCCGCCCAGTGAAAGTGAGTGAGGGTGGAGGAAAGCGAGCGACAGAGGGAGGGGGGATGGAGCCAACAGGGTGGGGCCTCGTGGAAGGGGCAGGGCCGCGGGGAAGGGGTGTTCGGTTTTGTACGAGTAGAAAGTTGGGAACCCTATTTAGGATCCTCACTTTAGGCACCCAAATTTGATGATATTGGCCTTAAATCTAAAAGGCAAAGACTCACACTCACCACCAGCATAGCGCTTGATTGCTTTACTCCTATATGCTCCTTCAAAGAAAAACTGGGGTGGGAGGGTTGGGCAGGGACGTTCACTTATTTAGCTAACCCAGGATCCCTACCTGTGGGCTCCTGCCCATTCTTTACCCCATTCCCCCTTATGTCAATGGAAGAATGATCCACTGCTGGCAATAAGTGCCAGCCACATACCGCTGAACTGGTGCCGAGAATATAGCCAAAGACAAACCGTGTTGCTGTTTCAGAAGGCAAGGAGACAGACTCTTAGGCCCTTCAGCAGTTGGCTCAGTGTTTTCTCGGCATGTGTGCTTCCATCTGCTCAACACAAGATGGTGCCACAGCTTCCAACAGAAAGAAAAATGGGAAATGGGAGGGAAAGTGGATTCGATGAGGCGGCAAAGCCACATCACGAACAGGCACACACAGATCAGTTACGTATCCATACGCAGGCACACACAGATCAGTTACGTATCCATACGCACAGCAGTGTAGTCCAGTGTAAACTCAGGTAAATCCACTTCTGATCTGGAGATTATGGAGTTCAATTTAGGTTAGTTTACCCGCTTATTTTATTACCTCTACACCACTACAGACACACACTAATACACAGACATATACATGCCCACATACACTGACATGTATGTGCATCCACAGCCATGCACGCAAACACACTCACACACACACACACACAGATGTACATGTATTCTCACACACCTATTCGAATGAACTCACACAGGAAAATGATAAAAGACAAAAAATCTCTATCACTTGCAGGTGAATACTTTTCACAAAGTGATCACTCTACATCTGGCCTCTCAGTCCTCGTCCTCAAAGGAAACCTGCACAACACTTTCAAAAGACGAGCCTAGGAGCTTAAATTCATTACGCTGCTAGACAATAAAAATTATGGACCGAACAGAGACACTGGATTTATGGCTTATTACAACAATCTGTAACCCACTAATCCCCTCTCTTTGTCTTAGGACTGACAAAGTGTTAATGGGCCGCTCAACCTTGAATGGTCCCTTACAATATGTGTTAACTACTTATGCTAAACAATGTACTGGGTTTTGCTATGATGGTGGGAGTTCGTCTCAGACCTGAAGAGGAGCTCTGTGTGGCTCGAAAGTTTCTCTCTCTCACCCACAGAAGTTGGTCCAGTAAAAGATCTTTCCTTGTCTCACACATACACAAATGCACACACAAAGGTATATGTGTACTGACGACACAGATACACATATGCAGACACATGGTGTCAGATCCTGACCTCCATCAAGTCTGCTTTATGACATTCTGTGACACAAAGCAGCCTTAAAGCCACCATAACATGCTCCATAGAGATCCTCTGGCAGATGGGCACAGAGCTGGTGTAGCAGGTAGATCTGGTCCAAAAGTGGAAAAGGAATGTCATGAAAAAATGTAGAAGTCGTTTCCATTTTGAGGTTTATTTGTTTTTTTCCAGATTTTTTTTTTTATTTCCAATTTTCACAAATCCAATTTTGCTTTCTCTCCCTTTTTCTTCCTTTTCTCTTATTTTATCTATATTTGTCATGTTTGAGGGGGTTTGTTTTGCCCTTTTGCTACTCCATAACTTTTCAAAACTTTCTCAACTCTGGAAAAGTTCCAGAGTGGCTGATTTCAAGTTTAATTTTTCTTCTGCCACTCTGGAACTTTTCCAAAGTTGAGGAAGTTTTGAAAAGTTACCAAGCAGCAAAAGAAAAAATGACCCCAATTCCTTGATATCATTCATGCTATTGCATTCAGCAACCAAAAGAAATCAAGGAAAAAAGGGAGGAGGGGGACCCAAAATTGAAAATTCAAAATGTGGAAAACTTAACTTTTGATGAGAAACTGGAAAATTTTGCAAAAGCAGAAAGCTTTGTGTGAAAGCTTTCATCAAAGAAAGGTTTTGGGAAAAGAATTCTGCCAGCTTTAGTAGCCAGTCCTCACCACGCCCCTCCTTGCCTCAGCATGGAGTGTGTGCGCATGTTAGGTTGGAGGGGGAGAATGGACTGGGGGAAAGAGGGTGTGCCAGAGCAGAGTAAAGCTATCTCTGGGTGCTGGAAGGTCTCCTGGGAAGCCATTGTGCAGTTTAGCGCAGCTCTGAGGCTGCTAGTGGCTGAACTTCCTTTGTTCACCTGAACATCTAGCGCACACACACACACACACACACTGGTTTGGCAGAGACGCTTCCTTCTCCTCAAAATCACTTGGTTGTAAACTGCACTAAATGTCAAGATGCCAAATGCACTTGGTGCACGTTTGGGGTCAATCGTCTGGGAATTCCACACACGTTTCCCCTCTCCCCCAGTGAATTTCTTGCTGGAGAGAGACACTATCTGACCAGCTCCATCAGTGACAGCTTCCTCCACATGCTGCTCTCTGCCCTGGAAGGGGCATCAATGAGCAGAGAGGGGAGTCAGGGCCAGAGCAATGGGAATGGACCAGTATTTATTGGAGGAAGGTGTGAGGCTTTGTCTTTCCCCTCCCTCTGGCTCCATGGAAGCCACTGCATGTGACCTCCATGTATCTGTGGCTCTGCACTACAGGGAGGGACAAATGGAGGGGCAGGAAGAGGGATGGGAGATGAGCTGCCTTCTGGGAAGAAGTCATCCCCTTCCAAATCCACAGAGCATTAGTAGGGAATTGCTGACCGGGCAGCACTAGACCATACAACAAAGTTATGTCATTTCTGCTGCCTCTGACATTAAGGGGAATTTTGTTATTAATTTTAATTGGAGAAAGATGGAGCTCAATCAATTTCGTATGTGCAATGTCTGTGCATGGGCTTGGAGGCCAGTCCTGAGTCTCTGTCCTAAGTCTCACTGTATCTCTGGCACTTGCACAAGCCCTGCTGCACACTCCTGCCTGTACCAACATAAAACTTTGGAAGTAACAGCACATAAGCAAAGCCTCCACACTTCTCCAATCTCACCCCATCCACAGACTCGTTCCCTAGTTCAGTGCAGCCTGCTGACTTACCCCCTAAAGCTCTGCAGTTTGGAGCAGGGGGTGGATATTGATCTAGTCTGGTGGAGGAATAGTCAGGGCCGGCGCAACTCATTAGGCGACCTAGGCGGTCACCGAGGGCACTGCTATTTTGGGGGCGCTGGCGCCCCGTCCGTCCGTTCAATTTTGGGGGCAGGACCTTCCGCCGCCGCTGTTGGGGGCGGCATTTCGGGGGCGGGACCTTCTGCCGCCTAGGGCGCCGGAAGAGCTGGCGCCGTTACTGGGAATAGTTGCCTGCTCTGCACCTCTGCTGGCCTGCTGGTTGCCAGAGACTCTATTTCCATGATGGGTGGTTCTGTGTAAACTGCATGGGAACATTCTTTGCAATCCTGGGCTTGCGCTGTCCCCAGGGAAAGAGCTGCTGGGCAGAAAATACAAGGAGGATTTTTCAGGCAAGGGGCTGGGTTTTATTTGCAATGGTGTTTTTAAAGGACAAGCAAAAATAATGCAAATAAAGTTTTGTCTCTGTGTGTGGAATCCAGAACACAGAGCGGGGGGAGGGGTGTGTGTGAAGAGAGAGAGAGAGAGACATTCCCAGACAATCCCACCAAAACAACCAATTCTGAGAGAAAATCAGCATTACCAAATCACTTACTCTGGGGACCATCTTCCCATCAGCAAAAATGCGACTTTCAGCATCATTATGTTGGTGGCAATGCTCTACTAGGACCCAGTGTAAACCCTAGCCCAGTATTAAAGAAACCTCACTGGCCTGACTGTGTCAACCTCAAAGCCAAGCAATGAACACTTGCATCAAAACTATTATGGTCAATCACATGCACCAAGTGAGCATCCTGTCATCATTCAAGTTACCCCCTACATCATGATCTGTCTGCAGAGGCCACCAGTGATAATCTGCCTCATTAAGACATGAGAATAGAGAAATTGGCAGTGTCCTGTGGTCATTTGGTGCATTAAGATCCTGAACAGGACTGTCTGTTTAGTTGAGATGTTAACCCTTTGTGGGCAGGGACCCTGTCTTCCCCTGTATTGTGCAGAGCTGAGCACACAGAGCGCTCATCCAGTCATGCTAACTATACATATTCGTTAGCTTGGTTTATCAGCTTCTTGTATGACCGTCTCAGTGCCCTCCTCTGTGCTGCCCCTTGTGGCACAGAGTCAGCGTGTAGACCCTGCAGGCATCTAGCAGGAAGTAGGCTACAGCGAGACATGGACACAGAGTTTAGGGCTGCTCTGAGTCAGAGACTGAGTCTTGTTTCACCTGTAGGGTGACCAGATGTCCCGATTTTAGAGGGACAGTCCTGATTTTTGGGTCTTTTTCTTATATAGGCTCCTATTACCCCCCACCCCCGTCCTGATTTTTCACACTTGCTGTCTGGTCACCCTATTCACCTGTCATGCTGTTGATGGAATTGTTAAGGGAAAGCATTTCCCTGAAACGGAGGATTCCCTGCTTCCTTGAGAGTACACCATCCCCTACACTTGGAATGCTCTCCCTGACCAGAACCGTAGGGCCACTGCCTTCTCCTTCAAATCCCTGCTCATGCCATGGTGCCTAATAGAAACGAGCCCATTCCAATGAATGATGGCTCAGCCTAGCGACAGATGAGGAGAGATGATACTTACTTTATCTGTTTATAATCCATTTTTAACATAAACATGTATATATGTTTATAAAACTGGCACATATTGCATATATTTTCTGTCTCTCCCTTACCCTTCATAATTCACCTGTCTTCATAGATGGTAAGCACTTTTCAGGGCAAGGGCTATAACTATTAATTATTATTTGTATTTGTACTTCAGCAGTGCCCAGTGCCCCAGCTGTGATCAGGGCTCCATTGTGCTGGGCACCTTACAAACACACTGGGAGAGGCTGTCCCTGGCCAGAAGAGCTCAGAGGATACATAAAGAAGACAGAAACAGTCACAGAGAGATTAAGTAACATGCCCATGGTCACAACTATTTGTACAGTCCCTGATATCGACTGGGACCCCTGATCGCTGTGGCAGTGTAATAGTTAATAATTTGAGGATTGGTTTTCAAACACTCACTTTGGAAATACTTCATTTAGGCATTAAGTGTGGGATTTTCAAAGGTGCCTAAAATGCCCAAATCCCATTTGGTTTCTTAACTTTTAGACTCCTTTGAAAATACCGGCCTAGATACTTCCAGCCAAATGTATCCTTCATGCAACTCCAATCACTTCCAGAGATGGATTTGACTCCCTGTTGTTAACTTGGCAGAGCAAGATTTATCTGTGTTATGGTTTCTGTGTACCCAGAGCTAAACATGCGTATTCAGTCTGGATGACTTTTATTCAGGAAAGCAACAGAGAAAGAAAGAAAGACCAAATATAAAGTCTGCGAGAGGGAACATAATGTGTGAGACTCACTTTAATACAGCAGCAAGCTGGAACTCACTCACAGCACTGCCCCAGCACACACAATAGGGAGACTGTTTACCCTGAAAGGGGCACTGCACATAAGCCAGAATCATAGCACCTTTCCCACGTTTACAGAGTTGCATACTCCACAACTGTCCTGAGCAAACAAATTCTACAGCTTACAGGGCTGACACTGTGGTGTTTCAGATGATGACTGTAGTCTGCAGTGGTATCTTTATGTGTGTGTGTCTACCAGGGTTATAAGTTACTACTTACCCCCCAAGAAAGGGAAAACCTGGGGAAAAAACTGAGATGCATGAACAAAATGCTAGTCATGCTGCATGCACGTATTGGGTGGAACAGGTGTCATCCACTGAGTCAGCCTGTGGAATGCCCAGCAGGAAATGGTCTATCTGCAGTGCTAGAACCAAGAGGATGTGAAATGAAGTGAGGGACTGAGCTGGCCTGAGAGTTTCTAGCTTCCTGAGAGAGGGCCGATGATAGTGAGCAGAGATGGGGGAGTGTTCAGCCAGAATTGTTCACTATAAATAAATGAAAGCACCGAGGGGTTGAAGCCCCTGCAGATCATGATGGCAGCAGGAGCTGGGGGCACTGGGAGCAAGAGGCATTGTTAATATGCAAGGAGAAGTTTGAGTGGGGAGGCTGCAGTTGGGTCACAAGAGTATCAGCACTTCACACTCCAACTTCTTTTTAAAACCTTTTTTGAGTGCATTAGTGCTTGTACATGTGAGAGGATTGGGGTCGTTGGCTAGTTGGCTAGTTGGACAGAATCAGGCAAACTGGAGGCACATATTATGTAAGCTGGCTAGCTCTGCTAATGCACTTCACACTTGTAGCAGCTCCTGATAGTCTACTCCCCACACAACTCTATTGATACAACTTACTCCTGACTTGCAGCGCCCAGCTGCTATTCCAATCCGCTGCGCCTCCCACACCCCCCGCGCCCACTCTCCCCAGGTCTGCTGAGGCAAAAGTCATATTTTCCCAGTGAAAATTTTTGAACAAAACATTTTATTGATGAAATGTCAATGAAAATCTTCAAATTTTTTGATGGAAAAATTTTAAAAGAAAGAAATATGTTTGTTTCATTCGGAATCTAAATTTTCATTTCAATTTCCTTTTTGAAAACTGACAAAAAGTGGGTTCTGGTTTTTAGGTTGCCCTTCCCCTCCTTCCTCTTTTGAAAAAGGGGAGGAAAGTGGCAAAGGGAGTGAAAATGAGGGGGAAACCCAACACGTTCCCCCCCCAAAAAAACCTTTTCTCCCTTTTATACTCTTCCACTTGAAAAACAGGGGAAAGTAAAAAAAAAGTGAGAGAAAGTATAATTTTCTCTCACTTTTTAACACTTTTTTCATACTATTCTAGTGGGAAAAGTAAGTAAGTGCGATAAAATGTTTTCTTCCCCAACTTTTTCTCAGTTTTTATCTTTCCCTCCACATTTTCCAGTGGGGGAAAAAGGAGGAGTGGGTAACAAACTGAGAATGTGGATATTTTACTACAATTTCAAAACAAAATTGATGTAAAAATATTCATTTTCAAATAAATCCCATTTTTGACACACAAAACAAACACCCTCTCCCCAAAAAACCCCTATTTTCCCCCCAAAAAAACTTTCTGACCAGCTGTAATGACTGATGCACCTCACTCCTCACCTGCAGCACTCCTGCTCTTCTAGTTCTCGGTGCTCAAAAAGCTTGGCCATTACATCTTAATCAGAACTTCACATGGGTTTTGCAGGCCCCGGAATGAAATTAGACAGAGCCAGACCTTGGGACTCTCAGAGCACAGCTGGAGAAGGGGAAGGGTTTTGGATCTGAAAGCGTTTGGCATTAGGGGCTGACAGGTTGAAGTGGGTGCAGGAACAGTTCAAAGCTCTAGATGGTGCTGCTGTTGTAGCTGGCAGAATCCTCAAAGCATTAACAATTGAATGCACTTGCATCCTCAGGTTTCTAGTTGCTTGAACAGCTGTTCTGCTCTCTGCCCACACGGAAGAAGGGATCCTGGGGGGAACCAGCATGGTGAAGCCATCTTTTTGGCAGTGGGAAAATCAAGCACAAATAGTTCTAAACCCTTTCACTTTGCAGTTACAGGCATGGATCAAAGAAAGACCCACAGCAAAGCAAGCAAAGGCATTGCAGTCAAATGGGATTCTTGCCCCGAAGTTCTCCCTGTGTGCTGAAGAATTAGGCTGAGGCTTGTGGTTAAAGCGGCCAAGTCAAGGCTTATTCTAAAATGTGATCGGTCTTTTTCTCCTACTCGTTAGCCAAGGTTCCATAATGCTTTAAAGATGTTTCTAATTCCAAAATACAAGCAACAGTGCTCTTCCTTTCTAAACCAAAATGAAAGCACAGCACCCAGGAGCAGGCCAATAACACAAATGAGTGTGCACCACTCAGCAGCACTACAGTCACAATCAGCTGTACACAGTCCAGCTGTTGTGAGCAGCACTACAAATAACAAAGCAGCATGTGCAGTACGGTGTTTATGTTTGTGCAACCCTATAGAAACAAAACCTAGGTGCATATCCCAACATTCACAGGCCCCACCACAGTACTAAAGCAGTGTGCACAGCCCAGGTCTCATGAACAACACTACAGTAACAAACCGCCACGTGCAGCATCGCATTCACAAGCAACCTGACAAAAACAAACCTACAAGCATAGCCCAGCATTTACAAGCAACCCTACAATAATTAACAGGTGTTCATCATAGACCAGTGCTGCTGAGCAACCCTCAAGTAAACTATGGCCTAATCTTGCTCCCATTAAAGTCAATGGGAGTTTTGCCTTTGCTTTCAGTGGAACAGAATCAAGGTGTGTGGGGAAGGTGTAAGAACAGATGTGGAAGGTGCCTGGAGTGGGTCTGGTGCCCTCCCGAGTTGGACTGAAGAATTTGATTTGGCTGTTTATTGATGTAATGGATCAGTAAAGCTCAGAGTTCATGTACCTCACTGTCAGAGCACTGTTATGGGAACATCATAGGACAGTGGGGGATCTTGGACCCTCCCATGAGCTGTGTTTTCTTCTTTTTTTAAAAAAAACTTCAGTAACATTAACTTCTGTGCAATGGTTTAAATGCTGTAATTCTTTTTATTTATTTTTTTATTTTTTTATTTTGGCTGAAAGTCAGCTCCTCCGTTCAGGTCATTTTGATGTGATCTCTCTGCACTGTGCCCAGCTGGCAGCATTTGCTTCAAAGCTGTGGGATGAGGTGAATAGTTAACACACAGTGCAAAGAGAACAAGCAGGAACAGTTCTCAGGGGTGGTACTAATGGTGACTATGTTAGCTGTGTGCAGCAGGGCAGAGAATTGTTCAGAGTGTGCTGGAGGGGGTGCTTCCTGTGCGAGTGAAAAAGTATTTGGGGGTCAGCAAAGAGCACTGGGAGGGATGTTCTGCATCATCACCGTTATTTATCACTAGTTGTTTAGCACTTACAGGCCCCAACTAAGATCAGGTCTTCCATGTGACAGTGCAAGGGGCTGACATGCAAAGAGTTCATATTCAGGTGCTCAGCTTGGTCCTTGGCTCCTGGCATTGGCAGAGGACGGAAGCACTGTGGAAGCAGCAGAATCAGTCCTGGGAAGGTTGGGAAGGACTCGCCCCTGGTTGTTCCTATAAACTAACACTTGGTGGGAAAAAATACATTGAAAAAGGTTTGAGATCATTCAGCTAAAAGAAAATAATGCGTGTAGGAAGCAACATTTTTATTGTGTTTTGGAAGACATGCCATCAAGATCTAGTATATTTCAAACAACTTCCCTTTCCTTAGAGCAGAGGGAATAATTTATAATCAATTATTTATTCAAGAAATTTCACCTCTTTCTCTGTTTGCAAGTTGTCTGTGTCCAGATCATGATTTTCTCTATTTTATTTGGCTGTGTAGTCATTTCACAATTAGTTCACTGCCAATGCTCACGATTCAAAGTTGGAGCTGTTTTGCTAGAACACATAGATCACGTGGTATGTTTCTGCCCTGACTGGATGAGCTTAATTCTGCTTCCAATCATGAATTACAATTTTGTTTTCAGCAAATATTCTTCAACATTCAGCGAGAAACCCATGTTTCCATATACACTTCTATCAGAAAATTCTTTCCCTAGAATATTCATGGACAGAGAGTAAATGGGACATGTAGAAAATCAAACTGAGTTTATTTTTAAAAAGAGCAACTATTCATGGGATTTTTATATTTTGCCACATTCTCCCAGCAGACAACAACTTCAGTTAGTAACTCGTGATGAATTTTAAAGCTCTTATTTACTTTTCACCATCAGTGCTACATGTTCACTTATTGCATTTCACTCAGTTTAGAGAGTGAAACTCGCTTGGTCAGTTACGCCTTCTGGCTCTGATGCACTAGCCCAGGGGTAGGCAACCTATGGCACGCGTGCCGAAGGCGGCACGTGAGCTGATTTTCAGTGGCACTCACGCTGCCCGGGTCCTGGCCACCGGTCCGGGGGGCTCTTCATTTTAATTTAATTTTAAATGAAGATTCTTAAACATTTTAAAGACCTTATTTACTTTACATACAACAATAGTTTAGTTATATATTATAGACTTATAGAAAGAGACCTTCTAAAAACGTTAATATGTATTACTGGCACCCGAAACCTTAAATTAGAGTGAATAAATGAAGACTCGGCACACCACTTCTGAAAGGTTGCCGACCCCTGCACTAGCCTGTTGTAATGTCCCTCACATAGATGCTCACACAACTATCACAAATCCCCTTTAGGCTCCCATCACTTCAGTGGACTCTTTAGTGACCCCAGAATACATTTTCATAGAAACAAAATAAGAACAACACACACACACAAAAATCTATCTTCATAAAAGCATCTTTTTTAAACTACATGACCTAACTTGGAGGCCTCTTACCTGATAGTAACCCTTGATGTAACTAAATTAGTCTACTTATTCTGTTAGTAAAGAAATAACTTTACTTCTTTACAAAAGTTATTTAGTAAAGTTCTGTGACACATCCAAACAGCCTCAGCCTGTAAGGGGGGGCAGAGAGCTGGGAGGCCTTGACAGATAACTCAGTAACTCACACTCTGTTATCATTACGGCTCAATAGTGATTAAGTCCTGTGGTATTTATTGTAATAACATTAGTCCTGATGACCTCACTTAATGGCAACAGCATGAATAATAAGACTTCAATGTGCTACCCGCAAGATACTGAACTTGCAGACATCTGTGCCATACCTGCTGTGAGGATATCTAGGTGTCTTTATCCAGCATTGTCGTCGTCCCCCACAGGCGCACAATTCCTACCCTTTGGCAGCAGTTTATTGCTGAAGCTGTTAAAGCAAAATTCTTTGGCAGAGCTTCAGAGGATTTGGGGCTTCTTTGTTTTTTAAATCCTTGTGGACAACTCAAATGTCCTAACGCATTTGTATTTGCCTCGATCCAGCCCCACCTAGTAACTGTTCCTCACTTTATTGGAGACACTTGTCATGTGGTTTTGTCATCCTGCTTAAATATGTTTTATCCTTCCTTCTTGCAACTACTCTCCTGATAGATTCTGGGGTCTGTTGGGTTGAATTTTCCCTTCACTCACAGCACTATACTCATTTGAAATTAGTTATTACAAAAAACTGGAGAGATGTGAAATCAGTTTAAAAACCATCTTTCAATTGCCAAGTGCAAGCAGGACTATCTCAGCCAGAGTTTGAGGCTACAGCAATTAGCCCGTCAGCCCAGGGGTTAGCATAATAACCCATTTTCACTTTAATAACCTCCACTGAAGTTTAACTTCTGTAGTACAATTGCCCAATGTTAGCTCAGTGCAGCAGGCTCTCGAGAACTAAGCAAAAGACTGGAAGTGAGGATTGTCTTCACTGAATTGTCAGCTTGAGGTATAAATTGAGTTTTGCTCCTAACCCAACTCTTGTCCACAAACAAAAATCTCTAGCTGGAGTGGAGCCATGTATTAAGCCCTAGCTAGCTGGTCTGTTGGGGAGTGGGTTGGCATGTGAGTGCTACTGAAGCCGGAGTTAGCAATGCAGTGTGGATGCAGCAAGTTGCGTATACCTCATTGGCTGCTAATCCAATCACTATGTGTAACTCCCACTGCTGTTTCCCAGTGTGGTCACCCTGGGTACATCTACACTGCAGTGTTAACTCCAGGGTTCAAACTTAGGCTCAAGCCTAACCTCTTTCCATCTACACACAAATCATTTAAATCTAGGGCTTGGACCCAGGGTCCCAGGACCCCACAGGGGTGGAGGGTTTGATTCTGAGTCAAGCCGGGAGCCTGGGTTCAAGCCCTATTGCTTTGCAGTGTAGATGCAGCCCCACTGGACTTGTGCTTTCGGAGTCCACCAAAAGTATCCCACAAATCCCCCAAGTCAACTTTGTTTGTCTTCTGGACAGTCAAGTTTTTCCACATTGCACCACGAACAAAGGGCTAGAACGGCCATATTTTGAGAGGGCACTAGGAAAGCTGAGATATGGGTGGTTGAACTTGGGCTCGGATATTTCAGTGTAGACACTGGAGCCCCAGGTTGGGACAATTCTTAACCTGGTGTTACAAATGAATGTAGATACTCAAGCACTAGGTTAACAAACCCAGGGTCTGCTAACTTGAGTTCAACTAACCCTGGGCTGACATTGCAGTATAGACATACTATCTCAGTCCACTATAACTCAAACAAGGCTAGTTCAAGCAAAGTAACTCGAGTCATTAACTTGAATTAAGTGTTTCAGTACAGACAAGCCTACAGTCATTGTGGAATGTCTACACTTCAATAAAACCCCCGTGGCTGGCCCAGATCAGCTGAATTAGGCTGCAGAGCTATAAAATTGAAGTGTAGACGTCTGGGCTTGGTCTGGAGCCTGGGTTCTGGAACCCTCTCTCCTTGCAGGGTAAAATCAACACAAATTCGCAAAACATTTTGGTGTCATCAAATTTGCATTTTTCACCAAAAAAAGTTTGGGTGGAACATTTTTGCCCAGCTCTAGTTGGGCATTCATTCATCAATGTCTGCAAGGTGCTATGTGTTATTAATAACAATTCTTTGCCTTCCTCAGCACCTGCCATCCCGTGCTCTCCACGTGCTTTACAAACATGAATGAATAAATTTCTCTGTGGGCTTGGCATTATTTCATTTATTTATTTATTTATTTATTTTATTTATTTATTACAATCTATTCTATATCTCAGACTAATGGGATGACACTGAGCTAAAGAAAATTTAAAATGAAAATCCAGCAGGAAAACCTTCCTAAAAGCAAGATCTATGAAATCTTGGAAAGGGCGGGAGGAAGCCCCATCACTTGAGTCATGTTAATATGGACAGGACAAGCAGCAAAGAATGTACTTCAGGAAACCATTTTACACTGTACTGAGATGACTTAATAGGCTTTTATCTCTGTTATATACACTTTTTGCTTAGGTCTGAGTGAAGTGGCTCGGCCGAAATCAAACCACTCCCTTCCCCACATCAAACTGGACCAAACCCAGCATCCTTTATGGATGAATGAAACATTTTGGTGAATGTTTTTCTTTTTAATTTTCATTCCCTTAATAAGAGTAGGCTTCGATGAAAGTCCTTAATCAGTCCTTGTTCTGCAAAGCTTCTCTGGGCTTCAGTAATAGTTTGGCCTGAATGAAGACTACAGATCAGCACATAATAAATAATTAGGAATAATGGGGGGGAGAGAGAAGCCTCTACGTGGGGGGGCATTGCATGTGTGTGTGTGATCTCCAGTTCTGTTTCCCACATTGGCCTCCTCTGTTCTCCACTTGGCTGGTGACGGATGGTTGATAATTTTTTACTGAAGGACCTAAGACAGAGACATAGAAAAAGAGGGAAGACTTTAAATGTGCTACTAGAAACCAAACCAGTTGTTGGCTGCACTACATACCACAAACAAGGTTAAAGTAAGGTTAGTGGTGATGGGTTACCCATAGGCTATTTGTCTCCAATTTGGTTATCCCAGAATAGCAGCTTTGCTTTAGTTTCCAATACAAAAGCCGTCTCTGTTGCTCACATGTACCAAGCAGGAAACCAGCAGGAAGGGGGGGTGGGGGGAGATTCCACAGAAATTCCGCCTCTTCCTGTATTGCTAGCAGCACAGAGACTTACTCTGGTTAGCTCTTGTTCGGTTCCTAGGCACCAGTCCAGACTCACCCTCTGGCAAGAGACAAAAAGTGCCGTTCAGGGATTGGAAATTGGGGCGCCATTCTTCCGAGAGACCATTTGGCTGACAGATGTGTTGGCTCCCGTGTCTTCATCTTTATTTTTTTTTCTTAGGTTAATTTCTATCTTAGGAAGCTGCGTGGCACTAATGGAAAAAAGCAGGAAAAAAACACACCCTGTAAAGGGAATTATTAATAAAATAGTAGAAGGTCAGCTATGCCCAGAAGGATGCATCTGACCCTCTGGGACTGGATATCTGTCTGCGATGAACATTTCATTAAAATCAAAGGACAAACATGACACAATGTCCCTTGACTTCAATATCAGTGTTGAAGGGAGGGTCAGCAGCTCGCAGAAACTTGATGGTGCAAAATTTGCAAACTTGGGGCCCGATCTTGTAATGAGCATTGCATAAGCAGCTCCCACTGTCTGTGCACAGTTCATTGCAGGCATCCAGATCCAGGACCAGTGCTCACATACTATGGTGAGGGCACGTCAGAAGTAAATAGAGAGATCAGTGAAATATGCCGAGTGAGGCATTTTGCTTCTTTGATGGTGGTAATACCTTGAAAAAATAAGATCTCGTGTTATTTTGGCCTCTTAAATGGCATCTGGAGGCAATAAACTAGCCCTAAAGCACAAACACAAATGCTGAGATATTTTATTTCTGGAAAATCACATTCATATTCTCCTACAAAAACCAGCCTGAACCTTGGCAGTTATCTGTGAGCTTTGAAAAACACCCATTGATTGACATTAACTCCCATCCCCATACAGGAAGGGTCCTCTGAGCCATGAAGTTCCCAACTCCACCAAATTTCCCCCCTTTCTTTCTTCCACCCTCATATGCACTGTCTCAGTGAAGTTCTCCTTCTTGCAGAGACGGGTGATTACCCTTCCTTGCCTTAATTATGGGAATGCCTTAAGGGAATATGAAATAACTCTTGAAGCTGCATTTATAAAGGATCTAAGGACTCAAGGTAATGCATTGCTTTGGAAAGTAAAGCCACCACAACCCTGCACTGACCCAGCTGGGCAAGAGGAAGCTCAGTGGTTGTGAACAAGTGCCGTTCCGCCTTACGCAGTAGACTTTTGAGACACTAAGCAACAGCTTCAGTGATGGCCTATTGTTGGATCACCAGTTCAACCCTTGCCCAGGTCAATTATGAGCATGAAAAAAGCATAACCATCAGATAACTGTTCGGTTTCGTATACAGAATGAGCTGGTGCGTTTCAGTCCGGTTCCTACTGGGCAGATATCCAAGCATAAAAATGACTATTAAAACGGCCATGCTCAGTGGCAATTACAGCAGAAAGGCCAGGGTGGACTAGATCATGGACCCTGAAGTTTCCTGGGCCTGAACAAGTTCTTAAGAGCTATATGTAAAGAGCTACACAGAAGAGACCATTTGCAGTGCAAAACAAAAACATATATTGGTTCTACAGAACCCAGGAACTATCCTACTTATTCCTGAGCACCATCTGCTTGCACTTTATCCATTAACTACTTACGTATATGCAGGCATCTCATTAATAGATCGCTCCTGTAAGGCCAGGGTTGAGGCCTATTGGTTGGGGCCATGTTGGGACGCTCATGTTGCCTGTTCTATGGCTAAACTGAGGACGTCAGCCTCGCTGGGTGTTGAGCCTGCACTTTTTTATCAGTGCTAAATTCACTCCACTAAAGCTAGGCTATGTCTGCTACCTTTAGTCCGAACAATCACAATGAAACAATAACTGCAGGATATCACTATGCTTTAGAAATTGTTACTTCAAGTTTATTGGCCTATGGTACATACTGAGCAAGAGATAATGGCTCAGGAAACAAAGGGTGTACTTCTTTGAGGTGTACTGGAGGACAGCTTGATAAGATACACCGCGCCCGAGCTTCTGTGATATTGAGTAAGTTCAGGACCAGGTTATGCAAGTGCAGTTGCTCATCACTGCAAACAATGGAAACTATTTCACTGTTTAGAATAAAGGATACTCTAGGAACGTCATATCATAGCTTCTGTGAGATTGGCCCTGCTTTGCCTTCTTCTATAGTACGATTGGCTTCCCCAGGCAAGTCAGATCGACTCCGAGCCCTGTTCAGTGCAAGACAGATTATTAACGTAGTTTAAATAAAATAGCACAGCCTCTTTAAGATTTAGGCCAAGATTTTTCACAGTATTTAGGCATTGCTGCACTCAGCGTTGCAACACCTAACAGATTTATTAGCCTCATTTTCAAATCGGATTTAGACACTTAGGAGCCTAAACCCCTTGACTATCAGTGAGATGTAGGCCAAGTGCCTAAATTCCTTTTGAAAATGAGATTTAGGATCCTAAATCTGTTCAGTGTTGCAATGCTGAGTGCAGCAATGCCTACCGTTAAAAATCTAGGCTGCTAAACCTGTTTCTGGGCTACAGTCTGTGACTTGGCTCTGATACCTTTCTGTTGAACTGACTACCTAGCGTTACACATGGTGGTTGGGTTCTTAGAAGTGCTGAGCACTGGATGCTCCCACTCATTTTGCTGGGAGTTGTGGGTGCTCAGGATTCTCAGGATCAGGCACTAAACTACTGTGGGTTGTTGGTTATTTTTCTTCAAAAAAAAAAAAAAAAAAGAGTCAATAGCATAGGGTACAGACCCAAAACTCATACAAGAGACAGATGAGATACAGGGAATCTGAAAACAAAACTATGGAAGGACAAGAAATCAGCATCCGCAACCTGCGTACCTCACCACAAATGTTTGCAACCAGCAGAACTGAAACTGGAGCAAAGCTCAGCTGTACAGAAAGAATCACACCTGTTACAGGATGGGGATTCAAGGAGACACCATTAGTAAATCTATTGAGATGGGAACTGAAGCCCATCAGATAGCAGACTATTATGAATGATCTTGGATAGGAAGTGTTACAAGAGTGCTCTCTGTCTGTACATATGTATATTGTGCGCTACAAATGGTTTTCTCTGTGCAGCTGTTTATATGGAGCACATGAGTGGCAGCACCCCTAAACCTATTCATTTGTCCAACCCCTGCAAAACAGGCAAGATTTTGGAGCTTTTATTTGTACTCTACTGTAAAGCACAGAAGATCTACATACAAATAAAACTAAAAGGTAAAAAAACATCCCTGGATGTGTAGCATGATGTTTGGGGGTTCTGTGTCACAGGATGTAGTGTCCAAGACTCAGTAAGGATTCTTCTTCCCTCTTGGGTCAGTAATGAATCAATGCCACAAAATGGTGTTGAAATGGCATCCACTACTAGAGATGGCATGTGTTATTTGAAATACAAACCCTAGGTCCTGAGTGCTCATGGATATAAATATTTACTATCGCCTTAGGTGAACATGGCACTTCATTGAGAATTACAGACTTCAGCCTCTGTCCCAGAAGGAACTTTAGGTTAAAAGTACTGGAGGAAGAAGGACAATACCTTCTCTAGGCCTTCTCTGTGCAGAGATGCTGGTTTTAGGAAGGTATCCACCATGCCAAGGACTTAGCAATGAATTGAAAATTGTATAGGAAGGCCAGGAGACACCTGGGCACCAGGCTGTATGCTCTAACCATCTCAGAGACAATCAGTGTGAATGTCTTTACTGCAGCAGTACAGCTATGGAGCTGCAGCTGTGCCACTGTAGTTCTGAAGCATAGATGCTTCCTACGTTGATGGAAGGTGTAGGTAATCTTAGAATCATAGGACTGGAAGGGACCTCGAGAGGTCATCTAGTCCAGTCCCCTGCACTGAGGTAAGACTATGTATTATCTAGACCGGGGTCGGCAACCTTTCAGAAGTGGTGTGCCAAGTCTTCATTTATTCACTCTAATTTAAGCTTTCATGTGCCAGTAATAAATTTTTAATGTTTTTAGAAGGTCTCTTTCTATAAGTCTATAATATATAACTAAACTATTGCTCTATGTAAAGTAAATAAGGTTTTTAAAATGTTTAGGAAGCTTCATTTAAAATTAAATTAAAATGCAGAGCCCCCCGGACCGGTGACCAGGGCCAGCGCAACCTATTAGGCGACCTAGGCGGTCACCTAGGGCGCTAAGATTTGGGGGGCGCCGGCCCTTTAAATAGCCCCCAGAGCCCCCCGCTACCCCAGGGTTCCCGCGACTATTTAAAGGGCCTGGGGCTCCCCTGCTTCTACCGCCCCGGCCCTTTAAATAGTCGCAGGAGCCCTGGGGAAACGGCGGGGCTCCAGGGGCTATTTAAAGGACCGGGGTGGCAGAGGCAGCTGGGTGGGGGGGCCCAAGGTGGAAGTTTCGCCTAGGGCGCGAAACTTCCTTGCACCGGCCCTGCCGGTGACCAGGACCCGCGCAGTGTGANGCCCAAGGTGGAAGTTTTGCCTAGGGCGCGAAACTTCCTTGCACCGGCCCTGCCGGTGACCAGGACCCGCGCAGTGTGAGTGCCACTGAAAATCAAGGCAGCACGCGTGCCATAGGTTGCCTACCCCCGATTTAGACCATCCCTGACAGGTGTTTGTCTAACCTGCTCTTAAAAATCTCCAATGATGGAGATTCCACAACCTCCCTAGGCAATTTATTCCAGTGCTTAACCACCCTGACAGTTAGGAAGTTTTTCCTAATGTTCAACCTAAACCTCTCTTGTTGCAATTTAAGCCACTGCTTCTAATCCAATTCTTCCTGCACCTACCGTGGGGGTTAGGGTGACCTAACTACATTACAG
Organism: Platysternon megacephalum; assembly: GCA_003942145.1. NCBI lineage: Eukaryota > Metazoa > Chordata > Testudines > Platysternidae > Platysternon > Platysternon megacephalum. The sequence goes on along the minus strand of QXTE01000005.1, from coordinate 23,076,494 downwards.
AGGGCATGACATTTTTCACAGCCCTGAGTGATGTAGCTAGGTTGACCTAAGTTTTAGGTGTAGACCAGGCCTGGCTTTGAAATCTCATGAGGCCTAAACCAATCTCAGAGCTTTAATCCTTGGAAAGGGGAATGCTAGGGTGTTAATGTTCTTTTGTGCACTGTGTCTTGGATGGTTAGATACAACAAACCCTGCATCTTGACAGGGGGTTATATTAGATGACCCTCACAGTCCGTCCTAACCGGATGGCTCTGTGATTCTATGTGGTTAATTTCACAGCCCCACCAGATGCCTTAACAAACAGAAGCCACTCTGCTGGCCAAAGGGAGAGACAGGCAAGGCAAAGCTCAATACCTGCCCTTTCTCTCAGTGGATCAGCATCAAGCTGCCTGCTTCCTCTAGGCTTTGTGTAGCAAAGAAAGAAAACTCAGTGAGGCAGAGGCACAAGAGCTACGATAGAAATCATCGCTCAGCTGAGCTTGTTGAGGCCCCTTTGCACTAGACTTGGTGTTGGATGGAAAATATTGCAGTTGGCAAGGGAGGGAAATGGGTGGATAATGTAAGAATCATACCCCGCCTCCACCAGACCCAGCAGAGTCAGACTGCTGTGTTACTCCGTTCAGACCCTGGCTCGGCAAAGCAGGAAGGAGATAGATGATGGAAAGTGGAAAACTCCACTGGTCTGAAACAGCGTCTAGTCTGGAACAGGGAAGTTGCTCTATTTAGGACCCATCATTTAATTTTATTTTTAACAACAGTTCTTATATAGACACTGTTGTTTCTTGATTTTACAAAAGGAGGGAGGAGGGGTTTCCTTGGGGGCAAGGAGTCTTTGAGTCACTGGGCACAAGAACAGCCTTGGAAAGGCTCTAATTCCAGGAATGCAGCTTATTATAGGTTCTGATCCAGGAAACAAAGTCACATGGCTGAATTCTGCGCTGAGATACACTCTGTACAACTCTTCTGATTGTAGTGACTTTAACCCTGCTACATTAGGGAGGGATTTAGCCAGGGCCATCCTTAGGATTTATGGGGCCCTATGCAGTATTATTAAACTGGTGCCCCTATTCCCGACAGCAGCCCGGGCTTGCAGCCTGGGTCGGGGGGAGGCAGTAAAGGATACCGAGACACTCGGCCCGCCTCCTGGCGGTGGAGAGTCACAGTTCCCCACAGAGACCCCCGTACCCTCTCCCTCACACAGAATGCGCGGCACCGGCGCATTCGGCTCTGTGAATACGGCCTCTGCCTAAGGAGACTGCAGTGCGCCCTGGGTATGCGGGAGCCGACCCGCTCTTACCTGCTGTCATGGGTGGTGGGTGAAGCTGCTGCTTGGGGAGGCTAGCTCCCCAGCCCACCTCTTCTGCATGTGGCCCCGCCCATACTCCACTCCTGCTCCGCCCCAAGCCCCACCCCCACTCTGCCCCCACCCCCTCCTCCCCACTGTCTCCCTCCTCTCTTCCCTCCCCCACCCTGCTCACCCCCTTCCAGCCAAATCCAGGAACCCAAATGAAGCAAATGACATTTGTAAAAAATATTCTTCTGCAATTTCTTTCTAAAGAAAATCAGGCATGTTTTCCACTATATGCCAGATGGGTGAAGACTGGACATGCAGAAGGTACCTAATTAAAAGCACTAAATTTGGGAATAAAAAATGTCAGTCACAGGTTTTTTGATATGCCCTGAAGTTTGTCAGAGATTTATTTGCAAAAACTTTGTAGTAAGGGTGAGTCAGCTGTCCTGCTGAATACAACATTAAATATTATGGAATACATGATGCAGCTCTTCTCTGTTTTACATTTTCTTAATCAGTATTTCTAAGCTGATTTTATATTTTAATTGTACTCTTAAGTCTTCATAAAGTAATCATTCCAGATTACTACATATTTAACTCACTGAAACAAAGACAATATTTTAAATTAATCAGTCACAGAGATTTAGTGTCTTCATAACAATGTTCATTGCTTTTAGAAAAAGAAAACACTAATTTATTTTGTGTGATCTGCATAACAATAGATATGTTTATGAAATTTCACCAACTTTAAAAAATATGTTTCCAAAAATTTTAGGCATAACAGGATATATCTTACTAGGTACTGATTTTGCTGGAGGGTTCTCTTAAAACTAGTTCATCAGATAGTCAGAAGTAAAGAAAGGGAAATTCTTTGTCCATCTATCTGGAAGGAAAGGGGTGTTGTTCGTTTAAGGGGTCTCTTCAATGGGGGGCAGAGAGGGGGGTTAAAGGAGAAAGGGATGGACAGAAAGGACAGGAAGACTTTGGAAGCAAGTTTTTTTTTACTATAGTAATTAAAATTAAAATGTGTATTTTAGATAAGGGTGGTCTTTTGAAGAATTTATTTTAAAAACTATATGTCTGAAGATCCAAGCATTTAAGGCTAAAAATGATTGTGCATCTAAAAATCTATGCAAGGATTTTTTAGAGATGTGATTTTATAATCTTCACCAATGAAATATTTTTAAAGCAAATTTTAAACTAAGGTCCTGTAGACGAACATGTTCTGAGTAAATATTACAGTAATGCACAACTGTTTTTGTCAGTAAATTCAGAAACTGACAGTATATACCTGGGGGTTGGGGAATGCCTGTTAAATGGCTTCATTACCACTTGAATGGCTCTTTAACAGTTTCAATGTTGTGCTAATAGGTCTGGCAGGCTAGAGGCTTTTTCACTTTTAAGTTACTAGTTCCCCTCCAGAGTAAGAGTCATCAGGCTGCTGCAGCCAGCTGTGGGAGCCTGCAGGAAGGGTCAGAACAGGAATAGGAAGAGGAGGAAGGGTGGACACTAAGACCCAGTGGTGCCCTAAATTTTCAGGTGCCCTACGCAGCCACGTACTCTGCCTATGCCTAAGGACAGTCCTGGATTTAGCTCAAGCAGTACATCAACAGTGCTGGCATAAACCTGGTGTACACATCAAGTATGAAGGACGGGAAGAAATTCTTTATGGTGGTTGAAGGGTTATAGATGGGAGTAATGGGAGAATGTGCAAAGGAAAATTTAAGCTGTATATCAGGTAAAATACTCTGGAGGTAAGACCTGTAAGTTGTAGTCTCCCAAGGGAAGTGGCAAACACTCCATTTATCTATCTAATGAATTTCTATAGACCTCTCACCATAATATCTAAGCAGTTCTAAAGCCAACATTTGGGACTTTTAACCCTGGCCTGGAGAATATACATAGGATGTCTAGTTGTACTGTAAAATCCCATTAACCCTTATTAAACACCAACTAAAGCAAAAAGCTGAAAATAGTTGGGCCTTTTTTTAACATGCACCAAATTGCCTGAAATGTACAATTTCTGCATGGCTGGAAATTGTTTGCCCTGCCGAGCCCCCAGCACATCCACACTTGCATCCCCAGCATGCCAGGACAGGAGGGGACACGCAGAGGGAGAGAGTGCTGCACTAGCAGCATGGGGCTTTGGAGAGGTCTGGCAGGCCCTTGCAATTCCCATGTTCACTGGCAGCTCAGCTCTGTTCTTGTAACCCTCTTGTGAAGTTTTAAGGTATGTCCTCAATGTTTGCCGTTTTTGGGAGTTTTGGGAAATCCGCTCCAGTTAATCATTGTCTTCTTGCACTAGGGGCCCTGTAACAGGGTGTGCGGAGTCAGGAGCTAACTCGGCACCCTGTCACTCTAATAACCGCCAGTATATATTAATCGGGACCTAACTGAAAAACAGGTACACCTCTACCCCGATAGAACGCTGTCCTCGGGAGCCAAAAAATCTTACCGCGCGTTATAGGTGAAACCGCGTTATATCGAACTTTCTTTGATCCACTGGAGTGTGCAGCCCCCCCCCCCCCCCCCCGGAGCTCTGCTTTACCGCGTTATATCCGAATTCGTGTTATATCGAGTCGCGTTATATCGGGGTAGAGGTGTAGTTGACAGAGGGTATCAATTAACTGAGTAGAGCGTCAGCTGAGGACCTACTTGAGGGGGAAGCAACTCCAGCAACTGGGATTATATAAGCAAACAGGAAGGAAGTGCTGGGGGAGGGGATTGGCAGCCTGAAGGAAGGCAAACGTAGGCGGGATTGGCTGCACCGCTTCCCTCCCCTGCAAATGGGGAAGCTGGAGACTGACTGTAAATATAAATACAATAAGTGCAAGTGTCTTCACGAATACCCTGCAGCCATGCAAAAACTCCTGAATAACAAACAAGAGCGTGCCCCCCTCCCCCACAATGAAAGTGAGCCAGACTTAGTATATTCATGCATGACATATTTGTGAATCAGGTTTTTTTTATTTTATTTTTTTTACTCTTTGACAGTTCTAGGTTACACCCACTTGAGACAGTTACAGAGCAAGACGATTCACTGGGGTTCTGTGAGGGTTTTTGTCACTATGGGAGGATCCAGCTCAATGGAAAATAAGTGGGGAGCCAAATGTTTTTCACCACTATACTAAATCTATGCTGCTTCTGGAAGCCAAATCAGACAGCTTGAAGCCTGGTGGACTTTGCAGCGAGGGCTCTTTCAAACCTTTTCCCTGTATATGGATTAGGAATTTATATAAATTTGCCTGTGGTTTGGCATGTCTGAGACATTCCATAGATGTATGACAGAAGTTAGATGAAAAAAGATCTATTAGTACATCTAGTCCATCTCACTGGGGCTAACACAGTATTGTTCCCTATTGGATGCTTACTATTGTTTGCGTAAGACAAGTTTTAAATTTCTCAGCTGATGGAACTTACAACATTTCTTTCAGGGAGCCTATTAACAGCCTAATACATCTCACTGACGTGAACTTTTCCTGGTATTCTACTTAAGTTTTCCCTTTCTTAATTTCAATCCATTGCTCTTTGTTATATCCCATTGGGTCATTATAAACAATTCTCCATGCTTGGTATTTACACTCTCAAAGACCATTATCAGGTACTACATACTACAGAGATAACAATTATACATTAGATTTAGATTTGCCCCCTTATTTATTCTTTAAAGAGAGAGCCATTTTTAAATCTCCTTTCATCCTTCTTTGAGATTTTCCCTTTAGTCCCCCACTCATTTTGTTGCTCTTTGCTAGATTCCTTACAGTTTATCACTATATTTTTGGTAATGTAAAAAGAACAAGGAGTACTTGTGGCACCTTAGAGACTAACACATTTATTTGAGCATAAGCTTTCGTGGGCTAAAACCCATTTCATCGGATNGTGCTTTTGCAGCACTAATGTTATCTATATCTTCCTTCCATTGAATAAATGTACTTTGGGTTATTGTTCTCTAGCCATATTAACTTGCATTTTTCCATAATTTTGTTGTNGGAGAATAATCAGTTAAGGTGGGCTATAATCAGCAGGAGAAAAAAAACGTTTGTAGTGATAATCAGGATGGCCCATTTCCAACAGTTGACAAGACGATGGGAGTAACAGTGGGGGGGGGGNTTCTTTGAACATCCCTCCCTTCCTCCGGTGTCCGGGCGTGGTGCTGCCATTTTCTTCAGCTCCCTGTACCCTCTGCAGGTTATCAGTCAGTCTCTGCAGGTCTTCTGTGGCTCAGCCCTCCAGCTGGGTCACACATCCAAACCCCTTCTAGGGCACAACACACTCAAATAGAAAAAGTTCCTTGCCCTTCAGGATTAATTATAACTAAAATGGCGTCTTATCCATCTGGGCTTAATTCCCTTTCCACAGTTAGCTCAGTAGCGTTCCTCCTGAACTCCTGGCACCAGTTGTGGCCAGCCATGAACCCTGGCCCACCCTGATTCCTTTGTCTGTGGCCTAGGGAGCATCCCTCCTTGCTCCAGCCAGGAACTGCTTTGCTAGCAGCAGGCAGCTCCTTTTATTTCAGCCTGTTGGGCCTTGACTGGCTGTTGTTGGTCCCCAACCCTTCTAGCTGCGGGAGGGCAGATCTCAATGGTTCACAAAATGGGTCTTCTCATAATGCCTTTCTAGGCAAGCCTGGAGGTCTAATACTCACAGCTCTTTTCTTTTCAGAGAGCTGTTTCCAGGGGTGGGGTGTAACAGAGCAGCGAGGCCTCCAGCGGGGGATTGGGAAGGCCTGGTACACCATGTCCATGTCTGTTTTTTGGTAACCAGAACATAGGCTCATCTCCAAAACCTTTTTTGGCTAAGTTGAATGCATTTGGTGGTTCCCATCCTACTTTCTGGTGGCCACTTGTCTGCAAAACCACTACACAGTCTGACATAACTGACGGGCTCCTGTAGGTCAGGAATGAGGTGCATTGGCAGAGTACTAGGGGAGGTGATCTAGAACTGGAACAACAAATAAGTGTAGCAGTTAAGGACTGAAGTGAAATAATGGGGCTTTGAGCGAGGGAGCCCAGGCCTGACCCAGCAAGATTACCGATGGTCAAAACCAAAGTAGCAAGGGATATTTTAGAAATGAGTTGTGTGAGACTCAGGATTGGAATAAAAGGGGGTTGCAAGTTAGGACTGAGAGGCATTGGCAGAAATATGTGGGAAAAGCTCAATCTTCTAATTGGCATCAGACTGATGATGATCTGATTTCTAGCCCCAGTTCTGCCACTGACTCACCATATCACTTAGACTATGTTGACGCTGTGAGCTACCAGTGTGATTTCCCGGTTCTTGTACATATACTTGTGCCAGCTCTCATTGAACTGGTGTGGGTATAAATAGGAGTGTTCCTGTATTAGCCCAGGCAGCAGCACTGGAGGCATACATACCTACCAGCTTCAGGCCGGATTGTACTTTGCACGGCTCAGAAGTGCTTCTGCTACCGTGGATACACTGTAATTTATACTCAAGTTAGTTCGAGGAGAGCTAGTGTGACTATGTGTAAATGAGCAGGGGAATCACACCCCTGGTTTGTGGTGTAGCCATAGCCTTAGAAGAAGCCACTTCACTTCTCAGTAATGGAGATAATAATCATAGAATCATAGAACTGGAAAGGACCTTGAGAGGTCATCTAGTCCAGTCCCCTGCACTCATGGCAGGACTAAGAATTATCTAGATTCCACAACCTCCCTAGGCAATTTATTCCAGTGCTTAATCACCCTGACAAAATCTCCCTTCCTGCAATCTAAGCCCTTTGCTTCTTGTCCTGTCCTCAGAGGTTAAGAAAAATAATTTTTCTTCCTCCTCCTTGTAAAAACCTTTTACATACTTGAAAATTGTTATCATGTCCCCTCTCAGCCTTCTTTTCCAGACTAAACAAACCCAATTTTTTAAATCTTCCTCATCAGTCATGTTTTCTAGACCTTTAATCATTTTTGTCGCTCTTCTCTGGACTCTCCAATTTGTCCACATCCTTCCTGAAATGTGGCACCCAGAACTGGACACAATACTCCAGCTGAGACCTAATCCGCGCGGAGTAGAGTGGAAGAATTACTTCTCGTGTCTTGCTTACAAAACTCCTGCTAATACATCCCAGAAGAATGTTCACCTTTTTTGCAACAGTGTTACACTGTTGACTCATATTTAGCTTGTGGTCCACTATGACCCCCAGATCACTTTCCACAGTACTTCCTAGGCAGTCATTTCCCATTTTGTATGTGTGCAACTGATTGTTCCTTCCTAAATGGAGTAGTTCACATTTGTCCTTATTGAATTTCATCCTATTGACGTTAGACCATTTCTCCAGTTTGTCCAGATCATTTTGAATTTTAATCCTAGCTTCCAAAGCACTTGCAACCCCTCCCAGCTTGGCATCGTCTGCAAACTTTATAAGTGTACTCTCTATGCTATTATCTAAATAATTGATGAAGATATTGAACAGAACCAGACAGTAGCGTAGCTAGGTGGGGAGCAGGGGGAGCGACTGCTCCCACTGAGCACATTCCCCAAAAGTGGCACCTTTTTAATTTTTACACTCACTCGGGGGCGCTTCCCAGCAGGGGCGGCACGTCCGGGTCTTCGGCGGCACTTCGGTGGCAGGTTCTTCAGTCGCTCCGGGTCTTCGGCGGCAATTCGGTGGCGGGTAATTCGGCAGCGGGTTCTTCAGTCTTCGGCGGCAAGACTTGGGTTTTTCTTTTTCTTTGTTTTTTTTCTTTGCTGCTTTGTGGCGGTTGGCGCCTTTTTTTATTTGTTTGCTCCCCCTGCTGTTAGAACCTGGCTACGCCACTGGAAACCAGACCCAGAACTGATCTCTGCGGGACGCCACTCATTATGCCCTTCCTGCATGACTGTGAACCACTGATAACTACTCTCTGGGAACAGTTTTCCAACCAGTTTTGCACTCACCTTATAGTAGCTCCATCTAGGTTGCATTTCCCTAGTTTGTTTATGAGAAGGGCATGTGAGACAGTATCAAAAGCTTTACTAAAGTCAAGATATACCACATCTACTGCTTCCCCCCTATCCACAAGGCTTGTTACCTTGTCAAAGAAAGCTAAGGGGTTAGTCTGACATGATTTGTTTTTGACAAATCCATGCTGTCTGTTACTTATCACCTTATTATCGTCTAGATGTTTACAAATTGATTGCTTATTTATTTGCTCCATTATCTTTCCGGGTAGTGTCTCTATTTTTGTAAAGGTCTTTGAGATCTGTGGATCTAACGTGCTATATAAAAGCTACTTATGATGATAATCATTATGAGTGTGACCTAGAGAAAACTCCAGAGACAGACTGATTCCATTGGTTCCTCCTCAAGGCATCACTAACGTGGTGCAAACAGGTGTTTTGTTCAGCTCTGTCTATCCGTTACCCAACTCCCATAGACCTTGCATAAAGTTGTTAGAATTCTGGGCAGTGGTGTCAGAAAGTGTTAGAAAGTTCGTGAAGTTTTCATTTCTTACATGGAGGCACCGTGGCTTACCAGCCTTTTCTTTGAATGTCCTGGGAAGCAGCCATACAGTGAGAAAACAAATCTTACAGGAGTCCGATTTTATTATTTTGTACTTACATTCCAAATACTAAGGTGTGTGAGGATTGATAAACATGTCCAAGATTTATTTTAGCCCAACCGTATGCATATTAAGTCTGTTTAATATTCCCAGTGCCCCCTTTGCCCATTTGTTTAGCCTAACATATTTTTATTGCATATCTCCTTCAGCCACAAAGCTTCTCAGACAGGATTTATGTTACACAGCTGCAGGTTCATAAACATTTTGATAGAGCTCCTGCAATTAAGGTTGTTTTTATATCTATATAATGAACCTCTCTTGTAGGGGTTTTTAAATATTCAAGATTTATTAACTCTCCTTGGCACCTCCAAGCCACTGTACACAGTAGCAATTCCTAATCTGGCCAGGTTGCTCTGGGGTCTGGAATGGGTTATTTGTATCACACAGAGGTATTAAAATTGAATCAGCGCTAATCTGGAAATTTATAGGCTTGACTTGCACCTTCAGTTGCTTGGACAAGCCTTTTCATGCATGACATACTACAAAGTTATTGCTGCCATTTGTGGCAGCCATGTTTCTATTACTTTTTTTCTAATTGTTTTTTAAGTGAACATAGTGCTGGAGAAAGGTGATGAATTGATGCCACTGGAGATGACATTACTTGGTCCAGAGAACTCATACAGGCATGGGCATCAGCAATGCAAGCATTCCACACAAGCCAATATGATTCCTTCCTGAGCAAGAGGGACCACATTGAGGGGTGAGAAAAGAATTCAGCCTTGTTGGTCTCGTCCGTCCTTGGCGTCTCTGCTAAGATTGCCAACAACAGTGCCAGTTAGGAGAGTGGTTTAGTGACCTGGGCACCTGCCTACTAGGAACTGGCTCAGGACCCAACAACTCATTTTGCAGAGTCCAAGGAACAGCTATCAGATGGCACTGACTTCCATCCATTACTCATCCTGGGTTGGATTAGAACCATGACTTTGCTGTGAAAGGCTCCATATCTTGTTCCCTTGAGTCATGCTCATTAAACGTTAAATATGCAAAGATCAAGTAACAGGATGGAATTGCTATGTGTCCATGCAAGAGACAAACCCAGCTGTATTTCTAAAGGTGGGGTGTTCAGCAGCCTTCAAGTAGGATGCCTGGAGAGTGTCAGTGCCTGGCTAACTGGATGCCACTGGCTATCTGCTCTGGGAACAGCTGCCTATATGCTATGGGCATCCCTGAAAACCTGCTCTGTGCATTGCTGTGTACTCACTTTGGGCACTAATGCCTGGGTCCATTGCCTGTCTTCTCAGGGTCCCACTGGGACCTTTATCTTCATTCCCAGAAGTGCTGCTTTCAGGGAAGTACTGTGAAGGCAAGTGTCACATCACCTTGTTTGTAGAACCCCAGAAATATTTATTGGAGCACGTTAAATGGGCATCGTATATTTCAAATCCCTCTTTGGTTAGCAGTGGCTCTCACAGCACTGTTCACCCCGAGCTATACAACGAACGACTCCAAGCAGCACCTCCCCACTTCTTTTGTGGCCTTGCTACTATGCATGTTTTGCAGCCCCATCAGAAATCACAGCCTCTGTGGCCAGTGCACTTTTCATCCATTTCGGCATGTGCTTGCACCATACCATGGCTCCAGACATTCCGCTCACTGACAAATTTCATAAAAGGGAAGCCAGCACTGGGCCTTTCCCATATGTGAAAAATCCACCTGCATCAAGCCTACAAAATACCACAGATAGCCTACGTATTTTCAGCAGAGAGGATCGGTCAACTGTGCACCCCAGTCTCCCAGACACCAGAATAAATAACCTCCTAACTCCTCTTCCAAGACTGATGGTTATAAGAATACTTTGCCCTTCTACAGGTAGGTGAGTATCATTATCTCAGTTTTACAGCTGGGGAAACTGATGTATAGAGAGGTGATTTCCCCAAGATTAAACAACAAATCATTGGCAGAGTCAGGAATAGAGCCTGAGAGTCCTGGCTTGCAGTACCTCTGCTCTAATTGCTAGGAATTCAACAGGATACGCACACTGTGATAAGCCCTTGGTGTCTTCACTGCTCGATGGCTTGTTGTTATATTGTCACACATAGATGTAACATCATTGTGCCCACAATAAACTGGGGAAACTGATTCCTCCCACAGGCTGGGCTTGAAAGCTGGACCTTTGGAAATCAAGCTTGTCCCACATATTTTGGGACCCTGCCCCTCTGTCACAGCAAGTGGGCACACTGCATACAGCGGCAACGAAGAGTTCTTGGGGTACTGGGTTCTTTCAATTCACAGTATCAGCGGAAGGGCTGCCAAGGGACAGAGAAGTGTGTTGGATTGTGCTGTTGTGGTCATGCTGATCCCTTGGGAATACACTGCAAGCTCTCTGATACAAGAGACAGAGCATAACCCTAACTCTTCTCTGCAGCATGCCTGAGAACTGAACAGGCATGCAGAGGGCCAGTCCTGGGAGCGGTTAGCTCTATTTCTCATCCCCCCTCCCTCCCCCTACCCTATCTCTTTCTCTCCTTCACACACTCTCTCTCTTTTGCTCTCTGCAACCCCCACCTCTGGGTTGTGTCATTCTTTTAGTCTGCACTTCCTTCCATTGTTCCCCTCAGGGTCCCAGGTTAATATTGTCTCTCCTGCCAGCCTTGTCTGCAGCCCCAGCTGTCCAGTGCACATTGATGGATGGGCTTTATGAAAAGCCAAATACAGTAAATGTTCCCTTCTCCCCTGAGATTTCCCCTCCCCCACGGAAAACAAATCTTTTCTTTAATTCCCACATGCACCGGCTCTGGGTCTGCAGGTGAGGAGGGCAAGATGTCTCAGAGGGTTTCAAAGAGACTCTCATTTCATCTCACTCCCCAGACAAAGGGTGAAACGCCATCTTATGTTAATGCTGCCAGTGAGGCTCGGATCAGCTTTGGTTGCCTATGAGAAGAGTTGAGCACAGCTCTCACCCTCCAGCCTTTCCTTCCTGTTGTCAGAAGGGAGGGGGGGGAGTTCCACAGACGAGAAGCCCCAGGCTGGGAGGTGCTGAGCACCTCCTGCAAAGTGCTGATGGGACCTCAATGACCAGGAGGAGCCAAGGGCACTCAGTGCCTCACAGGATTGGGCCTTTGATTTGCTTCTCTCTTCTCTCCCTTCCACCTTAATTCATCATTCTGTTGGTGGAGAGAGGCAGGGGGGAGCAAGTCATGGGGGCTCCTAACTTGTGTCTGTTAACCCTTCAGTGCCCTAGGGATCACAAACAGTTATTCATTCCCTCCAAATGTGTGGTAATGTGTGACTAGACTGAGTTGCCACCACCTCCTTACGCTCTTAATGCCATACAATTACCAGTCTGATGGGAATACTATGTCCTTCACACATATGGAGACAATGTTCCAGTATTCATAGGATGACATTTTTAATCTGCCCAAAGGGTGTGTGTAAGATCCCAGCATGGAGCGATGCTTTTAACTGTTTGTAGGGGGTGCTGTATCCCAACAAACTTGACCTGGTCGGGCTTTGCAGTCTGTGTGGAAAATGTTTCTGGAGATCGCTCCAGTATCCAAAGCTCTAGTATTCAAGAACACAAATAATGTGTGTGGGGGTAGCGGGGACAGATCTTGCAGTTCTTGTAATATATTTGTAAAAAGTGAAATTAGATGAGAGTTTGCAGATTGTTGGGAGAAGTTCAAGATTTTGTATAAACATTTATAGTTCATGTAAGGAAATTTTACTGCCCCAGTAAATGATTTCCCCAGGGCAGTAATGGATCAAGGAAAGCGTTCTGATTGCTTCTTAGACCATCCAGGCCCCAGGAGGTTTATAGGGGATCTCAGCAGCCTTGCAGAACACCTCTGCCCTGTAAAAGCTGCTGTGACTAACTATCCTGCATGCAACTCACTTTCCCAAAAGTGGTAACCTGAGGCTGCAGGCATTGGCCAAACCTTTCAGCATGAAAACTGAACAGGACTAAATGATGTCTTGAGTGTAACCAGGGTGAGTTAGTGCAGTGTGGGGGAAGGAGGGTTAATATCGATGTGATTGTGTGCCTAGGAATTCCAATGTCACTAAGTAATTATTTGTAATAATTCAAAGTAACAGTTTCCATATGCAGAAACCCAAACACAAGAATTGCAAGTGGGAAGATACCTTCTCAGACTCGTTCGATGAAGGCAGGATTACTATCTAAATCTAAATCTGGTCTATTCCTATCCTATCCTATTCCATTCCCCACTACTCCAGCAAAGGTAAAATAATTTGAAGACAGAGATATCAGGAGGAAGCTTTTTTCTTACAGGCCACTAACCCTCTGGAGTTGGTGGCCATATGTTAGTGACATAGAGGCCTTGACAGGTTCAGATTTTAACATTGGTTGAGTTAAGCAGCTAAATTATCTCCAAGCTACTTGTGTCTGTTAAATGAGGCTCAACAGCTCATGAGAGCAGCCTCCTGATGTTTTGGATTTTCCAGTCCTGGACAGAGCAGGAAAGATCAGGGGCAGAAGTGAAAATGAAAAATAGTCAGGAGGATAGTGGTGGGGAGTAAAGGGGTGGGCTTCACCAACCATTTTAAACCTCCTCCACAGGCTTTGTGTTACCTGAATGTAGGAGTTGGTTCTTGTGATGGGGGTGTATAAACCCCACACCGTCAATGACAGGGTTAAGAGCAACTGGGGAGCCCAATTCTGTGGCACCTGGAGGGAAGACAGATATTTAAAAATTAGACCCAGCTAGGGAGAACCAGCCTGGGTAGTTCCTATAAAGGAAGGTCTGCAGGGCCAACAGGGGAGAACCAAGAGAGGAGAGGTGCAGCATGGAATGTGTACCCTGGGACTGGCCCTGAAAGGAAAGGGCAGAGTGTCAAGGGCTTCCAGGCAGCTGCCCGGGAGGCTGGGTCCTGCCAAGAAGAGGTTCCTCAGCAACAGACTGGCAAGAACTGAGCAAGGAATCAGACTTCCCAGAAGAGGGGGCTGGAGATATAATCCTGGGAAAGGTATCCATGGACAGGTGGAGGTGAGAAGCAACTAAGGGAAGCAGAAAGGGTTTGTCAGTAGCAGGTCTTAGGAGCTTAAACAGAGTGTCCCTGGGCTGGAACCTAGAGGAGAGGGTGGGCCTAGGTTCCCCGACCATGCCCAGGAAAGGGAGGTAAGAAATTCTCCCTGAGGAAGAGAGGACAAGCACGATAGAGCCCAGGCTGCGACTGATGAGCCAATACAAGGTCATGGGACGTTTGGCCAGTTGGACTCTTTATTACCTCAGAAGGCGTGAGATTAAGAATGACCTGGCTGGAGGGCTAGCATTGTGAGAAGAGACCGAGTGTCTCAGCGCCAAATAGCTGTCTGGCGGGGGAAACAGGTGGAGCTGCTGCAAGGCCATAAGGGGACACATTGGCCAGTGAGTTAGCTCCATTACAGTTCTCTTTCTAACCATCCCTAATGTGTGTCCCTTAAATCATTCCTTTGGCTGGCTGGAAAATGCCAATATGTCAAGGGTTAAAACAGACAAGGTTGCTTAGCTGAATGATATCATCTCCCCTTCCCACCCCAGCCCCCTCTCTATCCACCGCCTCCCCTCCCCCCATCATTCTGAAGCGAGGATAAAGGAATTCCTTACATGATAGGACATGGGACGGGGTCTAGGCAGGAGCCCTGTGTGGCAGAGCCACCCTTCCTCCACCACAATCATCCCCCAGGCCACACCAAGCGCCAAGCCAGTGGGCGCGGAGACACACACAAATGCTCCTCTGTTCCTAAGCCCAGAGCATCATCTTGGCTGCATCCTGTACGAACCCCCTGGCTCTGGGCCAGCTGTATTTTCTCTCTCTCTCTCTCTTTGTGCCAAAGCAAATTGACTTCTGACACCTTCCTTTACGTTTTCATCCTTTAAAGGGTGGAAGGCTGAAAGCTCAGCTTTGCAATATTCACTGGCAAACTTTCTCCCCCCGCCCCCCACCGCTGAGCCAATACAGCAATTAGTTAGGTTCCTACCGTACCTTGAGCTGCTCTATTCAGCCAGAGTTATTTGGCGGCCAGCTTCCCCACCCAGCAATAAAACAGGCTCTTCCAGACAGATTTAGGGGCATGGATTACTAGTACTTCAGGGCTTGCAGGCAGAGCGGATTGTATTTTTGTATGTGTGCGTATGGATCCATGCAAATATGCATGTGTATGTTTGCTCATTTGTGGGAGTACTTGCAGTGTAGGCTGGAGGTTAGGACACTGGACTAGGACTCAGGAGACCTGGAATCTATTCCTGACTCTGCCACCAGCCTGCTGGATGACCTTGGGCAAGTCATTTCACCACTCTGTGCCTCAGCTTCCCTATTTGTAAAATGGAGCTAATGATACTGACCTTCTTTTTAAAGCACTTTGAGATCTACAGATGAAAAGTACTATATTAAAATGAGGTGTTATTATCAATTAGTTTCAATTGCTTATCATTTACTTTGCTGAGAGACTCCAACGCCCCACAGGAGCACAAAGGACCTCTAAAGAGAATCCATTAATCACATTAAACTGGCACAAGAATCAAATCAATCTTCCTCTTTGCTTTTAAGTAATTCTGATCACCCCCCGCATGCTTCCTTGTTTATCTATTCTTCTTAAATGTCGGGATGCTTGGATCCGGGGCTTGGGTTCAGGCACATCCCTGCAGCATTAATTCAGTCATTCTCCCAATCAGGTCGGTAAGGGCTGCAGCATCCAGCAACACTGCACAACAATGTACTCCTGAAAGTGAAGAAGAATTCTGAATTCAGTTGAAACTGCAGGGGAAATTTTAGGTAGTCCAACTGTATCTACCTGAGTTGGTGAGACCTCATTTCTTGCAAAAAGTTACACAAGATCTGTAATGGCCACGTGGTCTTGGTTCCATATAGCCAAATGACAAGGGTTAGTGTGGTGTGCTGTAATAAATGCCTGCAAGCAGAGGGGCTTTTTGCCTTCGTGCCACTATCACCTGTTAGAACTTGGCCTCTTTTCATGCCCCAACTAATGACAGTTACAATATTGCTCGTTTGCATGCTAGCCCAGGTGGCACTTCACCCTTCCCTTCCACCCCACCCTTCTCCTGTAATGTGATCTCGTACAATTCAAAGGTCTAAATGAACCCAAAGGATGCTTTTGATTCCTACTGTAATTAGCCTCTATTTCACTGGGGAAATTGTTTGGCACGTGTGAAATGACTTTCTGAGTGGCTCTCATTCCAAGAGCTCTCCAGTCACAGCTCGGAATTAAATTGCAGGCTGCTTAGTGTAAGAGGATCAGGAAGCCCAGCCCAGTTCCGAATCTAAAAAAACCCAGCCACCATGTCACATACCTCGAACGTTAAGACATTTCCTGATGCCCCCCTGATATTTAACACATTGTCTCAGTGTTTCCTTTGCTGGAACATGAGTCAGGGTGTAGGGAAGCTCATGTGCAAGGAGAAGGGATTTAGAGAATCCCACCACTCACTGCCATATGCATCTCAAGTGAACTCTGACCCTACTTCAAATGAAAAAGGGAGTCATGCATTACCCACAGATTGTGTTTTCCAAGTATTAGTGGAGCAGCATTTCCTGTCCCTCACTCAATACACAGATTTGTCACACACTTTAACTGCCATAGGAACCCCTATGATAAGCATGCTCAGGCCAGGCCACAGAAGTTCTCCCAGAAGCTGGATTAACACGTCTTTCAGAAAGATAGCTAATCTTATTTGAAAGACTTCAAGCAATGGTGAGTCCACCACCAACCCTGCTTAACTGTTCCAATGGTAAATTACCCATCGCTGCTAGGAAATTGCACCTTATTTCAATGTTGAATTTGTCTAACTTTAACCTCCAGCCATTGGATCTTGTTATGTCTTTGTCTGGAAGGTTGAAAAAACCCTTCTCTTCTCTCCCTGCCCCCCAACTCTCAGCTGTCTCTTCATCTGTAAGTATCTACACAGTGATCACATCACCTCTCAACCTTCTCTTCGACAAGCTGAATAGATTGAGCTCCTTAAGCCTCACATCAAAGGGTTGTTCTCCATCCCTGGATCATTTTTCTGGCCCTCCTTTGAGCTGTCTCCGGTATTTCCTCATCCTTTTTGAAGTGCAAACACCAAAACTGGACACAGTATTCTAGTGGTGGTCTTACTAGTGCTGTGTACAAAGGCAAGATCACTTCTCTACTTCTACTTGACATTCCCCTTTTTATACATCCAAGGTTCACATCAGCCCTTTTAGTCACAGTATTTCACAGAGAGCTCATGCTGAGGCAATTATCTATCCGCTTTCCAAGACAGTCTTCCATCCTGTAGGTATAACCTGCTGTGATGGGGCATCTACCCCACACTGGCAGAGAAGGGCTTAATAGAGCCCTAGGGAGACTGTGCGAGAAGCAGCCAATAGGAGAGGGGCTGTGAGGAACAGCCAATCAGGGCCCAGCAGGCCCATATAAAAAGAGCTGCAGGGCAGAGTAGGGTCAGTTGCTGTTGGGAGCTCAAGGAGTGAAGATTGTAGAGTATCTCTAGAAGGCTGAGAGATCTGTAGCACCTTAGACAGAGCTACTGCTGGCAGGGACCTAGGGAGCAAGAGGAGCTCCTGGCTGGCTGCTGGGATTGGATAGTTGCACCCTGAGGATGGGTGAAGAAAGTGCCAGGGCCATGGGCAAGTGGGACAGGGAGACATAGCAGCAGTGAGAGGAATTTGAGGTGCAGCAGGAGGCTGTGATCCACAGGGTCCCTGGGTGGGCTGGGACCCCCCTCACTCTCCACTGGGGAAGTGGCTGGACTATTGAGGAGCTAAACCTCCCCTGGAATGGGGGGAACACAGACAGTGACATGGCTGGAGGGCTGAGCCATGAAAAGGATGCTCTGGTTCCTGATGCGATGAGAGGGGCTGCAGCTGGACCTTGGAGAAGCAGTGATGGTGTGCAGACCAGGAATGGTGGCGTCAACCTTGAGCTAATTCCCAGAGAAACCTGGAGGAAGAGCCAATCTGGTGGTGAGTGACATGCTCTGTGACACTTGCATTCTTTGTTCCCAGATGCGTAACCTTGGTCACACATTTTGTTGGGCTGTGATCATTTAAACAGGCAATTCAGATCAGTCTATAACAGCAACCCATCTTCCTTATTATTTATTGCCTCACCAACCTTTGTGTTATCTGTAAGTTTTGCTAGCAAAGAGTTTACATCATAGTCTAATTGTTGATAAAAATATTAAATAGCACTGGACTAAAAACCAACCCTGGGGAACTTGCTAGTAGCAGCCCCATTCATTGATATCTCGCCATTAACAACTACATTTTGTGATCTTCGTGAGCCAGCTTTCAATCCATCTAATGTGTACTCTGTTAATTCCATATAATGCAAACTTTAAATCATGTGCTCCTATGTTAATTGCCTTGGAGAAATCCAAATTACAGGTCTGGTTGATACAGTATATCTTTTTTTAAAAAAAAGTTTGCATGACAAGATCTACCTTGCATGAAACCATGTTGACCAGCATTACTTATATTTTACCCTTTATTTCTTTTTTGATAGAGCCCTGAATTACCACGCCATTATTTTATCCTGGATTGATGTCAGGCTACCTGGGCTATAGTTTCCTGGGTCATCCCTTTCTAAATATTGAATTACATTGGCAGTCCTCCAGGCCTTTGCCCAGTTTTCCAAGTCTTATTAAAAATGAACATTGGTGGTTCAGAGCGCCCCAGCTACTTCCTTTAAAACTCTTGGGTGTAAATCATTCTGGCCTGTTGATTTGAAAATATTTAATTTTAGCAGATGCTGCCACCTCACATCCTCCTTTGTTAACAATGGTGAACTTTCTAATCCTTCTACAGTATCATATGGGATGGAGACATCCTCCTGCTTCATTCCAAATGCAGAACAGAAATATCTATTGAGGATTTCTGTCCACATTCTGAAGCAGAGGCTCAAAACCAGACTCCCCCTAGGTCTGAATGCCAGCTCCCCTGTGTAGGTATGGGGAAAGACTCCTGTGACTCTACAGTCCGCAGGTAGGCATGCATGGGTCGAAGCCAGGGGAATGGGATCTGGGTCAGAACTCTGCCCAAGTTCAGGGATGTTCAGCTCCAAGCTTCCAGATGAGACCCATTAGGGAGATACTCTGTAACCACAAACTTAAGAACGAGGTCCAAACATCCTCCCCAAGTGCAGGTTGTCTCAATCCAGGGTGCCATTTTCAGCCATCTCCATCTAAACTCAACTATAAGCTCGTCAGAGCAGGGACTGCCTCTCCCTAGCTGTTTGTACGGTGCCCAGCACAAGAGGCACTGGTTATTACCACAGTAGAAAAAAACATCATCTCTCTATTGTGAGTTTCTCTTGTTCCTCCCCAACTCCCTCAGTCACTTTTTATGCTTCTCCAGATCAAGTTGAGTTCTGTGGCAACTCCAAGTACATGAAAGTTCGATTGTAATTTCCCATTTTTATTCAATTACTTGATTTGGGGAATGAATGAATAAATAAACAAACCAGTTCCTTTTTTACCAAGACAGAATGTGTGTGGGGGTTTTTTTGTTTTTTGTTTTTTTCTTGAAAGCAAAATGCCCATATTCTGCTGCCACCATCTGGAGAAGGCACAGAGGCATCTGTCTCTGGCCCACGGTCACTCTAGTCACTGGCAGTGATCAAGTTATTGTTTGGCTGTCTTGTTTCTGTTTGCTGGAAGCCCAGTTACCATTTCTGGCCTCACTGCCCTGTAGTGCAGCTGCAAGTTGCTGGGTGTTATTGCTTGGTGAATGGAAATCAGAAAGCCAAGCACTGCAATGCTGTGGGTCCTCAGGAACATGCCTGGGTTAAAGGAGTCCTGAATGAAGAAGGGGAAAGAACAGAACTTGCAAAGACGTTAAATAAAAAAATAAAATAAATATATGGAGATATACCTATCTCATAGAACTGGAAGGGACCCTGAAAGGTCATTGAGTCTAGCCCCATGCCTTCACTAGCAGGACCAAGTACTGATTTTGCCCTAGATCCCTAAGTGGTCCCCTCAAAGATTGAACTCACAACCCTGGGTTTAGCAGGCCAATGCTCAAACCACTGAGCTATCTCTCCCCCCGGTTGTGTACTCTAAAGGTGAAGTCACATCAGGACGCATCATTGCAATCTCCTCTCATGGTGACATAGCACTGTGGGGTCCTGAACCATTGAGGCACTGAGATGCTGCTATACTAAACAATCTAATGGGAGCCTGCACCCCTCTGTACTTGAGGACCCAATACTATAGCTGTTAAATTGGCTGCTCAGCGTGCAGAACCAGCTAGATTATTTTGGGATCCATTTGAAAGCTTTGAGCTATAGCTCATAGTCTCCAGATGTGCTGCCTCCCGCTCCTGAGAACTGTCTGAGAATACCTGGGCCATGTACCAAAATGGAGATGGGAAGAGCTGGGATGGAGAGGCTGGCAGCCTTGAGTCATATGGTTCATTCTTTCCCTGCATACATGCTCTTGGAAGCCACCCTGAGGAGCCTACATGGCTTGGAACAGAATTGCAGTCCTCAGTCCAGCAGCAGGCATCACTGTGATGGGAGCAAGCTTTGGGCAAGGCCCCACGTACCCCCATGGGAAGCTGGACATACAGTCTGCAGCCAGACCTCCTGAGTTCTCTGGCACTTCATTTATTTGGAGCTGCCACAGAACTCAGCCTGAAGTAGAGTTTTCACTAAATTAACAATAAACATGAGTTCTATAACCAGTACCCTATTCCTTGTGACTGAATTTGAGACGAAATTCAATTTAGTTTACGCTGGACCAAAATTTTCAGTCTTCATTGGTGGGGTGGGGTGGGGTATACCAACCCCACACTGAGCCAGCAAGGGCTAACGAGCTGTTGTGGGCCCACTCAGCCCTGCCCTACTAGACCTGCCCTCACTCTCAGGTAATGAGGGGAAAGTTAAAAGGGGAAGAGGAGAACTGCATAGCTAGGAAAGAGAATGGAGCTCTGGTTTTTGTGAGAAATGGACTAGCCTAGAACTTCTGCAGACTGCTAGAGCTCTCTGGAAGAAGGTAAGCCTGGCATGGGACTATTGAGTTTGTTTTCCTCATGGGACACTTCCTTTCTTTTATTCTAAAGAGACTACTGGGCAGACTGTACCAGCTGGGAAAGGCCTAATGAGTCTAATAAGACTTTTGCAGGGGATCCTCTGCCCAGGGTGTGTGGGGAACTGCCTCAATCAACCCTGTGAACTCTTGTACCCTACTTGAGTTTTCCCTGTTGTCTGTCTTGGACCATGCAGTGTGTGACACAATTGCATTCCAGATTTATGTATTCACAGTGCTCAGCTACACTGTCAGAGTTCAGGGCAACTGCACCTGTATTCCTTGTCACTGGTCCCTCAAGGGCATCCACTCTAAGCTCCTGCTCCTTGGTTGTCCTCTCATGTGGGGATAGGCTGCCATCTCTTTCTCTCTCTCTTCCCTTCCCCCGCCCCCCTTCTGATTGGGGTTTACCCAGGCTACATAGTTCCCAGACTATGCTGGGATATTTCCAGCAAACCAGACCGCCTAAACAGGCTAGTTCCTGCATGCTGCTTTCTCTTTGAGGCCCATGAACAAGGCAACTGCCAGCAGTTAAGTTACCACACAGCCCATTATAAGCATTACAGAGAAAAATATAGAGAAACTCGCAAAGTTGTTATATGTATACTAAAGCCTTACCAGTAACCCATCCTTTTTATGGGGCCTTAATAGGCTGAAGTCCTTCCAACCCTCCCCAGGAAGGATGGGGAGGGGGGGAGCTTAACAAAAGGCCCCATCTCCTTGCTGGATAAGAAAGAAGACCTTGAGTCAGTTTAAACTCCGGTTATTTATCCAAAAGTCCTTTCTTTGGCTGTTGGCCTCTGGAGACTCCAGTTTGAACTAGTATATGAGAGCCCCTCCAGGTGGTGTTACAGCCTAATCACCTCCCACTGCTCTTAGTTCCTGGAGGAGCTGGGTTCGCCTTCCCACATGGAATTATATACAATCCCTGGCCCACAATAATCCACACACCATTCCATTAATACAATGGACCCCAAACATACTTAAATTTAATTCAATAAGGTCTTCCAAGAATATTGGAGGAAACTGCCATATTGACCCATAAACAGAAGTTGTCTGGGGGAAGGTTTTGGCAGGTGGGTAGGGAATATGTGGGGCTTTTGGGCCTTACAAAGGCATGGGAGTTTGGCTGAGGCATTTGACAGTGGAGAGGGGAAACATCTTTCTCTCTCTGTAGGTCAGAGGTGACTTGAAACTTGCTGCAGAGCTTGAACCCCTAGTCGTCCCCCCCGCAACTAACAGCTCTACTACTGCTTGCCTCAAAATCTACCACTGCATTCAGCAACGACAGATGAACACATTGGCTGGTTAAATAGTTAACAGTGCTGACACTTATTCTGTCATCACTAGATTTCAGGTTTAACATGCATCTTAGGTGAAATGGGCACTTCATTTCTCTCTCAGAACCATTCTTCCATCTGCACAACCAATAAATGACTCATAAGATCTCTTCAAAAGGTCAAGGCAGGGATCGGGTTCTTCCCAACATCCACCACCTCGCTCCTGTGTTGAGCCTGTGGAGAGTGCTGGCTCAAGGCTCTATCCAGGAATGAGCAACACATTTGAGGGCCATAGTCTTCTCTGGTGTAACCAGCAAAGCTGTAATGAGCACACTGAGTGGTAAAGTCAGCCGAGGGCACGTGGCAAATCTTCTCTGGATGAACCTGCTGCTTCTCTTTTCCACTGCAGGGAAATGATGGATGGTCATCTGGGGCAGATTCTTTTGAAGTTGGAAGTCAGAGGGGGAACAGTGGGTCACAAAGGCTGTGTCTGGGCTATGGGGGCAGAGCAGTGTTTGAAGGCAGTTGGGGAATGCATATTGGGGGGATCCCCCCAAGTGCTAGCAGCTGAAGCATTTACAGTGTTTGCCTCTGCCATGGGGCACCTGCTTTGCCACCAGAGATTATTCCTAGGTGAGATTTGGTGTCCCAGCACTCCTGAACCTCCCAGAAGACCTACAGTTAGAGACAACAACACAATACTAGGGAGGAATTTGGCCCATCACACCTACCTTTTGAGAACTGTCCAACAACATGCTGAGAAGTTGACTGGGTTCTGATGGGGCAGCTAAGCCAGCAACATGCTGCTTGGGAGAAATGAAAAACACCTATTAAGTAACTGTCACTTCATACTAAACTTGTTTGGTTTCCAGGACAACTTGCTCGTAACAGTTTGACTGGCAAACAAGTGTTGTGAATCACTGTGATAAAGGGCCTTTGCCAAAACATTTAGACTTTCAACATCTCTAACCATTTTTATTTGGCTGCCTTGCTTGTGTGTGTGTGTACGCTCCTAAAAATGTGATTTAGTATGTAATGCAAAAACTCGAGAGAAAAAAGATTGAGTTAACTTGTAAACACATGACAGGCATAGGCATGGGCATGACCTTTGATTTTAATGAGGTATAGATTTGTTCCATGCTACACATTTCAAGTGATCTTCATCAACTATATTCTTCCTGCGTATCCCCTGCTCTCTTTTAACCTTAGCCACTGCATCTGTACTGTAACGTGTTCTGCACCCTTTTGAACACTAAAACTACATACATACATAACACAGCAAATATCCTTGCAACTTTGGGCATGCAGCTCGCTTGCATTTCTTGATTGCATGCAGATTTCAAACTACCTGAGTTGCCTGTAAAGGCCAGGGTGAGCTCCACTGAAAATGTGGCCCTTATTTATTGTGGATGCAGAACTTGGCACTGTTTATCAAATTTTAACAAATCAGAAATGTCACTTGCTATGTAAATTATGGTTTTAAAATTATCTACTTCTGATGAAGCTGGTCTCCTGTGTCAGTACTGATCCTCTCATAGGAATTGTTATACTGGATGAAACCAAGGGCCTATCTAGCTTGATAGACCAGGGCAGACACTTGAGAGGGAAGTGTCTGGTTCTGTCAAACTTAGCCTGAGATGTAGTGTGGTGCTGCCACAGCATGAGCGCTGTTTTCTAGTATCATTCCCTCTTTTGACTGAAACTGTAGATGGGATAGTGTCTGTCTCCCAGGTTTCACTGTGGTGAGAGAACTATCACTTAAAGTCAGAGGAAAGAAACTAGCAGTGGGCAAGCCTGCTCTGAGATACCTGGCTCTGAGATAGCCCAAAGGGTGGCTAAAAGGGATCTAATCCTCTTTCACCCTGGGCCTCAAATGTGTCTTCTTCTTTAAAACAAAACATATTTAAAAGGACATCTTAGTCATCTAAGACTTGACCTTACGCTGACAAGCAAAAGTCAGTGTCATGTAAATACAATTCCCCCTCTTGTTGTTAACCCACTTTAATTGAAATCAACACTTCTCTCCTTCGAATTGGTCAGCCAGACAAATAATGACCGGTGCATTAAGGTTGTAGAAGAGGCTGAAGTTAGAGAACGGTCTTGCTCCTCAAAACCCTCCTTAAAACCCACTTCTCTCTACACTGATCCTCCTGCTGACTGTCACTTGTCATGGTCATTAAGGCTTTCTGAGTCATTAAATACACTGGACTAAGCTCGCTTTATCTGTTCTCATGTGCATTACGTGTGTCTGAATTAGACTAAGCTTTGGGGCAGGGGGATGGAGCTTTTATTTTTCTGCTTTGTAAAGTTCTGTGCCTTCTATCAGGGCCGGCGCAACCTATTAGGCGACCTAGGCGGTCGCCTAGGGCACTGCTATTTTGAGGGTGCCGGCGCCGTGGCCGCCCGTTCAAATTTGGGGGCGGGACCTTCCGCCGCCGCTGTTGGGGGCGGCATTTCGGGGGCGGGACCTTCCGCCGCCTAGGGCGCCGGAAGAGCTGGCGCCACTACTGCCTTCTATTAACCATCATCATGCATCTTGAAGCCCTTCATGTGCATCATCCCACTGCTTTCAATGGAACTACTTAGGTAAGTATAGGCTGCAGGGTCTGGCCATAAGGCACCCAAGGAGACTTTTTCCCCCCCAGTGAATTCCAGGTCTGGGAGGCACCTTTTAGCCTGGCTGTGCCTTAGCTAGCTTCAGCCTGAAGCTGGGAAAATGCATAAAAGATTGTGTGAGCTTTGATCATGTGCACAGCATTATATAAAAACATATATAAAACTGGAGTCAATACCACTAAAATCCTGGTGTTGCTCTTACATTCACCTTTTTGATAACGTCGTTGTTAGAACTGCAGCAGTGCACCCATTTGGTTATGTCAATGCCCCCTCACTGAAGTCAGCCCAGTGACTCACATGAGTAAGTGTTGCAGTATAACACCATTGCTTACGTTATCGGTCATGCAAAATATGTAGCACTTTAACTGGGTGGGAAGGGGAGAGGAATATCAGTACAGGGAGTATATGGCCTCAAAGCTACCTGAGAACTTCTGCCAACAATTTCAGCCAACCTGTGTAGCATCCAGAAACAAGTTGACCCTCACATCCATATAGGGCAGCAGTTAACAGACATAACCCAATGCACTCTGAACCTAAATTAACAAGTCTACTAGCTTTGTCAGCAGAGGAAACTGAGGGCTTGGCTACACTTGCAGATGTACAGCACTGTGAGGTTAAACCTGCCTTCGTACAGCTGAGTAGGGAAAGCGCTGCAGTCTGTCCACACTGACAGCGCACTGTCGTGGCCCCATTTGCAGCACTTGCAGCGGCATTGGGCAGCTATCCCACAGAGCACCTCTTCCCATTCTGGCGCCGTGGCTTGTGGGAAGGGGGCAGGGGGTGCGGGGCATTCTGGGTCCTGTCCCAACGCCCCATGCTGCATCGCTTCACAGCCCAGCAATCCCTGTGTTTCCGTCCACATTTGGCGCCATTTGGCGCCATCTTTCAATGGTTTCTGTGCAGCGCGATCTGTGTGTTCCGTTTCGGTCTGTGGGAAATGGAACCCGAACTGCTGAGGCGTATGCTGACGAGTCTCGCCAGCACGTCACGTTTGGCAGTCGAGCTATTCCTTAAGATCCAAAGTGACAGTGAGGAGTCCAACGATGATAGCGAGTTGTGTAATGCGTACAACACGGAATTGCTTGTGGCATTCACGGACATGCTTAGCACCGTGGAACGCCGCTTTTGGGCTCGGNATGAGGAGTCCGATGATGATAGCGAGTTGTGTAATGCATACAACACGGAATTGCTTGTGGCATTCACGGACATGCTTAGCACCGTGGAACGCCGCTTTTGGGCTCGGGAAACAAGCACTGAGTGATGGGATCACATCGTCATGCAAGTCTGGGATGACGAGCAGTGGCTGCAGAACTTTCGGATGAGAAAAGCCACTTTCATGGGACTATGTGAGGAGCTCGCCCCCACCCTGCAGCGCAAGGACACGAGATTGAGAGCTGCCATGCCGGTAGAGAAGCGGGTGGCTATTGCAATCTGGAAGCTGGCAACTCCAGACCCCCCAACACTCACCAGTGGTGCGGTTGAGGCCGGGTCCCTGCACTTCCCGCCGCCGGTGAGTGCAGGCCTGGCCCTGCTGCAGTCCTCAGGGGTGGGGCGGGGCTGGGGCAGAGCAGGGGCAGAAAGGAGTGGGGCTGGGGTGGAGCAGGGGCGGAAGAGGTGGGGGGGCCTGGGGAAGAGGCAGGGCAGGGGCTGGAGCAGCACGCAGTTTCCTGGTGCCCTATGCAGCTGCGTACTTTGCGTATGGGTAAGGACAGCCCTGGCCATCAGCATGGACGCATGTCTTCTGGAATGGTGGTTGAAGCATGAAGGGCATATGAATCTTTAGCGCATCTGGCATGTAAATATCTTGCGATGCCGGGTACAACAGTGCCATGCAAACGCCTGTTCTCACTTTCAGGTGACATTGTAAACAAGACATGGGCAGCATTATCGCCTGCAAATTGCAACCAAACTTGTTTGTGTGAGCGATTGGCTGAAGTAGGACTGAGTGGACTTGTGGGTTCTAAAGTTTTACATTGTTTTATTTTTGAATGCAGTTTTTTGTACATAATTCTACATTTGTAAGTTCAACTTTCATTATAAAGAGATTGCACTACAGTACTTGTATTAGGTGAATTGAAATATACCATTTCTTTTGTTTTTTACAGTGTAAATATAAAGTGAGCACTGTACACTTTGTATTCTGTGTTGGATTAATATATTAATTTCAATTACAAACATCCAAAAATACTTAAATGGTATTCTATTTTTTAACAATGCCATTAATCGCAATTAATTGTTTTAATCGCTTGACGGCCCTAAAAGGGAGTTTTTGATGCACTGAATTAGGCCAAGTGGGACTTTTTCCAAGAGGACACTGGGGTTAACACATGCCTATACTTGTGGAAAGTGCTACGCTGTCTTTAATTATAACAAATGTTTAACATCACAATTTTATACCTAATAAGAAAATGGCATATCCAGCACCATAGTGCACACTAGCACCACACTCAAACATTGCTTCGACACTAACTCAGAGGAAATGAGCCAATTACAGAATCGCCAACTGTTCTTCTAGATGGTTCTTGGAAATCTCCCATTCAAGTACCACCCTAGCTCAGCTTGGATCCCAATCCAGCAAATCAAGCAAAACTTGTATGTGTAAGACTTGCTCATGTGAGTAAGGTTCCCCCGATTGAACCCTTATTAAGCTTCTGAGATTTTGAGATCACAAGGTGATTTGACTACAGAATGTAAAAAACCAGATATATTGGTGAGGGTGTATATACTGTACATGTGCTATTTTGCTTACCTAAGGTGGAGTGGAAGCATGAAGGATCTTAAATACGAATAAAGTAAAACTGAATCTGAAACTGCAAACTCTGAACCTGAGGCAGAGTATCCGTTAAATCTGGTGTCAAAATCCTAGTTACCGTTTCCCAAGTATTGATACTGGAGTCAAAGCTCAGCTCCGCATTGTTGTCCTGTCCCTCAGCAGGTAAATGCATAAACATTTCATTCAGCCCTTTCCCAGCACGGTCTTCGCAGCAATAACAAGCACAGGAAAAGGACTGCACCTGCTAAAATATTGTTCAAAGGTGACCAAATGAGAGGCCCCAAGCCGGAGGCAGAAAGGAGCAGCATTCTTAGAAAAACTGATTGCTGCTGGGACATCTGCTTGCCCAGAGCACACCCTGTAAATGAATTTCTAGTTTGTTTATCTTTGTTGCCTCCGAGTCCATGCTCTACTTTTTTTTTTAATCAGTATTTTATCACTTTTTGCTGACTGAGTTATTCTCAAGGTAACACGAGAAGCTATTTTTCAAGTGAGGTTTTTAAACTGCCTTGGGAAGGCCAGGAGCGAGAGAAACTCATATGGTCACACAAATTGCACCCACACACATACAATCCCAATGGGCAAACTTTAAAAGGGCTGGATATGGGGTTCAATTCTGATACTGATCAGAGACACCCAAGTTGCAAGATTCTGGGTTGTGATCTGGATTCCAATGTTTCCACAGTTCAGCGGGATTTGCTTCACACTCATCTCTAATCCAAACCTATTTGAAAGAATTGGCGTCTGAAGAACTGGGCTGAGAATCCTATGAGAAGCAGATCTGTCATGAGAGTCCTGATATTTCCTTCTTCCTACAAGGCAGGAAATCCTGTGGGAATAACTTTTCATAGCATTTTCTCTGCACAAGGTTAGAACTTGGAGATATACACCTTTTAAATAATTGAATTGGTCTGGAAAATTATCCTAATGTCACATTTCCATAAGTGTGAGGGATGGGGATGCATGGAAGTTATATAATGCTAGCCCAGAAACTTTACTTCAAAACTGTTTTTGTATAGGAAAACTGGAAACACCCCAAAATTGGGGGTGGGGAGGTGGTGAGAGAGACTGATGCAAAAAAGAAATTTAAATTCTGTAATACTACTGCAGTGCTTCATGGGACTTGTAGTTCAGAGGCCTCATGCCTCCATTTTCCTCTATATGTAAGGATTGTTATCTGGACTACATATCCTATGATGCAGCTCAGCAAGTACAGAGAGACGGTGCATCATGAGAGTAGTAGTCCAGGCAGGAAGCCTGACCCATAGAGGACAATGAGGGTACAAGGCCCCTGAAATACAACTCCCATGAGACACTATGGTGACATTTCCAAATCAAAAATTTCTGGCCAAAATGGGTTCTTGGATGAAATGTTGGGCATTTTTGGCTATTAAATTGATCTTCAATATTTTTCCCCCACCTTCCCCCACTCTAGTTTTATAGATTACACAGGTTCATTTTATTATATTACTATTGAATTACCAAAATGATCTGTGTAGATGTCTAGGTACGAACAGACTAGAGCAGGACCCCTTGTCCTGGGTCCCGAAACAAACTTTGTTGAATTTCAAAGTTTTGGCTTTAGTGTGAATTTGGAACAAAGGTTTAGCTTTATTTTCTGAACAGAGCTTCCCTAGGGCACACCCACATGAAAAACAGAAATAACCTTGTTTTCACTGTTTCCATCAACACTACTGAGCGAGAGAGAGAACACAAGGAGCCCAATTCATAAAGCTATTTAGGCACCTAAATATGTAGATATGCACCTAGTGGGATTCATAAATGTTCCTGAGTTCAGTGCCTGAATCCCATTAACTTTCAGTTGGGTTTAGGTGCCTAACCTGCTTAGTTACTCTTCTAAAGCCCCGCCTCTCTGCATCTTTAGGTACCTAAATACCTTTGTAAACCTAGCCCTGGTTGTTTAAACAATTAGACCAGAAGAACGTGTGTGTGTGTGTGTGTATACACTCGCTCTTTCTCTAAGACCCTGAGTCAAAGCCCCAAGAAATCAGTGGGAAAACTTTCATTTGACAGCAATGGGCTCTGGCTCAATCCCTGAGACAGTCAGACAGACAGTCCTACATATTATTGCTTTGTGTATGTATTTCTGCCCACATGAACAATCAAAGAGATCCCATCTAATGGTTAGGGAAATAACGATTATCCCTGCAGTTTTCCAAATGATTCCTGCATGGTAGGTCTCTCTTTGTTGATGCACATGTGCTCCAGCAGGCAGCTAGCGATACAGATTAATATGTCCATTTCAGCCTTCAGGCCACAGGCTGTCCTAAAGATGCCTGCAGGGTAATCTGGCACAACAACAACAATTTCTTTTTCTGTTGCATGTGTTTGCATCCATTTCCCCCCCATCTCAGTGCAACTGCTCCAGCAGGCTTGTTTGTGAAAGATGTTTGTGGAGAAGAGTATTTAGTTCCTCCTGCCACAGAAGCTAATCCCAAATGTCTTCCACAGACTAGAATAGTCCAGGGTGTCCCAGGAATCAGAATCTGCACTACTTGGAGGCGTATGTTTGGCCCCAACAACACCTTTACCTGACAGATTGTGGTGAGCACTAGCTATCAAATGGATTGGAATTTCAATCTATTAAGTACAGGAGAGAGGACATTTCCCAGATAGAGAAATGTCCTGGCTGTGGGACACAGACCCTGTACTGTAAGCAGCCAGTGGAGATTCTCCATCAGCTCCCAGGGGAGGGGCTTGTGATTTTAGAGCTGTAGGATGAGAGTCCTTTTCCTGCTGTTGCTGTCAAGTATTAAGAAGCCCCCGTGTGTCGCACAGTGACAGAAATGGAATTGATAAGTCATTGGAGCAGTGTCAACTGACACCAGCTAGGGATCTGGCCCAATGTGTTAGAACACAAATACTGTCCAAAAAGTGTCTCTGGCACACACACAGTGTCCTTTTAAGTAATTTAATGTGTTCAGCATGTTCCTGTTTATCAAGCGGTGGGTGGTGGTTTAGTTATTTGTAGTTAGTGCCTAGGAACCCGTCATAGACCAGAACCTGATTGTGCTAATCACTGTCCAAAAACAGTTCAATTCCCTATTTTGGAGTAGGAATTTGGGAAATGTCCTGGCATGACAGGATGTCAGCAGCCAGTGCATGGATGGATGTTGGGTTCATGAAAGATCTATGGGTTTTGTGGCTGTTCTTGCGTGCAGTGTTTAAGAAAGACAGCGGTCAGGCATTTCCAGGGAATAGCTTCGAGAATCTCTGTAGCCTTCAACTCATTATAAAACATTCCTGCTTCCTTCTGCCCCCATCCCTGTTTCAGGACATAGAAAGCTCAAAGAGATGTTCATGTGCAGGAAGTGATAGTGATGCCAAGTTTGTCTATTAAAACTATCCCCAGGCGACAATCAGCTTTGCCACGTGCAGCGCCGGCTCCAGGGTTTTTGCTGCCCCAGGCAGCCAAAAAAAAAAAAAAAAAAAGCCGCGATTGCGATCTGCGGCGGCAATTCGGCGGGAGGTCCTTCGCTCCGAGCGGGAGTGAGGGACCCTCCGCCGAATTGCCGCCGAATAGCTGGACGTGCCGCCCCTCTTCCGAGTGGCCGCCCCAAGCACCTGCTTGTTCAGCTGGTGCCTGGAGCCGGCCCTGGCCACATGCATTTTGTTTTCACTGCTTTCATATGGTTTCGGCAGTTCAAACTTTGGGCCTGATTTTTATTCCATTCCTCCTACCACTACTGCCACCTCAAAGTTCAGGAAGGAGCTGTAAACAATAGAGTGAGGGAAGAGGATTTCATTCCTTCTTATCTCAGCTGGGTGTTGATCCCCTGCAAAATGTATCAAACAAAATAGACAAAGAGGAGAGGAGGGTGGCAAGGTAAAGACATGTCTCAGCCTTGAGATTATGCTCCTTCTTCAATCCATCTTCACTCTTACACAGTATGCCTCAGGGGAGCAGGTATGGGACTGAGAGTCAGGAGAAGTGGGTTCTATCCGCAGTCCTGTCACTGACCTGGTGTGTGACCTTGGGCAAACCACTCCACCTCTGTGTGCTTCTCTTTCCCTCACCACCCTCCCTCTGCCTTGCCAATCTAGTCTGTAAGCTCTTGGGGGCAGGCACAGTCTCTCACTATGTGTTTGTACAGCACCTAGCACAGTGGGGCCCCATTCTTCGTTGGGGCCTGTAGGCACTGCTATCATCTACATAATGACTTCTTCTGAGTTTGGTTGTCATTGGGACCAATACTGGGGGAGATCAAATAGAACTCGGAGAAAACTAGCAATAGATCTGCTCTAGTTTCCAGGGAAGAGCTGTTTTGACACCACTGTCCTAGAACTGTTCAGAGAAAGTTGTAGTAAACGCTGCTGGAAATATCTTATAGCCACTAGTGTCAGAAGTCATGCTTCCTAACAGTTTAGGAAAACAGTATGCACTGTGGGACTTTCTTTTCAGAGAGGAAAGAGAATTTACTTAAGAAAATGTGTAGTCTCACAATGATTTGAGAGGGTCGGAAAGTAGGGAAGGTGTGTCCCATCATGATGACCTGAGAGTGTCAGAACATCGGGGTGATATGTGCTCCATCATAATGATCTGAGAACAACTTTCTGCAGAGTGGCTTTCATCCCAAAGTGTATGCTTTTTAAAAGGACATTCTAGGTCAGATCCTCAGTGGTGTAAATTGCTGTAGCGCTATTGACCTACGTACACCAGCTGAGGATCCAGCCCTTGGTTGCCATTTGGTGGCCTACGTGAAGTGAGTTGGTGGGCTTGAAGCAGTTTACAGTCACCACAGTCGGTGCTCACTGCCTCCCTTGGCCTTTTTGTTGAGAGTGACAAATGTTGTGTGCTCCATGGAGAGTGAACTCCTCACCGTCACGCATGGTCCCTCTAGGTCACATAGGAGGTGGTTGTCAGGGGGTCGTGGGTGACTGGGAGAAGCTCTTCTTGATGCTGCCTGTGCTATACCTGCCTGGGGATAAAGAGAGACTTTCAATCTGCAGACCACTGGCAAGGGAGAGACCCTACCAACACCTCAATCCCTCACTGTGCCGTTCTGAGCATGTTTCATTCTCTGCAGTGGCAGAAAAGTCCATGGTCCACAGCTTGGAAATCAGAAGACTTGTTCTGTAGGGCTATCAATGGGATGCCCCTCAGCAGGACTACATCCACTCAACGTGGTGTTGTAACAAATAAACGGGAGATGGGTGGGGCTTACAATGATTGTATGGACAATCAAAGGAAATTCCTTTCTTTGCATATGCTCTAGAGAGAGGGAGGGGTACGTATGTGTGAGAGTAAGAGGGGTGTGTGTGTGCGAAAGGCAGGGGGTTGTGTGAGGGAGACACGTATGTGTATTTGTGGAAAGGGAGGATGGGAGAAGATCGTGGGGAAGGGTAAGAGAGGGAGGGGGTAGATGCGCTATGCTGACTAATGGGATACCCCACTCCCATGTTGTGTCTTCTAGCTGAGAGCTTTTGGGTTACAATATTAATCAGTTAACAGTGCATGTGAATTTGGCATCATCCTCTGAAGCAGAAAAATCATTTTGATCCAGGCGAGGGAGGGTGACAGAGTTCAACCAGTACTGACTTTCCCTTCAAACAAATAAACATTGCATCTTTGGAAAGCTCTCTGGAGGCAGCAGAGCTGTAGAGCTGCTGTTGTGCCTGGTGGTTTGAGGAGTGTTAAAAGAAAATAAAAATATAAATCTGCCAGCTGGTATCTCTCTCTTTAATGTAAAAGGTTTTATCAAATTCATTCAAAGTTTCCTGTTTATCATGGAGAAAACAATGTTTCCTGCATCATCATAGCATGACACTGGCCATTGTTTTCCATATTACTTTAACCCTTTGTGGTTTTGTGCTTCTCTCCCTCTGATTTCAAAGATGAGTTGAATCAGAAATGAGCCCCAGGTGCACAGCTTGGACTCGGATCCGCACTTCCCCAAAGCTTTCAGGGTGTTGAAATCGGGGCTTTTGGACTGGATCCATCTCTAAATCAGGCTCTTTCTCACCATGCTTCAAGTGTGGTATAAAAATGTTAGTAGATAGAATCCAATTAGAATGAAGAGAGAGAAACCTCAGGCCTGATGTGAGTTATTCGTATGCTGTAGAGGGAAAATCAGCTACCTGGTGACTTGTTACACTTTGTCCGAATAAAGTATTCCATTGATTTATTTTTTTCCACAGGGCTCCTCACCAGAATTTAGGTGGGCAGCAGTGTCTTCCATTAATTTCAGTGGGTGTTGAACCCTTCTATAACTCTCACTCCAGTGATGACACGCCATCTCAGAAGACCCTGAATGTGATTTGTGTGCCCAGCTGTTATAATCCGGGTTAGCAGAGGGTTTTTTTCTTCTTTTGGTGGAGTCTAATTGGCCTGGAGCAGGATCAAATAAGAGAAAAAATGTTAAAACAACATGTTCAAAGGTCTTGTACATTTTGCCTAAATGATGGCAAAAGTGACATCAGAGGTGTGTTGGACTTGCTTCAAACTCACAGAGCTGCCTCCAGCCAAAGATATTTTAAGTGGGCCAAAAAATCTGAACATACATAACATACCACGCATCGCAAATGGGTGCACAAACAGACATCACACACACTCCCCTGATGAAAACTGTGTCCAAACATATATTTGAATATTTTAGTGTTTGGAGCCATTCATTGCACAGTTCAGGAATGCTGACAAGGTGTGGGTTATGAACTAGTTGACAAATTTTGGCCTGTCAGCCTATAACATGCCATTCAATGCAGCTACCTTGTGGGTGGGTGTGACTCATGCGGCCAGATCCCCCACCGGAGTACAGCAGCAGCAATAGTGTAGTTGAGGGTAAATGCAGATAAACGGAGTGTACCCACTTCTGTGGGGACTATATAGGTTAGTTTATGCACCTCTTTTTTTTTTTAACCACTAAACTGTTGATCGTTAGTTTCCACTTCTGTTACTCTGGGTCACATTCACCCTGCTGTAAGAAATCACAACTTCTCTAAACTCTGTAGAGTTGCATCTCAGCTCATGGCAGAGCTGAGTTTGTCCCATTTTATTCATTGGAGTTATATCATTCCTTTTACACTAATTTTTCTCCATCTCTTATGGAGTAAATCAATATAATGACTTTGTTGCTTCAGGACCTTTTGTAATAGGAGTAATTGCAGGGTTATACAGGAGGAGTTCTGGGCAGGTCATGGAAAGAAATCTAATTTTTCATCCCTTCCTCTTACCATAAAAAAGAGACACGGGCATCCACAAATATCTTACATGTGGAGGTGCTGGGATCAGTTCTCCTCTTTTATGAAAACTGGTATGAATAACTCCATTGACCCAGTGGAATTATTCCTGATTAAAGTGAGAGGAGAATCAGGACCTGATTTACACTAGTAACTCCTTCTGCTCCCTCAGTTATCCAGAGCAACTCCATTTAAATCAGTAGTTACACTTGATTTACACTGGTTTCACCAAAAGCAGAACCTGGCTGCAAGTAACTCACATGACTTTAGTCTGGATCCTGTAGCATTTACTATTACATGTGATTTTATTTTATTAAAAATATCTGGTGTAATAGGATAATGTGTAATCTCAAATAAGAATCCCAGTATGCCTGTTAAACCAGGTTTATGGATGCACTACATCACCAAAGCAGCTGAATCTGCCCCTGTGTCTGAAACAAACATGATTCACATTAAAAGCAGAGGCCCATGTGAAACAGACCTGCTGGTAAGGGTTGTTTAAATACATGTTGGCCCAAATTCTGACCTCGGTTACTCTATTACTGTCCCATTGATTTCAAAGGAGTTGTATAGAAGTAAATGAGGCTAGGATTTGGCTCCCTGATTACATACTTGTGCACAAAACACAGTTTGTTCCCCTATACCATTTCCACTAGCCAAATTCAATCAGGCCAGCTAAGAAGGTTTTTGGGTCCAAGAGCAGCCTCAGCAGAGGGCTATGAGAAACCTGGGCACATGACTGGAGCTGGAACTTTGAATAATAGTGAAGGATTTCTCACACTTTTCAGGGCAGTCCCAGCAAGACTTTAATCTTGGGATGTTTGTGATTCGAGTAGGTGTCCCCAGCAGAGGAATTATGGATCTGAAGCTCTTAGATTCAGGAGGGAGACTGCTGAGGCTTCCAGAAGGCACCCTGCCTCTCTTGTCCTAGAAGAGGAAGTGACCAGCCAGTCTGGTTAGTTATGTTAGGGCTTGTGTGCACTTGAGTTCTTCGTCTGTGTCAGTGCAGAGACTTATTGCAGCTCTGACCTCGGTAACGTGAAGGACAGCACATTCCTGCATTCACGCACGCATCCCCTCCTGCCCGCCCTGCCCTTTGCGCAACAATGAGACTTTCTTGGTTTGGGAAATAACTGTTTTTGTGCCAGCCAGTCCAGCTTGCAGATTTCCTTTCCCCGCTGGCAGTGGCTAATATTGCCCACAGTTCCTGAAGCACTTACCAGGCTGGTCTTGCTAAATGATAGTCAGTCAGCCGTTCACATAAGCAGGCGGACAGATTAGATTAGAGTGGGCTGGAAGGTAG
This sequence comes from Platysternon megacephalum, assembly GCA_003942145.1. NCBI lineage: Eukaryota > Metazoa > Chordata > Testudines > Platysternidae > Platysternon > Platysternon megacephalum. Next base: position 23,040,512 of record QXTE01000005.1, on the reverse strand, counting down.
GGTAGACACTGACATGACAGATGAGTAAAACAGAGGAAGAGAGAACATCCCAACCAAGGTGACAAGATCCAAAAGGCGAGAAAGCATGAGTGTTATCTAACAAAATAAATGATGCAAGAAAACCACAGTTCCCCTAGAACGCAGGTGTGCTGGGAATGCAAACTTCCTGATTCCCAGCACAAAAGGTGTCACGAATCAGGGTTATGAATCATGTATTAATCACTCTTTCATTAGAAACCTGTCAAAGCCCTCATAGCAGAGTCATGGAAGAAGGAAGCTCTCCTGTGTCACACAGGATCTAGGAAGCCATCACTGCCACCCATTTCCCCAGCAAATAATTCCTCACCTTAAAAGGTTCACTTCATAAAAATCAGGAAAGTGGCACAGAATAAACATGCAAAGGGCAACAGCGAGTATCCCACAGCAATGTTGTTATACTGCCACTGCAGCTCGCTGTTAGAAAGCTCACCCCCCCCCATTTCTCGCAGGCGAGGGGATGAAAGGATCAGGAAATCTGCTTGAATGCCCACAGGTCTATGGAGGGAGGGGCCCAGCTCTTAAGAAGCATCATAGCCCCTCCCTGAAGCTCTGGGGAAGACCATCTGCATGGCTCGTCCACCAGGTTTTACATGGGGGTGAACAAAAGCCAGCTGGGATTGGAAGGGCTCCAGGGAAAGCCCTGCTGCTACCAATTGATCTGTCTGCCCTGCCTGTGTCCGTTGCTCTCGCATGCTAATGTCCTTTTAGGCAAGGCCATTCTGAGGCTGTCCACAGGGAAGGCCCGATACAGCATGAGGAAGGGAAGTGTTATGCTATTTTCAGCTTGTTTCACAACTAGATAAACATTTTCACACACAATTGCACTTTTGGGAGGAAGATGAGGTGGGGCTGGGGTCACAGACCATCAGTACAACTTGAGACACCAGTTCTACTTTGTGTCACGACTTCTGCCGCTCTCCCATTCTGCTGCCATTTCATGCTTCTGTCTAAGCCACACTCCCTTTCCTTGGCCCACCCTTTGTGGCTCTTATCCTACGTTCCCAGTATTGCATCCTCCACACAACGTAGGGAAGCCCACAATAAATTCCTGAAGCTAGACATTTGTGCCCCAAACACTGCTTTTGAGTTCTGCCCACAGCCATGTTAGAGACAAATAGATCATGAAATGAAATGGTTATTTTCTCCTTTAAGACATCTCAGACAGAAATGGCCTTTCCTACCGATATTGTTGCTTAGTATTTATATTAGAGAGGCATCCACAGATCCCATTCAGGATGGGGGTCCTATTATGCCCTGTTGACAGGGTGAGGGGTATACTGTCCCCTCAAGGATACCTGTGGAAGTTGTGGTCATAGAAGATGTGGTCCTGACCCTAAACCCCAGCTTACAAACACCCCCAAACTTTGGGAAGTTGAAATCCAAACTCAGATCTTTATTTCACAGCCAACCCCACTCTCTGTAATGGCTGAACAAAATCCAAATACACCCAAACTTTGAGGTTCAAAATCCAGTAGAGAGTGGACCCATCTCTAACTGAACATAAATGGGGGCAGCTGTAGGAAAGGGTGAACCTAGAAAGATTCAGTGCTCAGCAGAACCCAGCCTTGTGGATGATTAATGGAAACCTATTAGGCCTGCCAATTCAACCAGAAATATTGAGAGGCTATCATGGTATTAGTTCTGGCCTATGCTGGCCAGAATCTGCAATTGCATGAAAATGACCAGCCAGGGGTTGGGGGATGTTGAGAGTCTCAGGAGAGTTTAATCCTAGAAATGGACAAAGGCTTGAAGGGAGAAAGGAATTCATGATTTTTCTGACCCTTCGTTCCTCCCAGCCACCTGCTCTTCAGAGCTGGCTGCTCTGAGTCAGTCCCAGCAGGACCTACAAAGAAAGCAGGTCAATCCCAGAGGGAGCCTTCTAAGCCACAACTGCTTCACATTTCTGGTGTACAATCCATGAGCTAACTCATTTTCATGAACCTTGATCAATCGCTCCCAGGGTGCCCAAAGGATACAGTTGTCACTTTTTCTCTCTCATTATAACTGCTAAATTATGTATAGGAGGCAGCGGTGGGGAACTGCCAATGTGGACAGCCCAGGGCATATGGGCTGTGTCCTGGTGTAGTAAAAGTACTCTCAAAAGCACATACTTTCCCATTGATGGCCAGTCATTGAGACCTAGCTGGAACCAGTAAGGGCTTGTGTGGGAGGCCTCAGGAGGCAGCAGCATTGGCTGATGAGATGTTCAAACAGTCAAATAAAAATTGAGGTGAGTTTTTAGCTGCTGGCATGAGTTGGGGGCGCTCTAGAGGGGCACCTCATTAGCAGCTGGGGCTTGAGACACTCCAGCTGCCTTTGAAATGCCTCTGGTGACACTGGGGGGACAGACACCATGCAGCTGCTGCTGCACCCTTTGTTTCTGCCTGTGCCAGCCCAAGCAGTCAGGCCAGCGTGCAAGGAAGTGGAGCCATGGCTCCAACCCCCACCTGCCTCAGGAAGGCTAGAACAGCGGGTGGCACTATGATTCCTTCCCAGCTGGGCTGCGAGTGCAGAAGGACCAGGATGGTTCCATGCGCCCTCTCCCTTCACATCGTGCATCTTTTCAGGGCCAGACCCATTGTTTGTAAAACCCACCTTCACCTTCACCTTACCTGTGGGATGACACTCAGCAATGTGGATAGCAAGTGCCCTGGCATTACACATGGTCTGAGAACACAAGTCTGGGAGTAAGCACACTTTGGGTTCACTCATGCTTAGAAAAGTATGTGCTTCCTCTGGGAAAACATAGCAGTCACACATCTGATTTCCTTCTAATCATTTTGTTTATTAATTTATATTAACATGTTATACGCACACAACCTTGGAGCAATTAACGTATGGCAGATAATGGTATAATGTATTGTCAGGATATACGTATAGTGTGAATATAGTCTTCCTCCATCCCATTCACCTCTCAGATGTAGGACCTGATTCCCCAGTTTCTTGCATCCTCATTCGCACCTGTGCCAAGTGGGTTGTAAAACACAAGTATTCTCATCTGATGGCATTTTTACACTCACTTGGCACAGATGTAAATGATGACACAAGCTGCAAGGAACTCGGGAATCAGTCATTTAAGCTTTGAAACCTGCTCCAAATCCTTCTCATTTAATAATAATAACTAGCTCTTGTGTAACATTTTTCATCAAAAAGAACAGGAGTACTTGTGGCACCTTAGAGACTAACAAATTTATTTGAGCATAAGCTTTCGTGGGCTACAGCCCACTTCTTCAGATGCATAGAATGGAACATACAGTAAGAAGATATTTATACTTACAGAGAACATGAGAAGGTGGAAGTAGCCATACCAACTGTAAGAGCTGGTCCACACTAGGGGCGGGGATCGAAATAAGATACGCGACTTCAGCCACGAGAATATCGTAGCTGAAGTCGAAGTATCCTATTTCGAATTAGGCGCGCTTACCTCGCGTCCTCGCAGCGCGGGATCGACGTCCGCGGCTCCCCCGTCGACTCCGCGAACTCCGCTCGCCCTGCTGGAGTTACGGAGTCGATGTGAGCGCGTTCGGGGATCGATGTATCGCGTCCAGACGAGACGCGATACATCGATCCCCACTACATCGATTTCTACCCGCCGATCCGGGCGGGTAGTGTGGACCT
>QXTE01000005.1:22875815-23036682 GCA_003942145.1 Platysternon megacephalum | reverse complement strand
GTTGAAGTGTTCTCCTACTGGTTTTTGAATGTTATGATTCCTGATGTCAGATTTGTGTCCGTTTATTCTTTTGCGAAGAGACTGTCCGGTTTGGCCAATGTACATGGCAGAGGGGCATTGCTGGCACATGATGGCATATATCACATTGGTAGATGTGCAGGTGAACGAGCCCCTGATGGCATGGCTGATATGATTAGGTCCTGTGATGGTGTCACTTGAATAGATATGTGGACAGAGTTGGCAGCGGGGTTTGTTGCAAGGGTAGGTTCCTGGGTTAGTGTTTTTGTTGTATGGTGTGTGGTTGCTGGTGAGTATTTGCTTCAGGTTGGGGGGCTGTCTGTAAGCGAGGACAGGTCTGTCTCCCAAGATCTGTGAGAGTGAGGGATCATCTTTCAGGATAGGTTGTAGATCTTTGATGATGCGCTGGAGAGGTTTTAGTTGGGGGCTAAAGGTGACGGCTAGTGGCGTTCTGTTATTTTCTTTGTTGGGCCTGTCCTGTAGTAGGTGACTTCTGGGTACTCTTCTGGCTCTGTCAATCTGTTTTTTTACTTCAGCAGGTGGGTATTGTAGTTTTAAGAATGCTTGATAGAGCTCTTGTAGGTGTTTGTCTCTGTCTGAGGGATTGGAGCAAATGCGGTTGTATCTTAGAGCTTGGCTGTAGACAATGGATCGTGTGGTGTGTCCTGGATGGAAGCTGGAGGCATGTAGATCTCAAAGCACTTCACAAAGAAGATAAGCATCATTATCCCCATTTTACAGATGGAGAAACCATTCGCAAGGTTAGCGCCTGGAATACAATGAACAGGGGCTGGCACATGAGTAATCCCTTTGATTTCAGTGGGACAGGAACTACAGACATGCTTAAAGTTAAGCACATGTTTAAATGCTTTGCTGAATAGGGACCTAACCCAGCATTGACACTGCAGTTAGTCACAAAAAGGCTGGAAGTGCAAAAGTCAAGGTCCCAAAAGCCACACTAATTTGGCCACATAGTGCCCATGTACTATTTTCTAATCCTGTTTGCCTGGTTAACAGTGTAACTTAATATATTAGGGCTTGTCTACATGGGGATGTTAGTGCACAGTAAGCTATGGTCTGAATTTAAAGCACACTAGCTCCTCCGCACACTTAGATTAGTACATTTCCAAAGTACATTAAGCTACTGTTCACAAAGGCGTTTTTAGTGCGGAATAAGAGTGTTCACTTGGGGAGTTAGTGCAGAAAAGCTAGTGCACACCAGCTACTGAGGCATTTTCCCCCATGTAGACAAGCCCTTACATTGAACAGCATATGCAACTCAGACATAGTAAGGTGGTTGTTTTTGTTTTGCATTCTGATTTTTTTGTCGTCGTTGTTTTATATGTACAATTTGAATGCCATAATAATTGTGGATGGGTTGTTTGTATGGGGAGGGGGATATAGGGGTTGCATTTAATACTGAAAATATACATTCCCCTCCCGCCCCCCCGTGATGGCCATGGACTATATGTGTAACCCTCTATGATGTTCTTTGGTATGATGACCAGAGAAGCAGTGAGGGAGGCTATTGCTATTTGTGCTTTGATTCTTTTTGTGTTTACCAGCCTGTCTGCACCAAGTGCTGTGTGCGTTTAGCATCCTTCCCATTGGCCTCTGCAAGACGGGTTGTGCAATACACTCACCTGTCAATCACAGTATTCCAGCCCTCCCAGCTTTATATTGTGCCCGTACTGTACTGCAGAATCCCAGCCGTATCCCCACTATCTTACATTTGTTAGTTGGGTCTGCCAGGATATGTGTACATTTCAAATTGTTTGATATAGTCTTGTGCTGCACCTTCTTCCTGGCACCATCATAGAGAGTGAAGCCGCCTGACTGTCAATCCAAGAACATGATTGCACATGTATGCTCTCACAGACACACATATACACATGCCCACACACATACCCCCATACACATGGCAAAATGCATGCACACGTATATACCTTATGATCTCAGAGCAAACCTCTTCTATGGCCGCATGCTCATCTCTGTGACAATGTGGTTTGAGGTCACAGATCAAGACTAAGAAAAATCAGTTACTGAAAACTGCATGGAAAATATGTAACTAGAATGTTGGTTCAGAGATTACAGACTCTGGCAAGAAAAACTGGCTCTTTGGAGTGAGGAAGGAAAGCAAAGGGAATGTTTGCCATATGGAAAGATACTGCCTTGTGATGACTTTAGTGACCTTAAGAGATGTTAGATTCAAAGAAATCCCTATAGTTTTTGGCCTGAGTGCAGCTCTGCCTCAGAGAACAACCAGGCAAACAGGATGCTAGTGTGTTCTGCTGGAGGAAACACGATATAAATCAAGTAGATTATACAATGCATATAGGATGTATTATTTCTGTAGCAGAAACCGACTGGACATTTAGCTAGAGAATCAGATTCAGTCACAGTCACCAAGTCACTATATTCTATAAGCAGCACTGACCAGGAAGGATGCAGTGTTGTGAACCTCCAGGTGTCAAAGATCAGATCCAGTGTATTGGATGAATTTAAGGCATAGGAAGATAAAGAAGTCTACCCCAGCTCAGGTCAATAGTCTATCTAATCCAGTTTCCTGCCTTCAGGAGTCGCCTATTACTTTAGGGTTCAGGAGCAGGCAAAAATCCCACATAGTGGAGCTAGCTAGTTGTGAAAGTGAAGCTAGCTAGTGGTGAAATGCCATGAATGGAGGGAAACATTGCTGTCTGACCTCTATGTATGCTCACACCTGACTGGAACTTCTGGGCAGTAAGAGCACAATACAAACAGTAAATAATAATAAGAGTTGTCTCCTAGCTTAGCTGCAAAATGGAAAATGCAATTATTAGTCTTAAAGCCTTCCATAAAACCATAGCTACAATATTTGGCTCCTTGGCACAGTAGGGACCTTATTGAAACTGGTCAAGTTATCATTTACATTGGTAGAATTGATTGAAATACATTCTTCATGCAGGCAAATAATGACTACACAACTTAATTCATGAATAAAAATACATGTACCTGCCAAGCAACCCTCCTTTGTTCAGCATTAATCAGTCTGCTATTGAGTCACTCGTATCAAATAGAGGACACATCTACACTGCAAACACAACTGGGTCAAGAAGACCTGGTTACAACAGTGTTGTCTCGATATCTCATTACAAAATCATTCTAATCTATAGAGTAAATGGGATCTCAATTGTGTTCCGTAATCAAGGTAAATGTCCAAGGTTTTACCTTGGCTACAGAACATGGTTAGGTCCAATCTAGGTGACAACTCGCAACAGTGCTGTAACCAGTAGAGTGGAGAACTTTGTTGTAACTAGGTCTTTTGGCTGACTGTATTTGTAGTATAGCAAGGCCCAGAGGTTGGAAGCACATTAATATCAGATGCCTTCAATCTGACACTACACTATGTGTGTCTTTGGAATAGGCATTGTCAGACAATTTGTTTTAATGTCCTAATGCGAGAGAAAGTTAAATGATTTCCAAGTCATTTTTGTAGGACTCTGTAAAAACTTGTAAAAAGACAATCTGAATGAGTTGGTTTTGAGCTTTCACAAACAGGCAGTTTCAACTGAGCACTGACATTTAATGCCCCTTTGAAAGACACCAAGGGCCTGGAGACCATAGATGCTGTCAGGTTTCCAAGACTGAAAATTCCTCCATGTAATATCCAGGCTTGAAGCCAATATGGCTGGCTTGGAGCACTCATATCTTTAAAAAAATGTTTTTTAAGTGTTCATATTTCGGGTGACCACAGCATGAAAAAACATTGTGGAGTGATTCAGAAAGACAAGCAGATGATGGACTGCATCAACAAAGTCACGAGCAAAGACAATCCATGCAGAAATAACCTTCTTAAATTCCATGGCACCAGTTCTACTCTGAAGCAACTGTGCCCCAGCCTTTGTACTCTAGCCCTTCACATGATTCCTCTGTTTCCTGTCCTCATATTTGATTCTAAACACAGCTGCTTCGACACTATAAAACAAACTTCTCTGAGAAAATGCTGTTCTATTTCTGAACCCTCTACCATGAGTATCATCAACCTGGACATGTAAAACCATAATTTGTGAGCTTTTCTAGGAGGCGTTGTGTATCTTTGGGTGGATGTTTATGAGAACAGGCAGTCAGGGAGCTGATACTCTTTCTTTAATCTGCAAGACAATGGTAAACCTGGTACCCTACCCCTCATAAATTAATGTCAGGTAACATAGTAAAGAACTGAACTCCACAGGACTATTATTGGGGTGTAGTAAATACACTGTACCTACGGCTTTTGGGCCCAGATCCTCAAAGATATTTATGTGCTTAACTCCCGTTGATTTCAATGAGAGTTAGGTGCCTAAATACCTTTGAAGATCTGGGCCTTGATAATTAATGTAAAGGTTGTTGTCAAAGTCTGATAGCTTGAAGAACTTAATGTTAGAAAAAGAGCATTCTCTGCCCATCAGGCTAGGAGAAAGGTAGCAGGAGATTTAAATTTTAACTGGAGAGTTCCTCTGGGAGTTGTAAAGTCACTTTATTCACAAAACTTGTTCCTATTATTAATTATTAATATTGTAGTAGTGCTCAGAGGTTGGCAAAGATGATGAGGTAGGCCAAGGATAACATAGAAATGTACAATAGAAACAGAAGTGAAAGCTGTCAAAGTGACATGGGCAGAAACTAAGACTGCAGCAGGATATCGGCAAAGATGGAAGGCAGTGGAGAAGTCCCTATGTTCTGCATGGAATAAAGAGGCATAAGAGAGAGAGAGAAGAGTGCCCAGAGGCCCCTATCGGGATTGGGGATCCATTGCACCAGGCACTGCTCAAACACACACAAAAACACAGGATGTCATGTAGGTGTCATTAATCCATGTCATATCAATCAACTCTGTCATTGTCTTGGATCCTAAATGCATCTGGCCTGTTTTTCCTGTTTGCCTTATTGCAAACACTGCCTAGAACTTAATATTCATAAATATTGTCCAACAATTAAATAATAAAATTAGAGCTGGTTGAAATATGTTGATTGTATGTTGTTTTTTATTTTTAATTTTCCATTATTTTGGGGGGAAATGGGGTAGTTTTGCTTTGTCTGTCTTATGAAAAACTGAAACCAAAATCTGTGAACAATTGTTTTTCCGTTTTCACAAAACACTTTTTTTAAGGGTTTGGAGGATTTGCTGAAAAGATTTCAGGCAAAATGGAGATTTTCCATTAAAATATTTCCTTAAAGAAAAGGCTGATTTTTGTTTAAAAAAAAAATGGTTTTGAACAAAACTGTCACCTAGCTCCAATGAAAACATATCTTGCCACGAGACAGCCATTTTCATTCTATTACATGCAAATTCAGCAAAATAAGTAAAAGCCAGACCTGCAAACAGTTACTTCTATGTGTAACTTTGCTCCCATGCAGGACTTAATGAGGCTACATATTACAATACAAATATTTATGGTGATAACCAATGTTGCTAACTCTTGAGATTTTATTGCAAGTCTCATTATACAGGTCTGTCTCATCTTACGCTGGGGTTACGTTCCGCGGTCAGCGCCTAAAGCGAAAACCGCGTATAGTCAAAATTACATTGAGTGTAATGGCGGGCAGAATCGCCCACCCTACAGAAACAGTATTTAAATTGTTATTTTTCTCTTTTTTTTTTGTTTTTTCTTGTTTTTGCCGACCGCATAAAGCTGAAATCGCACATGTTAAATCCGCCTAAGATGCGACAGACCTGTAGTTGATATTCTTCTTAAGGCCTCAGTTCCTGGGGATAAATAGGGGAACCTGATAAGTCTTCAGATATGATAAGGGCTGTTATAAAGAGGACTGTGATCAATTGTTCTCCATCTCCACTGAAGGTAGGACAAGAAGTAATGGGCTTAATCTGCAGCAAGGGAGATTTAGGTTAGATATTAAGAAAAACTTTCTAACTATAAGGATGGTTAAGCTCTGGAATAGGCTTCCAAGGGAGGTTGTGGAATCCCCATCACTGGAGGTTTTTAAGAACAGGTTGGACAAACAGCTCTCAGGGAAGGTCTAGGTTTACATGGTCCTGCCTCAGCGCAGGGGGCTGGACTAAATGACATCTTGCGGTTCCTTCCAGCCCTACATTTTTATGATACTATGTTTTTATAAGACTCTCAACTTCCATTTTAAAAGTAAATTTCTAATTCCCATGGTTTGGGAGAAAAGCTTGAAAACATGACTAGGGTGTACCAGAAGGCAAATAAAAAGAACCCAAAATGTACTATTATTTTTTAAATCTCATGATTTGGGGGCGGGGAGGGGGGAGCTGACCCATGATTTTTGAATGCTTGAGGTTGGCAAGGATTAAGCTTTTCATTTGGAAGATATCTGAGTATATTATAATTCAGGTTCTAGTCTATTTTCAAACACAGTCTAAGTCTAGAGGGTGTTTTATAGTATTGAAATCCCTCAAAGTGATGGAAATGGGAAAGTATCCCAGCCTTGTTATTTGTTTACTTTGGAAAATATTTTCTCAAGTGGCATCTTTAATGACTCAAAAGTGGACTTCCACACACAGGTGAGGTTTCCCTGTAGTGCAAATGAAAGACTTTCAAAAGGAAACTTCACATGAGATACAAACTTTTCAAAGTAAATAAACTTGGATCCAATTAGTTCTCATGTCCTTTTCATAAGGAATTATTTGGGATAAATTCTATGGCCAGTGCTATACAGGAGGTCAGACTAGATGATCACAGTGGTCCCTTCTGGCCTATCTATGAAACTACTCTGCCCTGTCAGACAGCAACTCTGGACCTTAGAGACCACTTAGGAGAGCATTGGTAAAGGAGGTATGCAAGGAGTTTGGGCCAGTCTCAGATGGAACTGACATAACACCCTAAACCCCCATGTTCATCCTTATAAAATGATTGTGTGGTATCCAATGCAAAGTTTGTCATGTCGGGTATCTTCAGAAGGCTCATGATGCACTAAGCATTGTTGTTATAGTAATGTTTTAGTAATGTTATAGGTTGTAATTTCATGTATATAGTTATGAGGCTGAAAATGTGTCCTCATGGCTTAAAACAAGCCCAAGCAAAAACTCTCCAAGAGCAGAGGGGCAGTTCACACCGCATCAGGGCATGTATGGGACAAACCCAGCCCAGCCTCACAGGAACAAAGGACACTGGCCTAGGCAGCAACAAAGGATCTGTTGGACTCTCGAGTGAGTCACCCCCCTTCCTTTGCGCAGTTTGGGATTACAATGAGGTAATGCTCACCTGACTCTGTTGGGGGGGGGGGGGGACAAAGCCAAGAGGGAAGAAAGAACATGATCAAAGGGAGAGACATTTGCCACGCTCTTCCTCTCTCTTCCACCTCCATCTATAGACATCACCACCAAGCGACTGAAGCGCTGATCAAAGGGGAGAGCCTGGCTGAAGGACAACCAGCCAGCCTGTGGTGAGAAGCATCTAAGTTTGTAAGGGCCCTGAAAGTGTTAAGATCAGCTTAGAATGCATTTTGCTTTTATTTCATTTGACCAAATCTGACTTGTTGTGCTTTGACTTATAATCACTTAAAATCTATCTTTGTGGTTAACAAATCTGTTTGTTTATTCTGCCTGAAGCAGTGCGTTAGGTTTGAAGCATGTCAGAGACTCCCCTTGAGATAACAAGCCTGGTACATATAAATTTCTTTGTTAAATTGACGAACTCATATAAGCTTGCAGTGTCCAGCGGGCATAACTGGACACTGCAAGACGGAGGTTCCTAGGGTTGTGTCTGGGACTGGAGGTATTGGCTAGTGTCATTCGATTGCACAATCCAAGCAGCTTACATGCCAGAGAGGCTGTGCGTGAACAGCCCAGGAGTGGGGGTTCTCACAGCAGAGCCGGGCAAGGCTGGCTCCCAGAGTCAAGGATTGGGGTGACCTAGCAGATCACCGGTCCAGATAACACCAGGGGAACGTCACACATATCCCTTAGCTACATATATGGAGCCAAGAAACTGTGTTGATGGGGGGACATTAGAAAACCAGGCTGGTATTTTAAAGTAGTGCCTAAGGATTTTAGCCTGTCAATGGGATTTGGGCACCTATCTCCCTTAGGGTCTTTTGAAAATCCCAGCCTCCTATATTATGGTAGTACTAATAAATAATCACTTCATGACAATGCCCACAAACAAAATTGGTATTAACTGGCTTCCTTGTTGGCAGGCTCCAAAAGAGGCCAAGGACTAAATAGACCAAGGAGACTGACTGACCCTCTCACATACAGAGGTGGTTTCTCCACTCCAGGGCTCAGTCTCCAAGGGTGTCTAGCTGGCACCTTTCACCAGTGCAGAGTTCACTGGGTTTTTTTAAAGAAAGGTGGAAAAAAGTGGTGAGTTACTCAAGTGACACAATGTTCCTGTCAAATATCCAATTGTAGAAAAGAGTAGATACCCAGAGGGAACAATACTGGCCTTTCCAGTGTGTCTTGGCATCCAAACAGGCTGGAAAGACATTGGTCTGGCAAAGACCAGTGCCGAGCCACAGCTTCCCAAAAATGTTTGCCTAATAAAAACAAGGAACAAAGCAATAGACGCCCATAGAGATCTTTCCAAAAGCAAGGGTTTGCATTATTAAATGCACTCACCTTCCCATTAATCTGTTCTTTATGATCCACTGTGTTTATCATTTGTCAATTCTCTCACAGTGTTACAAACAAGACACATACCTATGTTTAGCCTCAAGGAGAGGGTCAGTGGATTGTAAATTCTCCATGAAAGGAACAGAAGAGTGGAAAATTGGGTGTCTGCCATGGCAGGTTGTTTCAGATCCATGCAGTGTGCTGCAATTATGACTTTTATTGACATGGGGGAAGGAATTACGGAAATAGTCCCAGGGAAGAATGTATGTCATCAACTGCATGGATTTATGCTCTCAAAAGAATTTCTGTAGAGCTCTCACCATAGAGTGTTTTATGGAATGAATGTGTGGCCAACGTGTGCGTCCACGCATATCTATCTATTTATTTATTTGCATAGTATTGTGGTAGAATTTAGAGGTTGCAATCAGGATTGAGGTTACATTGTGCTAGGTGCTGCACAAACTTAGAGGAAGATATGGTACCTTCTCTCAAATTAGATTGCAAACTCTTTTTGAAGAAGACTCAACAAACACCTGTGACAAGGTAAAGTGAACCTAGTGTTGGTGGTGAAGGGTACCACGATAACAGCCCCAGAGCCTGTAGTCTTCTATCCCAGAATGGGAACAGCATGGGCAGTAGCAGGGCAAGCTTCCCTCATGCCACCATGCTTCACCCCTGACATGGAGGGGCCACTTCTCAGAGTGGGGGCATTGTTCATTATCCCTGGCCCATTCAGTCCTTGGCCTCACAGTTGAGTCTGCTCAGAAAATGTACCTGTTAGTGCCAACTCTGGGGTGATGCAGACGCAGATAGCTGTCCACTGGCTGCTAGACCAAGTCACGAATGGCACCAATTCTGGCTTTATGAATTTTTATTCTGCAAAAACTGAGATTCTGCACTATGGGGCAAGAATTTGGTCAACAGCACACTTTTGCCACTAATGCTTTAAAATGTGTTTTTTTTGTCAAAGAAAGATATGTACAGCTTCTACTCTGGAACAAATGGCAGATTTTACCCTGTGTGGAAATGTCCATATTCAACAGAGATTCTGCCTTTTCCCCAGTAAACTACCTTCCTTTTTTATTATTATCATTATTTTTTATTTACTTTTTTGCCACATGGAGAAAAATGTGAAGTGAAAACATGAAGGTTTGTTTGTCTCACGCACTCAACCCTGAAACGTGACATTCCTCCTGGTTTCATCAGTGGTGTGAATTTTTCCACTCTGCTTTCACATCTTGAGTTTATCTGGAAAGAATACAGAATGGGAAATGCCTGGCTGATTTGCTAGGGGAAGGGTTTGCTGTTCTAATAAAGACCAGGTTGTTTCCTAATATCTGGAATGTGCAGAAGGATTCAGCAGGCGAAAAAGAGGTATTGCTTGAGCCTTCCCAAACCTCCTCAACTTTTGAGGGGTTTGCAAAACTTTCTGAGTTCATACAGGCCTGATCCAAAGCCCACTGAAGCCAGGAGGAGTTTTTTTCCATTTTCTTTGGTAGGCTTTGGATTAGGCCCTAAATAAAACGGAGGGTATAATTCAAATCATTGCTTTTCAAGGAAGATGGAATAACGAACATGTATTTTTAAGTCACTGGAAGCCTGTGCTGTGTAAACAAGAAAACTTTCTGTTTGAAAGTCATTCTTGCCCAGCCTCGGCAGCGATCAAGGCAGTGCAGTGTTTCTTTTTTAAAAAAAGCAGGAAGCAGCCCAGAACTGTGTTTTGTCAGAACCAGAACCTCAGAGGTGTTGTGTTCTGTTGTGAATCGATAGAATTCAGTCCTCAAGGGGTTCTGCATTTGGCAAAGCAAGGACTCCTGCCCCTTATTTCAAGAATGAAGGGTCCCCTTGTGATCTCAGACTCTGAGTTCAGGTTCCTTTTCTATGCTCACTTTGTGCAGCATTTTAGTTAAAGAGCAAGATTGCTGTTAGCAGTAAGTGCTTTCAGAAAGGAGCACCGTGTAGCCAACTGTGAGTCAATGTCCTTATTTAGGCAGTGCAAGTAGGAGGAACTTAGCTGGATCCCCTCTCAGCTGATCAGAAAAAGCAAGCAGGCAACGTAACTTGCTCCGGTCACTCGCTCCTGTGCTCTGGAGCTGGCAGCACCTAACGGAATCCAAGGATTATCTGACTGATACTCCAACAATTGGGACTTGTAAAATAGACCCAGTAACAACTCCCCCCCTCCTTGGGATTTTTCCCTCTCTCCCCTCTGACTGTGGCGATAGACAAACATGTGAGGTTGGGAATAAATCATGTACTCAGAAGAAGGACCAACACCCAGCCAGGAGGATGACTCCTCAACAGAAGGCTAATCTGCCCAAGGGACAGAGCGAAGAAGACCCAAGAGTGTGGATGCAGGAGTGGGGGAAGGCAAGTACATGGCTGGCATGTTAAAGGGGAGATGAAAGCACAGCTGAGTTGTGTTTGGGGCTCCGGCATGTGCTTTAATTTGTCCGCAGAAACTGTGTGTTTCCATGCTAGGAACCAGTAAGCAAATCCCTTGGTCTTTTTCACATTCCTTCTACCCACTTCATTTTTTTCTTTATTTGCTTAACTTTCCACCACTTCTGTTTACTAAGCCCATGTTTATTCCCACTTAGAATCTGTCTGAAAACTTGTCTTTTTTCCTGAGTGTCCACAAGTTGCAGTGCCTCCATCTAAGGTGTTAGGTATTATTTTGTCTCACATGGTAGGTTTAACTTCTCAAGCCATTCAGCTGGCCTGTAACCTGCCTGTCATTCTCTCCATTAGAAAGCTGTAATAGGAGGTCATACAAATATCTCCCTACTCCATCTCACTGTGCACTAATATTCAACAATGAATCTCCATCAGCCCCTGGGCTATTTTATGGCTAAAAATAAAAGATGTGTGTTATCCCTAAAATCTGGAAAGGAGCAGATGCAGTTTCTGTTGGTGTCACACTGATCTTAGTAGTTTATTTCTATACAAATGATGGCATGATATCATTTAATCAGTGCTATGTAATATAAACAATCCAGTATTTGGCATAAAAGGGAGAAGTGTAGATGCCACTAGATTCAGAGTAACATCAACAGTCTTTGAAATGCTTAACTCACCACTCTATGCTTTTCACTTGGGATTTTTGGTAAAGATATTAGCCCGGGTCTCCTGATAACCAAAATTCTGCCTTGGGTTATTACAAACCCAAATCCCCCCTGCAGGTTCATTTAGCTACAAATGTCTTCTTCCTTTCTGAAACTGTTCTGTGGTGTCCCTGTTTAGTGTGAAACAACTGATGTGTTCCACTCCAGAGGTGGTTGCATTTCAGTGGTAGGTGAAGTGTTTCCTATGTAAGTAATGTTTGAGATTTTTTGGGATGTAATGTACTAGAAAAATATCACATGACAATGTTTCAAATGCTGGTCGATTCAGCTCTCCATCCACAAATAGCAGGTTAAGCTTCACACCTACTGTGCTAGCAGGACAGCTGCAGTGGGACAAGGGAAGCTATTTGTGCTAGCAACTGCGGGTGGAGGGGACTGTGTTCTCTGCCATATCTCTTAACATTGAAAAATAACAAACTTTTTTTTTTGGGGGGGGGGGGAGGGGGGGAATTTCAACACAAAAAGGTGGCTACCCTAATCTAAACCTATTATGAACTCTGAGCTAAGAGAGGTATGTCAGAGCTCTGCAGCTGCCTGTTTGCAATGCAATCCTAGTGATAGCGATGTTTTCAATGGCCTGATTATCAGTTTTGTCCCATGTGGCTGGGAGCTCAAAATCAAAGCACTGAGACTCAACAGCTTTGCAGAACTAAAAATGTTATTGATCATTGCTGCCCTGCCTGGGTATCCACACAGCACTGACGAGACCACCCAAGTCCTGTTCCACTATGCACTAGGCTCAGTGGGTTCTCTGGGGCCAGTCTCTTCTACAGTTGTTACAAAGTGCTGGCGCGCAATCTGGAGGGGATATCATCAGAACCGAAGTTCAACTTCTGGTCTCCTTTTCTCTGTGTCCAGGCCAGAACTGATCTTTTCTCCTACCCTTTCATATTGGGGCATCACTACCTGTTCATCCTCCATAGCAGCACCTTTCCTCAGTCATTCTGACAGCAAATCCAGCCAGCAAAGGCAAGTAGGAGTGAATATTAATGGATGTATCTCCTTGCCCCTGGGATTTAGGGATTAGGGATGGGCAAATTGATTCAAACAAAATAACCTTCCAGAACTTTTGTTCAAAACTTGAACATTTTCTAAAATTGAAAGAAAAGCTGGGTTAATTTTGTAATGTCTTTATTAGTTTTAAAATAATACATCATCATAATCTGGAATGTGGACAAGAAAAATAATTAAACTGTAAAAAAAATCAAAGGCCTGGTCTGATATACCTCCTCACCTCACAACACTGCGTCATGTAATGTTGGCCCCACATAACGTTTTTGTTGGCTTGACTGGGTCTATATTGCAGGTAGTGGCCCTGCAGATAATAAAGGATTCACTCAGAGAGACACTAAAGCAGCAAGGAGCTTCACTAGTGATATGCACAGCTTCTCAAAAGAACTATATCCTAACTAACAAAACACATTTCTCCAAGATTGAATTGTCAAATGGATCTTGAAAGAGAATTTGTAATAGCATCTTTTAGTGACTCCCAATAATTTACACATGCTCCTTATAGAAGAAAAGAGAAAATCTATCACGTTTACTCTTAAAAAAGACTTTTAATTTGCTGAAATCAACTTTTTCAGGGTATTACTATTTAGCTTTGAGCCATGTTATTCAAATATGAATTACATAGCAAACATTTAGAAATGAAATCTCACTGTTGTTTTTAGAACATGGCCAGCATGGGAGATACAGTGACTGGCAGTGTCTTCTGGCTCCTCTGTGTTCTAGCAACTAAATACAAGGCTTTGTAAAGGTCTCCTGGTGAACAAAATTGTATATGGCTTATCTTTTTCTTCAAGTTATTTTTGAGCATCTCTGTGGTTCCAACTGGGACCACAACCAGAATAAGTATAGAAAACATCAGGTTCTCCTGAAATTTCCAATTGCATGAGGCTGGGGTCAATGTTTGAATGTGGAGTGCTTCTCCAATCTGCCCCTCTTCATTGAGCCTTAGCTGCATAGGCCTTGGAAATGAGAAAGTCCTGGGACTACCCTTGCACTGCACACAAGTCTCCTGTGTGGTAATGTGTTACACTGCTACCAGGACTTCAATGAATGTGATCCAAGAGCTTCTATTCTAAACAAACACTAGTCAGGCTGCATCTTCTGCTTAGGTATATCAGATGATGAACACATCAGTATTTTTTTTTAATTTTTAGCCACCAGCCTGAAGACCTAGTGGACATTCACTCTAATTAGCCAAGAGATGCTGAGTCCCCTTATTCATAATCTATGTAGGATTCTGGACTTATTTTTAAAAATATGTGCATTTTTAAAAAAAATTCACAGTAGCAAACTAGACCTCTTCCACCCCAGGGCCCTTAGGGGAAGCATTGGGTCTAGCCGCTGATTGTTGTACTGCGTGTAGAATTGTTTATTTCTATACAAATTGCATCTTGGTATGAGAAATAAGGAAGGAAACTGCTTAGCTGATTTGCTGTTCTCAGACAACTATGCATGTTACAGCCGCTCACACCTAGACACAGCCACGAGAGTATCTGATATCAGCACACCTATATGACATCCGCCTCCATAGCCGCCTTGATTTCATCTGTACTGTCATCTTCAGACACCTACATGACACCAATTCACATGTACACTCATACACACCTACATAACCTACATTACATCTTCACACATTCCTACATTACACCAGTGCACTTACTCAGACCAATTACACACTCCTTCATGGATACTTATGCTACCATTCCAGAAACCCACATGCTGATATTACACTACTAAATCTACATACACATTCAAATCTGTACACTTCTGTAGTACAGTCAGAAACATCCACTCCTATTTACACCCACATTGTACTAGCACACACTTACACACATTCACACGGCCCCCAATCTTATTCACTCACTCCCGTGCTACCCTCACTTGCAGTCATCACAGCCACTGTGCACCAGTACTTTATTCCAGAAGTACCATCTCCAAATGGCAATAGGATTGTGCCAGCCAACCAGTGTTTGTCAGCTGGTATCATTCCAGTGGTTGGCAACTAAAATGTAGGTGTGGTCTTCCAGAGATGGTCCCTAAAGAATGGCTTGATCTGCACATCATTCATTGCCCATGGATTAAAGTTGGAGATTTGCAGGTTGCCAAATTCCCCTCGTTCTGTGGGTGCCCCTGGTTAGAGCTCTAATGTATACACGTTCTCAGGGGTACCCTCGTCACCATGGCACAAGAGGGTATCATCAACCCCATTACACAGGCGCTGGCCTGGCATGTGTGTTTTAGCAGAAATATATATGATCCTCCCCATCACTGCCAGGGGCCCAGATTTACCAGTAAATGTTTCAATCACTGGCATCAGAAAATGATGCTGTTGCTAATTTTCCTGTTTCCCCTCTCACTGAGATTGTCAGAGACTATACGTGAAAGTGTTGGGGGAGGGGGAGCCACTCTCTCTCACCCCGTTCTCTTCCCCTTCTACACCTCTCATCCCCCATCCCATAGTGAACAAACAGGCTGCTCAGATAAGAATTGGAAAAGTGACTGAGAAAGTTTCCAAAACCCAGTGTCCATAATCAGTCCCTCTGAAAACAGGCAGGGTGGGGTGTAGCCTATAATGAGAGAGAGAGAGAATCTGAAGGAAAACAGGATGTTTTTGTGATAACTTATTTTTCATAATTCTCATTGAAATGTTTGCTTTGTTCTGTTTTTGGAGTTGCCTGCAGCCTTTATTGGAGACGTGACAAGCCAAAGAACTTTGGGGGGGGGGTATGTTGTGGGGAGATACTGCTAGGTAGACAACAGATAGGAGTAATTTAATGACTGCTAGCATATCACAGAGCATAGTCCCTCTCTATATGTCTGGTGCAAATGCACCTGGGATGTTGTATTGAGGTTCTCAGTACTGAATACCAGACAGATTTTGACAAATTGCAAAGAATTCAGAGAAATGCAACAAAAACACTCAACACTGGAGGGATTGATTAAGCGTAGAGCTGTGGTGAACTCTGGGGGTAGTCAGTAAACTTCTTTAGGGTTTGTTCCCATCATTCTGGGGCCTTCTGCACCCGATAATGTGCCATGGCACTGTTTCCACTTTCACCTGACTCTGTTTTCACAAGAATGCCCCTAGTGATCAAACAAAACTAAACAAAACAAACAGGAAAAGCAGAAGACAGAAAATAATATATGAAAAAAAGCAGAATCATCTTGAAATAAAACATTTCTCAAAGTTTCCCATTGCCCATTGGCAGTTCTTTAATGCTGCACTAGAAATAGAGACATAAGAATTGATATATTAAAACAGCCCGATGGCCTGCAATCTGGTATCTCGAGCTGCTAACCTGAGTTGCCGAGTCTTCAATGCTATTTTAACTTGATTTAGCTAACCTTAGTTAAGAACACACCTTTTGTTGTAGTGTAGACACGCTTTGAGAGTGGCCAGTTGTGGATGCTCTAGAAGAAGGTGTTACCTCCCTCTTCACAATGGCACTCTTTTATGCAAGTTCATCCTATGGAACCAAATGTCTTCCTGAGCTGAACCTATTGAGAATTAGCAGTACTATATACTCTCAGATCTCTTTGCCCCTCTCTAATCTCTCTTTCACCACCTCTGTGGGCAACTCCTCCTTCCCCTCATTATGTTAGCTTCTCCCATTGTCTGTTCTCAGCCCTCTCACTGCTCTTTTACTCCCTGTTCCTTGCATGAATTCAAATAATACCTTTATGCTGATCACTCCCAAACCTCTGTCTCCACCCCAATCTTTCACCACCTGTTCAGTGATGTGTCTCCAACTGCCTCTCTTACAGTTCCACCCATCTCTTGCTGCCCTCTCAAAAACTAGCAAAAAAAAAAGGCACTTCTTTGGCCAAATCCTCTTGCTATTTACAATGGTTGTGTAAAATCCAGAGTTACTCCCCTGAAAATTATAAAGTTCAGATCCAGGTTTTGATTCTGGAATGTTGCTTTCCAAAGTTTGGGGGAGCTTGAATCTTTCGTGAGCCTATCTCAAGTTTTAAGAAGGCGTTGGAAGGTGGGTTCTACTTGGAAGTATTCATAGAATCATAGAATCATAGAATCTCAGGGTTGGAAGGGACCTCAGGAGGTCATCTAGTCCAACCCCCTGCTCAAAGCAGGACCAAACCCAACTAAATCAGCCCAGCCAGGGCTTTGTCAAGCCTGACCTTAAAAACCTCTAAGGAAGGAGATTCCACTACCTCCCTAGGTAACCCATTCCAGTTCTTCACCACCCTACTAGTGAAAAAGTTTTTCCTAATGTCCAACCTAAACCTCCCCCTCTGCAACTTGAGACCATTACTCCTTGTTCTGTCATCTTCTATCACTGAGAACAGTCTAGATCCATCCTCTTTGGAACCCCCTTTCAGGTAGTTGAAAGCAGCTATCAAATCGCCCCTCATTCTTCTCTTCTGCAGACTAAACAATCCCAGTTCCCTCAGCCTCTCCTCGTAAGTCATGTGCTCCAGCCCCCTAATCATTTTTGTTGCCCTCCGCTGGACTCTCTCCAATTTATCCACATCCTTCTTGTAGTGTGGGGCCCAAAACTGGACACAGTACTCCAAATGAGGCCTCACCAGTGCTGAGTAGAGGGGAATGATCACATCCCTCGATCTGCTGGAAATGCCCCTACTTATACAACCCAAAATGCCATTAGCCTTCTTGGCAACAAGGGCACACTGTTGACTCATATTCAGCTTTTCGTCCACCGTAACCCCTAGGTCCTTTTCTGCAGAACTGCTGCCCAGCCATTCGGTCCCTAGTCTATAGCAGTGCATGGGATTCTTTCGTCCTAAATGCAGGACTCTGCACTTGTCCTTGTTGAACCTCATCATATTTCTTTTGGCCCAATCCTCTAATTTGTCTAGGTCCCTCTGTATCCTATCCCTACCCTCCAGCGTATCAACCACTCCTCCCAGTTTAGTGTCATCTGCAAACTTGCTAAGGGTGCAGTCCACACCATCTTCCAGATCGTTAATGAAGATATTGAATAAAACTGGCCCCAGCACCGACCCTTGGGGCACTCCAAGTTGTCCCCATTCCAGTTGGCAGGTGGGTGAGCAATGCAAGGAGGGGACTTCTTTTCATGCTGTGTGCTTTGTAAGGGTCACTGCTGATTAGCCTGTTTTTTCCACCAGCCAGTTCTGAGAATGCCATTTAGTAAATCCAAAACTGTATAACACTAACGTGATGCTTATAAGGCATAAAGGGATTAATGTTCAACTCTAATGAAATCCAGATGCACACAGCTGCCTCTTTTCAAGCTCTCTTCCATTGCCAAGTTGCAAATGAAATGATTTAATTAATGTAAATACACGGGACGCACCAGACTCAGAATAGCTATAATATCTACTACATACTTAAACCCACAAGGTACCAAGGCCATTGGGTTTCTGTTGACAGCTCATGCAGTAGGGAAGACTTAGTTATCCACAAACCAACTCCATTTGCAAATAATTCATTTGTGAGATAAACCTCATGACCTTCTGCAAAGGGCTCTGATGCAATAGAGCTGGGGAAACCTAGCAGAGGAATAAAGTTGCTTTTATTAATCAAAGAAAGCAAATGTCTGTGTAATGAATTGGTGGGTCTCAGCCCAGTTCCTAATGGATAGGTGTCCACATCACTAAAACCACCAGCACAAATAGCAGTAGATGGCCTCTTTGATGGTAGTCTCGTCTGAGGGCATGTCTACACTGCAATTAAAAACCCATGGCTGGCCCGTGCCAGCTGACTCACGCTCGCAGAGCTCAGGCTAAGGCACTGCTAAATTGCGGTGTAGCCATTCAGGCTTGGGATGGACCCTAGGTTCTAGGACCCTGTAAAATGTAAGAAGCCCAGGGCTCAGACTGCAGCCCAAGCCCAAACATCTACACTGCAGTTAAACAGCCCCTTAGCCTCAGAGAGCCCGAGTCAGCTGACAAGGGCCAGTCACAGGTGACTACCTGCAGTGTAGACATACCCTAAGAGACCAAAAATTCAATGGCTCATGCAGACAGAACTTCCTTCTCACCCCTAGGGGCTGAGCAAAGGAAGGTTGGTGCTGCAGCATTCTACCCCAGAGTTGGTCGTATTTTAGTGGAGGGGAATGAGATATCTGAAACCTTTGGGAAATGGGGATGGAGCTGGGGTATCATATCATGTTCCCAATGGACTTGAAGTATTACTGCCTCACATAGTGTTTATTGTTGGCCTTTTCTCTCCCTTGCATGGTTATATTTTCCTTTTTCTCACCCCTCTCATGGTGTACTGTAAAGTCTCAGCCCCTGCCCGCCAGAGCAGAAAGGAACAAGCCTGACTCTCAAACTCAGATCATAGAATCATAGAAAATTAGGGGTGGAAGAGACCTCAGGAGGTCATCTAGTCCAAACCCCTGCTCAAATCAGGATCAACCCCAACTAAATCATCCCAGCCAGGGCTTTGTCGAGCTGGTCCTTAAAAACCTCTAAGGATGGAGATTCCACCCCTCCCTAGGTAATCCATTCCAGTGCTTCACCACCCTCCTAGTGAAATAGTTTTTTCTAATATCCAACCTAGACCTTCCCCACTGCAACTTGAGACCATTGCTCCTTGTTGTGTCATCTGCCACCACAGAGAACAGCCGAGCTCCATCCTCTTTGGAACCCCCGCTCAGGTAGTTGAAGGCTGCTATCAAATCCCCCCTCACGCTTCTCTTCTGCAGACTAAATAAGCCCAGTTCCCTCAGCCTCTCCTCATAAGTCCTGGGGCCCCAGCCCCCTAATAATTTTCGTTGCCCTCCACTGGACTCTCTCCAATTTGTCCACATCCTTTCTGTAGTGGGGGGCCCAAAACTGGACACAGTACTCCACATGTGGTCTCACCAGTGTCTAATAGAGGGAAATAATCACTTCCCTCAATCTGCTGGCAATGCTCCTACTAATGCAGCCCAATATGCCGTTAGCCTTCTTGGCAACAAGGGTACACTGTTGACTCATATCCAGCTTCTCTTCCACTGTAATCCCCAGGTTCTTTTCTGCAGAACTGCCGCTTAGCCAGTCAGTCACAGCCTGTAGCAGTGCCTGGGATTCTTCCGTCCTAAGTACAGGACTCTGCACTTGCCCTTGTTGAACCTCATCTGTTTTCTTTTGGCCCAATCCTCCAATTTGTCTATGTCACTCTGGACCCTATCCCTACCCTCCAGCATATCTACCTCTCCCCACAGCTTAGAGTCATCCACAAACTTGCTGAGGGTGCAACCCATGCCGTCATCCAGATCATTAATGAAGATGTTGAACAAAACCCCCTGGGGCACTCCGCTTGATACCAGCTGCCAGCTAGACATCGGGCCGTTGAACACTACCTGCTGAGCCCGATGCTCTAGCCAGCTTTCTATCCACCTTATAGCCCATTCATCCAATTCATACTTCTTTAACTTGCTGGCAAGAATACTGTGGGAGACCGTATCAAAAGTTTTGCTAAAATCAAGGTATATCACATCCACCACTTTTCCCATATCCACAGAGCCAGTTATCTCATCATAGAAGGCAATCAGGTTCGTCAGGCATGACTTGCCCTTGGTGAATCATAGAATCATAGAATCATAGAATCTCAGGGTTGGAAGGGACCTCAGGAGGTCATCTAGTCCAACCCCCTGCTCAAAGCAGGACCAAACCCAACTAAATCAGCCCAGCCAGGGCTTTGTCAAGCCTGACCTTAAAAACCTCTAAGGAAGGAGATTCCACTACCTCCCTAGGTAACCCATTCCAGTTCTTCACCACCCTACTAGTGAAAAAGTTTTTCCTAATGTCCAACCTAAACCTCCCCCTCTGCAACTTGAGACCATTACTCCTTGTTCTGTCATCTTCTATCACTGAGAACAGTCTAGATCCATCCTCTTTGGAACCCCCTTTCAGGTAGTTGAAAGCAGCTATCAAATCGCCCCTCATTCTTCTCTTCTGCAGACTAAACAATCCCAGTTCCCTCAGCCTCTCCTCGTAAGTCATGTGCTCCAGCCCCCTAATCATTTTTGTTGCCCTCCGCTGGACTCTCTCCAATTTATCCACATCCTTCTTGTAGTGTGGGGCCCAAAACTGGACACAGTACTCCAAATGAGGCCTCACCAGTGCTGAGTAGAGGGGAATGATCACATCCCTCGATCTGCTGGAAATGCCCCTACTTATACAACCCAAAATGCCATTAGCCTTCTTGGCAACAAGGGCACACTGTTGACTCATATTCAGCTTTTCGTCCACCGTAACCCCTAGGTCCTTTTCTGCAGAACTGCTGCCCAGCCATTCGGTCCCTAGTCTATAGCAGTGCATGGGATTCTTTCGTCCTAAATGCAGGACTCTGCACTTGTCCTTGTTGAACCTCATCATATTTCTTTTGGCCCAATCCTCTAATTTGTCTAGGTCCCTCTGTATCCTATCCCTACCCTCCAGCGTATCAACCACTCCTCCCAGTTTAGTGTCATCTGCAAACTTGCTAAGGGTGCAGTCCACACCATCTTCCAGATCGTTAATGAAGATATTGAATAATCCATGTTGACTGTTTCTGATCACCTTCCTCTCCTCCAAGTGCTTCAAAATGGATTCCTTGAGGACCTGCTTCATGATTTTTCCAGGGACTGAGGTGAGGCTGACCAGTCTGTAGTTCCCCGGATTCTCCTTCTTCCCTTTTTTAAAGATGGGCACTATCTTTGCCTTTTCCAATCATCCGGGACCTCCCCCGATCACCATGAGTTTTCAAAGATAATGGCCAATGGCTCTGCAATCACATCAGCCAACTCCCTCAGCACCCTCGGATGCATTGCATCTGGCCCCATGGACTTGTGCATGTCCAGCTTTTCTAAATAGTCCTTTACCTGTTCTTTCACCACTGAGGGCTGCTTACCCCCTCCCAACACTGTGCTGCCCAGTGAAGCAGTCTGGGAGCTGACCTTGTCTGACCTTGTCTGTCAATTGTCACTAGGTTGCCTCCCCCATTCAGTAAGGGTTCCACACTTTCCCTGACCACCTTCTTGTTGCTAACATACCTGTAGAAACCCTTCTGTTTACCCTTTACATCCCTTGCTAACTGCAACTCCAATTGTGCTTTGGCCTTCCTCATTACATCCCTGCATGCTCAAGCAATATTTTTATACTCCCCCCTAGTCATCTGTCCAAGTTTCCACTTCTTGTAAGCTTCCTTCTTGTGTTTAAGCTCACCGAAGATTTCTCTGTTAAGCCAAGTTGGTCGCCTACCATATTTGCTATTCTTTCTGCACATTGGGATGGTTTGTTCCTGCAA
Source organism: Platysternon megacephalum (assembly GCA_003942145.1). Classification (NCBI taxonomy): domain Eukaryota; kingdom Metazoa; phylum Chordata; order Testudines; family Platysternidae; genus Platysternon; species Platysternon megacephalum. The sequence continues at coordinate 23,014,754 of QXTE01000005.1, read as the reverse complement.
CCTCAATAAGACTTCTTTAAAATACAGACAGCTCTCCTGAATTGCTTTCCCCCCTCATATTAGCCTCCCATCAGTTCCCTGAGGGGGTCAAAGTCTGCTTTTCTGAAGTCCAAGGTCCGTATTCTGCTGCTCTCCTTTCTTCCTTTTGTCAGGATCCTGAACAAGACCATCTCATGGTCACTGCTGCCCAGGTTGCCACCCACTTCTACTTCCCCTAACAATTCTTCCCTGTTTGTGAGCAGCAGGTCAAAGGCGCATGGCCCCCTAGATGGTTCCTCCAGCACTTGCACCAGGAAGTTGACCTGGATTGTCTGTGTACTGCATTGCTGTATTGCTCTCCCAGCAGATGTCAGGGTGATTGAAGTCCCCCATGAGAACCAGGGCCTGTGATCTGGAAACTTCTGTTAGTTGTCCAAAGAAAGCCTCATCTACCTCATCCTCCTGGTCTGGTGGTTTATAGCAGACGCCCACCACGTCATCACCCTTGTTGCTCTCGCCTCTAAACTTAATCCAAAGACTCTCAACAGGTTTGTCTCCAGTTTCGTACTGGAGCTCTGAGCAATCATACTGCTCTCTGATTCCCTGTGTATAGCAGCATGAAATAATCCCACTTGCCCACCCAACTGTCCATACATTTGTATTTTTAATATGGAAGCAGTCGAGAGAATTGTGCCAGAAGAAAAAACAGTGTGTGTGTTTTTTTAAAGGCACAAAGGCATGTGTTACATTCTTCCATTCCTTGGGTTTGGCGGCTATGCAACTTTTTCATTTGGCTAAATCTTGGTTCAGTGAAGAATTTATTTGCACTTTAGAAAAAAACAACTCTGTTCATCATTTACATTGGACTCATTGATGAATTTTTATACATAGAAATCCAATAAGTTCCCTCCCATTATATATACATCCGACTTCACAGTAGGGGCTTCTATTCCAAAGTCCCAGCCTTCATTAAAAGGTTTAAAAGGCATTTTTAAAGTCTGTCTGCATTGGTTTCCCATGCAGGGCTTCTTGGTTGTTTCTTTGGAATTGTTTAAGGGCAAATTCATTACTGGAAATCATCCAGGCCTGATGGTAAAAATAATAAATATGTAAAAAATGAGAGAGACTCTTTCACAACTGGAGAAGCAAGAAACCGTTTCCTAAGAAAGAACGTTCCCAAGTAACTGACAGATGCCTCCAACCCTGGGGGAGGGAGTAAGGAGATGAGAGTAGAGACACTCTACTGTCAAGAGAGTCTGTCCTGGTCTTTCTTGGGAAGACAAGTGACAAGGGAAAGTAATATTAAAAAAAAATAGACTCTCTGGAATCTTTGAAAAGAACATCTCCATATGAGGCACTCCGATACTGTAGTGATAGGTGTGCAGTAGAACCTCAGAAGAACAGAACAGAACCTTCCTTTGTAGAGGGAATGTAGCAAATATTTCAAATATTAATACCTAGAGATCAGAGATGAGTCTCAGTTTGGATAGACTAAGAACTGCTCAAGGCTTGAACTAAAGCCTGTGGGAGCTTTGTGCATGTTAAAAAATATTTAGCTAAGTTTACAAACTAATGTTTCACTTTTTCTGCTTCTTGTGGCCCTCTTAACTTGGACTTGAGGGGAAACCAATGAACTCCCATTCCAGAGGCTTCTTTTGCTGTATAATGACCTGGCCAGAAACAGGAAGAACTGGGCTCTTCTAAGATGTCTTTACTTATTGATTTCTTTAGTGCCTGCCAACTTGTGATTTAATTGTTTTGATGCACACTGGAAAGATGTGAAAAGCTTGGTCTTCTCTTGTGAGACTCTCAGCCCAGTTACTCAGGCAGATAGGGATGAGAAAAGCTTCTGAATTTCTGGGTGCCTCTTTGAACTGAAACTCAAATGTTCAAGACCTGATCCTGTTGAAGTCAATGGTATGACCTTGCGGGAACAGGAGCAAATACTTAGTGGGTCATGTGCCACCCTGTAGCGGGGTGGTCCCCGCTCCTGCCCTGAAGGGCTTAAGACAGCCCTGGGACAGGACTGTGGCAAGGGGAAAAGCTGCTAGGCTGATTGGGGAAGCAGCTGCAGCTGGGCCACGCCCCAATTAGGCCTCAGCTGGCCTTTATAAGAAGGCTTTGAGCCAGGAGCCCAGGGGAGTCTCTCTCTGCCTTCAGAGAGAGAAGGGCCTGGCTGCAGGGAGCTAAGGAGTCTTTCTCTGCCTTCAGAGAGAGAGAAGGGCCTGGCTGCCGGGAAACTCAGGGTGCCTAGAGTGAGGCAGGGCTGGGGAAAGGCCAGAGGGGCTGGAGAGCTCCAGGCTGGCAACTCCCTAGGCTGCAGGGCCTTGTCCAAGGCCCCAGAAAGGCACTGGGTTCCAGAGAGGGGCAGCAGGTCCAACCCCAACCTAGCCTATGATGAGTGGCTGACACTGCAGTCTGCCCCAGGGCGTGGGGGCTAGTTGGTGACTGGCAGTAGCCTATGACTGAGGCAAGGTGGGGATAGTGGGTGGGGGTTCCCCTGGGAGGGGGAGACCCAGAGAAAGGGGCACTGGGGTCCTGGGAGGGACACGGGCCAGTGGCAAGCCGGATCACCAGCCTGCAGGGGGCGCTCCAGGATGCTGGAAGAGCTAATTCCCTGGACGACTAGCAGGGGGCGCTGCAGGGGTGAATCCGCGCTCCCTTACACACCCATATAAATACCCTAGAACGTAAGCCACTGAATAAATTACACATACAAGAAAAAAAAAATGATCGAGTACTCAAGCTGCCTCTTGTTAGGAAGAGGGCACCTTACTTTGTGCTTATACAATGCTCTGATCCTAACTGGGGACTCTAGGTTCTATCACAATCCACATAATAACAATGCAGTGTGCACAGCAATACATTGCCCTGAGGATTGCGAGGAAACTTTACATACTTCCAGCTGCACCATAAATTGGTTGGTTCATTAGGGGTAAACACATATAACAGAATGAAATATCCTAGTTAGATAGAAACATACAAACAAGGCTCTAAAAACGGGATCTAAAACCATTAAAGCTTAGGAATAAGACTGCACTTGGCTACTTGTTAAAGAAAATAAACAGTTCTAAAACTTCACTTTATCTGTTAAGAGTCACCATGTCTATAACTGGCCAGTGTATCTTCCAGTCTGATCTTTTATTTTCTGTACAGGATGGTATTTTACTCTGATAGGATGTCCCCCAAAATACAGACAGACACACCCAAGTGCTGAACTTCTAGATTTATGGAGAAAAGAGGAGGCTTGGATGTTTGCAGCAGTAGAGGCTCTCATAAATTATCACAGATTCTGTCCATCACCACAGTGTCAATGGGCTGAAGCCTGGAAGTATCAGGAATTTTGCTTCCTTTGTATGTCAGTTCTCTATTCCAGCAGGAATCATCTTTCTGTCTGTGATGTCAGATAATGAAGTGACTGCTATCTAGCACCATGAGTTCTTGGACCATGACAGGGACTCCTAAGCACTACTGCAATATAAATAATAATAATATCTGTCCTTACTCTTCTGCTCAGAACTATGGGATTCCTTTCTAAAGAACTTCAACCTGTTTAGGTTTAGGTGCTGTTGCCAGTCACTGAGTTTGTGGGTCATTTACAATTCTCATAGGACTATCCTTCAGCCTGCAGGGCAATTAAGACTCCTGAATTTGTTTTAGGATTCTAATCTCAACAGTGCAACTCTGCAGCCTCATGATACAAACAGCACTACATACTGATGCACCGTGAGGATGCTTGTATAGCAATGCTCCATTGGGAACAACTAGCCTTGCAGCACAGAGTCTGCTGAGAGAAACCCTAGGTGTTTCTTAGACTTCCAAAGCTTTCATACAATCAAGCTGTGTTTAGTAGCCACCGGCCCAGAACCAAACTTAGCCAAGTTTGAGGCAGTTCCGAACCATGACGTTTGGATCAGGATCATCTGACCCTTCACAAAGTTGCCCTGGGCAGAGTTCTCTCCAGCGGAAGGTCTGTTTGCTTGAGCTTTGCTTACATCAGCAACAGCTTTTGTCCTTTTGAGGGCATCATTTTTGCCATTCATTTTTATGTTGTTCCAGGGATCCTGAGCATAACCCTGCAGGTATAAATAATTCATGGGAGCTGAAGAGATGAAATGGAACAGGATAGTGTGGGTCAAACTATTCCCTGGTCACATCTCCTGGAAAACCCACTTGGCTGTTGGCAGATGAGTTCCGCCCCTCCCCGACCCGCTGATAATTTTAAAATAAATTGGTAGGGTTCCATTTCTTGGAAGGAAATGAAGCTATTTTCAAAGCACGTCCTTCAAATGTGATTTAGCACCATCAGGCTCTGCATATTTTAAGAAATGTTTGGATTTGGATTTTTTCTTTTGGAGAAATAAAAAGTAAAGAAAAGCGATTAGTAAAATGCCAAGTGAAAATGAGCTTGTGTAAAACAGCTCAGATAAATATATACAACCAATCTTCTTAGCTCTCAGTTCACCTCAGCTGGCTCTTTCTCTGGTGGGGCTTTCGTCCCCAGATAACATGCTGTGGCCACCCAGTGTTATTTATGCTTCCTCCTTTGACTAATTGTGGCACCAAGAAGAGACTGAAGGGTTAAAGAAGCCTGACTATTGTTCGTAGGGAAAAGTTAATGCTTTACCATATGCCTCTGCTGGCAAAATCCATCCCAAGAACTAATAAAACGGCTGCTTTCCACTGGCACCTCCCTTCTAAGTATGGAATAGTTTTCCCTTTCAAAGTGAAATAACATGAAATACTAAAATGTCCTTACCTGACATGGAGCAATATGGCACAGCTGGGCTAGTCAGTTTTTAACTTGTGATATTAGCCAGTAAGGCACTGAAAATGTGATGGTGTTGTGACTGGAAGATTTTCAGAGCAACAATATGGGCAATAGTTACAGGATAGTCATATGAACAGGCTAGTAGGTATGTGAGCCACAGCCTTCTACTGGATGATTCAGAACTCTTAACTCCATGTCATATGTCCTATACTGTTGTTAATGGGGATTCTCCTTCAGCTCAAGTGGCAAGGGTCTGTACTTTTGGAGCAGGATAATCTGAGTTCAATCCTCCCTGATGCCAGGCAGCAAAAAAAAAAAAAAAAAAAAAAAAAACCGCGATCGCGATCGCGATCTCGATCTGCGGCGGCAATTCGGCGGGAGGTCCTTCGCTCCGAGCGGGAGTGAGGGACCCTCCGCCGAATTGCCGCCGAATCGCTGGACGTGCCGCCCCTCTCCCGAGGGGCCGCCCCAAGCACCTGCTTGGTCAGCTGGTGCCTGGAGCCGGCCCTGGGCAGGGACTGGGTCTCACTTGTGGTTGTTTACAATTAATAATTTGTAATAATAATTGTGGGGGAATGTTTCTAGTGATTAGAGGAGGGGGCTGGAGTAAGGAGACCTGGGTTCTCTTTCTAACTCTGCTACTGCTTCTTTGTGCTATCTTGTGTTAGTTACTTAAGCCTTTTTGAGCCTCAGTTTCACCATGTGTAAAGTGGGCACTCTAATGCCTATCTACTGTATGTAACAAGGATGCTGTGAGACTTAATTGATTCATGTTTGTAAAGTGCTTTAAGATCCTCAGATGGAAGACACTATAGAAAAGCAAAGCATTAGTGTATGTCTAGAGAAGATATAAAACGACCAATGGCACCTTTGCTGAGACTGGGTAGCATCCCACTTCTTGCAATGGTGGAAACTCAATCATGATCATATAGAGTTGTGCCAGTTTGGGTGCTGGCCCACAAGTAGGTAATGTACTAAAAGGGAACTCTTAAAAACAAGTCATCCTTTTTCCAAGACGGGGTTTGCTTGTCTATTATAAAGCTATCCCGTCCCTACTTACACACACACATGCCACTGGAACAGAGGTTATAGCCTTGTGTAATACAAACACCCCAATGTGGCATTCATTCCTGGGACTGGAGTAGCTGAAGAAAGAAGAGAATCATAGTTCAATGCAAGTGGTGACTCCTCCAGCCAGTAAAATGTTGTTGTCCCTGAAATGAAAACCTGGCAGATTAACACCACAAGTTGAGCCCATTTCATTTTCTCCTGGGTATTCTGAATATTGGGAAGAGGCCCACCCCATGCTGTGGGATGGAATATCTGACACAGGGGTGATGTTTGTCGGCAAAGTCCAGCACTGCACAGAGGCAGAGAGAGCAGAATAGCAGAGGTTGCAGATAATAGAACCAGAACCAGAATTCTGGGCACCCAAAAAGGAAGAAGGAAAAAAAATTTCCCTCTTAGTTCGTGAGTGAAAGTAGAGCAGGACAAAAGTGCAGCCTGTGGCCAGAAGTGCCCCACTGACACCAGAGGCTGAAATCATGTGACAACAGCTTACAAGAGTTCAGAGTCAACAAGTCTGAACCTGAAATTTTCCCGGGCTTATCCCTGAACCCAGGATCTCAACATGATTCACAACATTTAATTACCTGGGCCTCAGAGACCCCTATGAGGCAGGGAAGTACATTATTAGCCCCATTTTACAGGTGGGGAAAGTGAGGCAATGTAAGTTGTCCATAGTCAGTAAGGGCTAGATTGTGCCATATAGGCAGAGCCCTGCATTGGGGACAGGGAGAAATGGCAGTGCCCCAGAGAGAGTACCAGAGATGTGGTGCCTGTACAGGGCAGAGTACTTTCCAGTGTGCTCCTGTGTGCAGGGGAGCACACAAATTCTACACTTCTTTGAAGGGTGCAGCATACCCTACCCCACCAATGCATTGCGGGGGGGGAGGGTGCTGCCTACTTCACAAGCTTTCAGGGAGCTGTGCTCCCAGTGAGAACATCGCACTTCCCGGAGAGCAGGGGCTACAGTTTTGGCCAGGGCCGGATTAACCTTTTGTGGGCCCCCATGGAGACAATGGAGCATGGTGCAGGGAGGTCAGTTCCCAGAGCAAGGGGCCAGCCAGAGGCAATGGGGCCTGGCATGGCAGGGGTGGCCCCGCTCCGCCCAATGCAAGGGCACTATTTACAAACCGGCAGTTGCCAGATGCACAGTGGCCTGCCCAGCCCTGTGCTGCCAGGGCTGGTCCCAGGGCCAGGAATCAATCCCCTCGGGAGTGGTGCGATCAGCCAGGCCAGGGCCTGCCCCGGCCAGGGTCCCTCAAGACGCACTTGCCTGGAGGCACCTAACCAAGCCCGCCACACTGTTCCCCCCACACACACCTGGCTGAGACCGGCCAGGCTTCTGCACCAGCCCCAGGCGGCTCAGCTCCGGGGAGATAGGTGGGGCCCCACAGGTGGTGGGAAGCAGAGACTGCCCAGAGCCAGAGGTGCACTGGGGTCCGGCCAGGGGGCTGAGAGGAGCAGGGGGTGGGGCCAGGGAGCGGAGAGGAACCTTTGGCCAGCCGGCGGGCAGGCCGAGAGGAGCAATTGGTGGGCAGGGGGAGACAGCAGGGTCTCGGGGTGCAGTGCAAGCAGAGCAGGCTGGGGCCCCTTCTGAGCATGGGCCCGGCTCCATGGAGCCACTGGAGCCATTGTAAACCCGGCACTGGGCTGATCCTGCCACTTGCTGCACAAGGAAAGGAGCCTCTTTTCCCCTTCCCCATCACTTGGCAGCCACATGAGGTCTAGGCTGCATCTAGGCCAAAGTGGGTCCGTGCAGAGTGGGAAGTAGAACCCGGGATCCTGATTTCCCATCCCTTGCCCTAACCACCAGAGGAGTCTGCCCCTGCATGCAGGATGGCCAAGGGGCAAACAGCCTCAGGGATGTTGTGCATGGGAATGTAACACTCAGAAATATAAAGCATCCCCAGTTCCTTTCCTTTAGCACATGGAGGACCATATTGCACAACCCTTACTCTTCTTCACTTCAGTGGCATTACTCATGTGAGCCAGCACTCCCCAACGTATGGTCCTCCTGAGTATTACTGCTCAGGTACGTGAAGGAATTTCCCTGAGCTATTCACTGGCCTTATGAGGGTTTATGTTTGGTCATAATAATGATTTCTAGCTGCACAAACACCAAGTAACCACACCATCAAGCAGCAAAATCTGTCTGAAAAATAGAGGCACAGGCATGCACTGGCAGAAGAATGGAGCTGAGCCACTCAAGTGCGACAATGGGAAGCATTGTGCCTCTTGGTGGTGCCTTCTGAAGGACCTCACTGAGCAGGGGGCTCGCCTCCTGCCCCTCAACTCAAGAAGAGGCAGTGTGCGCTCCCTATCCCTGTCTGTGCAGAAGGTGGGATGAAGTCAGGGTTCCACTTGCTCTTTGTCTCTCCTTAACCCTTTTGGGGGGTGCTAGCCAGGACTGCAGTTGTGGCAGTCCCCGGGGGTGAGGGGGGGAAAGGCGGAAGCTTGCAAGAGCAATAAGTTGTTGAACTGTCTAAATTCTAGGGGCCTGACTCTCCCCTGCCTTGCACCTTGTTCTGTCACCTCCACCTTTTCAGAGAGGAGGCAGAGCTGCATGTTGGCATTTTGCAAGCACTTCAGACGTGTGCAAATGAAAGCTCAAGGTTCAAGATGGGAGAATCGGGCTCTGTTGATCTGCACCCGCAAGTGATTGTTGTCCCCAAAATGCACTCTCAGATATGTTCAGGAGCAATTTTGGAGGCTTTTTTGCCACGTTAGCCTATGCTGCCTATACAAGCAAGGCACTGAAATGTCCTGGTAAAAGGGGCAACAACTATTGGCCATTGCTTGTTACTGAAGATCAACTTCACTTTCCCATCTGAGCATAAATATCCCAGTGCTGGCGCTGGGATAACGCAGGAACTGCCAAAGCAGCAGTGTAATTCCAAACCCCTCTCTCCAAAGCTCTCTCTCTCTTTTATTGTCTTTACTTAGCCTTACAAACCAGAAGCAGAATGTTCTGAGCTCTGGGGAAATTAAAGTTTCCCCTGAGAATCCACTCATTTCAGGTTGGCTCCTCAGCAGATGTAAACTGGCCGAGGGCAATTGACTTCAATGGAGCTATATACCAGTTGACCCCAGCTCAGGATCTGGTCCCTTGTCCTTTGTTTTGTTTTGTGGAGTAGACCGGCCTGGGATTTAACTCCGAGGTGTTTGTTGAAATTTGTCACCTTAACCTCCACTTTGACTCCCACCCAACTGTCACTCACTCGCTTGAGAGCAAATATCAAAAGTTTGGGGGAGTTTTTCAGCCCCTCCACTTTGAGCCAACATCTCCCTGCCCCGGCCACTGGGACCTCAGTGCAACCTTCTCCATGATCAGTGGCATTTAGTGAGAGAATCCTGAAAGGATGTGAGCTGCATGCTAGCAGGCTGGTACAGGAAGCAGCTGTTGGTGTCAGGAACTGGTTCATACAAAACACATTTTCCCAGAGAGGCTGTTTCATTAAAATCTGCTCCTGGCCGGCTCTGTCACCATACGGGTTACGTTGACCTGTCTGTTGCTGACAAATGCAAGGAAATCAACTAACAATGCATCATAATGATCATCATCATCATGCTTGTGCTGACTATAGCTTCTTTCACCAGGCAGGCATCGGGGAACGGATTTGAAGAAAACAGACACTCCTTTGTCCTGCTCCAGACCCAAACACAACAAATCTATTTGAAGGGTCACTTTTGGATGAGAATTTGGTCTTTTCTTCTTCTAATAGCAGCTCACTAAGGAGAGCAAGGCTGTGAAAGCACTCCTCGTACACCACCAGAGGGGCTCCTGGTGTGACAGGAGTGAGGCATGTGGCAGTGTGTGTAGATTGTGCTGCACTGACGAAGCAGCTTTTCATCTGAATATCTGAGGGCTTGGAAAAGTGCGGGAACTGCTATCCCCATTTTACAGATAGGTCAGATGACTTCTCAAAGGTCATGCAGTGAACCATAGTAGTCAGGACTAGAACCAAGATTTCCTGGCTCCCATTCCCCCATGCTAACTATTACTCCATATGCCCTATACTCCACACTGCACGTAAATAGCAGGACTTCATTCTCCACGGTATTTAAGCCAGCACTTTTCCCCAGCCCTAAAGTCACTTTAAAAGGAAACTGAGTAGACATAAGTCATCATAAAAATGACCAGTCACTGTTTTCAAGGTGATCTAATTCCAGATTCCCATTCACACAAAGCCTTCATCTCTTTCACTCCCTCTGTCTCTTGATTCTCTAAATAAAAGGCAAATGGAACATCTAAAAGCACTTTGCGAGACTGTCCTCCGTTCACATAAACAGAAGAGAAAACATCATGGAGCAGATGGCAGAAGAGTCTCACGTCAAGAGACTTTTGTTGGAATGCTGCTGGTAACACAAAGTCATTATTAACTGGAAGGGAAGCAGCAATTGATTTCATATGGATGGCTCTGAGCCCAAGTTTTTGATTTATTGTTCCTCTACTTTTACTTGATTCTTAAATAAAGCCCCTTCAGAAATTTCCTAAAAGCTGAATAATGATGTTATATCTGCACGGTGACTTTACAGTGTATAAATTAATCACAGAATCCATCAATGTGATACAGCCACCTCTGGTGTGACAGTCATTAGTTAATTAACATTATTCCGCAATTCTGCACAGAAAACATTCTCCAAGTGAAACTGCAGGGAACATTTTGGTAGGCAGAAAGCACTTAACAAAAAGTCATTTGTGATACTAACATCCCTACTCTAGTCCAAAGTGCTTTGTAATGTAATGTAATGATACGGAACCACCAGGACCTTGGTTTTGTGTTTCATCTGAAAGACAGCACCTCTGGCAGCAGGGTGCCTCCTAACTGGAGTGGGTGTAATATTTGTAATGGAATGCAAAACTACTCAGAGTTCACATTTCTTCGCAAACTTAAAAATCAAAATACCTTGCTTCAGTACATAAATTCTTTTGAGCAAAATGGACCTATTTTTCCATTGAAAAATAGACCAATTGTTCAAACTGGCTTCGGCTTTGCTTCAAAGACATGGGGAAAAGTGAGCTTTGTCAGGTTTTCTTTGTAAACTGACTCATATCGCCTAAAATTTGGGAAAAAGTGAAAATTGGGGTGTGTGATATTCATGTGAAATATAAATTGTGAATTTGCACACCTCCACTGCTACCATCTTGCTGTGACACTAGTTCTCTCTCTCTCTAGATATTTTATATATATATATAGCTTCTCCTCTCCAGAGTATCTGAGAACTGACTCTAAGCCCTGGTCTACACTATGGGGGGGGATCGATCTAAGTTACGCAACTTCAGCTACATGAATAATGTAGCTGAAGTCGACGTACTTAGATCGACTTACCGTGGTGTCTTCACTGCAGTGAGTCGACTGCTGCCGCTCCCCCGTCAACTCTGCTTGTGCCTCTCACGGCGCTGGAGTACAGGAGTCGCTGGGAGAGCGCTCGGGGGTCGATTTATCGCATCTAGACTAGACACGATAAATCGATCCCCGCTGGATCGATCGCTACCTGCCGAGTAGTGAAGACATACCCAGAGAGAAGAGTGCCCCCTTCTCTAAAACCATTTATTGATTAACCAACACTGCTTCCTGTAGCACCTGGATTCACAAGTAGTGCCCAGGCCTGACTCTCCTTAGCTTGTTAGGCCTGGTGAGATCCCTTTGCATTGAAGATGTGCACGAAACCCCCAGATCCAAACATCCATGAACTCTAGAGAAGCTCAGGTCTGGAATCACATCTGAACTCTGAATTTTGTATCATCTCTAGAAGTTGAGTAACGTGCGGCAACTCCATGATGTCAGCATGCAGTGCTTCTTTCCTGGAAGTCAGATGGAGAAAGTCCGTGACCCAACAGGGAATGCATTAATAAAGGCACAGGCACATTGAGTATGTCTTGCTTGATGTGCGTTCTGTCCATACAATGTCAGAAGGAAAATCGACCCTGCACTCAGCAGGTGTATTTTCCTTCTGCTCCATCCCAAGTTAATGGTCTGGATAATAACACTTGAGCACAGGGGTCAACGGGGCGGGGGTAAAAAAAACACCCAGTTTGCGCTGGCAGGCTGACTTGATATTGTAGGCCATACATGGGTTTGGAATGAGGGATATTAGACTCACAACTCTTGGCAGTGCCAAGAAATACACAGCTAAAATTGGCAGCTCTGGGATGAGTAATGTACAAACACAGCCTGGAGTGTTGCAAGTGTTCAAGCACTTTGGAAGTATGTTGAGTAAACGTGAATCTGTTGCTATGGCAACAAAACAGAGGGGAGATCATGCTGCCTCTCTGTGACAGCTTTCAAATTCAAGTGCCTGGTTAATTTGAACTGTGCTCACTTCAGTCTAGAACAGCTGCTCAACATAACACCAGATGATGCAGGAGAAAGTTTCCTTCCACCTCGTCAAATAACGATTGTGGAACAAAGCCAGAGATCTCACTGGGCCAGTTGGAACTCAATGGTGACAGTGGAGGTAGAACTCAGATTCTTCTGCTTCAGAAGCATAGGCCTCTGCCAGTTGAGGTAAAGGAGAATGGCAGTTAGTTGTTAGCAGCATGGGGTCTGTAACATATAGTTTAACAATGCTGGTTCTATCCAGTAGAAGGCAATGATACACATGCACTTTAGCCAGTTCAGTACTAGCACTTCTATTGTCATAGGAGTGCACTGTACGTGAGAGGTGAGGAGATATGCAAATAGTTAATAGACAAGGTGCCAGTAGATGACACTGAAGAATACACAGCTTTGTTGCTGGCTTTTGTAAAACCAATAAATATTCTTGTTGTTATGCACTGCAGGTGGCTTCTTGAGCCCAGCTCTTAACATCCATAGCACATCACGCAAGAAACTCAAAGTACACCTTTAACTAATGAATCCTCATCACATCTGTGTGAGGCCCCCGTCTGTTACTAGCGAAGGAAAGTGACTTGACCAAGGCCACTCAGCGTCAGAACCAGGACAAGAGCCCAGCAGTTCAGCCTCATAGCCCTGTATTCTGCTGGGCCACAATGAAATAGCATACATGAGAACTAACCTCCAGAGAGCCAGTTGTGATAAAATAACTGACCTGTGCCTTCACCCAAACCGTTTCTGATGTGATAAAAGTGAGATTAACTTATTTTGACTGGGATAGATTTTAATTTATATGCTGCCACTCCACTCTTCATTTCAACAGAAAGGCAGTAGCTCCGGGGTACGCTGGGAGAGACTGTTCTGTGGCGTTTCCAGCCCTGATGAAGTCAGAGAATACTCGGAACTCTCCTTGTATTCATCCAGAGATTCAAAAAGGCCTGGGATTATTCCATGAGTTTCTTGTGAACTAGACACAAGTCTGAACCAAGATACTGGAGCTTTGACTGTTTACTTAAGTTTTAATTTAATTTGGAACACAGTGAAGCGGGAGGGTAACTTTCCAGAGAGAAACCAGTCCATGCGCTGTATGAGGACTTTGGAACAACCAAAGCGTAGACAGCCTCCTGAAGAGTCCAGCTCAGGTTTTACATGACACCCAGTACATACAGGCACAGGACACTGTGGGAGTGTTTAGTCAGTTCTCTATAGCAGTGCTGTAGCCAAGTTGCATGCATGGAATAAAGCTGCTTGTCCTACACCTTATTACTGAAGCTTAGCATGCTTGGTTAGAACATGACAGAGAGCCTTCATGTGTGCTGTATAATATCCTTATTCTATAAGTAACACAAGTTATATAATAGCATTCTTGGGAAATAAAATGTTCACAGGAAAATGGCACTGCTCAGAGATCTGGGACTTGCTATTTTAAATCCTGACCCAGTGCCAAAACATCACTCCTGGTCTGAGTGAGCAATGAGTGGTTAATGATCCATGTCTGTACCACAAAAGGACTAGAAGTGAATGTTAGACGCTACAACTAATTGAAAAAATAGCAAGTATTTTTCAGATTTTTTTTCAGGGTTTTCAATGAAAAAGCAATGACCAAACATTTTTCACAGATACAGCTGTAAAATTTAAAAAAAAATGTTTTTAAACCTCAAAATTTTATTGAAAATCAATTTTTTTTAGTTTTTTTCATAATAAAAGGAAAATTTCATAAAAAAAATAATTTTTCATTACAATAATAATATGAATTTTCATTGGGAAAAGAACTGAAATTTTTTGACCAGTTCTACTGAACACCATAGGAAAGATCCCGGCAGCTCCCTGCAGCAGGGAAATGTGCTGGCACAGAGGAGGCAGTGGGGGAGTCCTTTTGGGGTTTTGGGACCTGGCGGTAGGTCAAGTCTCTGCCACTTGGAACGCTGGTCTCTGTAGGCCTAGAATTCCTACCTGACCCATGCACTAGATCCCACAGCATTTCAAAGCCTCCCTTAACCTTTGTGGGGAGGGGAGTTCATCAGAGATTCCCTGTGCTGTCCTGCTTGCCTCTCAGCCCTGGTCTACACTACGAGTTTAAGTCAAATTTAGCAACGTTAGATCGATTTAACCCTGCACCCGTCCAAACGACAAAGCCATTTTTGTTGACTTAAAGGGCTCTTAAAATCGATTTCTGTACTCCCCGACGAGGGGATTAGCGCTGAAATCGACATCGCCGGGTCCAATTTGGGGTAGTGTGGACCCAATTCGACGGTATTGGCCTCCAGGAGCTATCCCAGAGTGCTCCATTGTGACCGCTCTGGACAGCACTTTGAACTCAGATGCACTAGCCAGGTACACAGGAAAAGCCCCGGGAACTTTTGAATTTCATTTCCTGTTTGGCCAGCGTGGCGAACTCAGCAGCACAGGTGACCATGCAGTCCCCCCAGAATGTTTCTACACTCCCCCTATCATCTCCGTCCCTGAGGTTATCGCAGATTAGAAGGCGAAAAAAACACACTCGCGATGACATGTTTTCCGAGCTCATGCAGTCCTCCCGCACTGATAGGGCACAGCATAATGCATGGAGGCATTCAGTGGCAGAGGCTAGGAAAGAATTGCTGTGTTTGCTTAACGGCAAAAGTATCCTGTCTCGATAGCGATCCTGCCCGAGCCAGGTTGCTGTGTCACATGCACTCCGCGCTGTGTCAGCCTTGGGCGGGGGCATGACCGCTTTGTGAGCTGGAAGGCCATAGATCTAGACATTGCATTAGGTAGCTTCTGTAGCTAGAGAAAACATTCCTGTGCATTCAGCAAAGTCTGTGGCAAAAAAAGAGAAGCCCCGTAGTGTAGTGGTCATCACATTCACCTAACACGAAAAAGCCCCGTAGTGTAGTGGCTATCACGTTCACCTAACACGGAAAAGCCCCGTAGTGTAGTGGTTCTCACGTTCAGCTAACACGCAGAAGCCCCGTAGTGTGGTGGTTGTCACATTCACCTAACACGTGAAAGCCCCGTAGTGTGGTGGTGGTCACGTTCACCTAACATGCGAAACGTCCCCAGTTCGAAACCGGGCAGAAACAGGTCACTGTTCCTTTTTCTGACTCCCCTCCTGCATTTTTAGTCTTAGAACGGACCGCGCTGTGAAATTTTACTTTGAATTATATCAATTATGAGATAAATAATATGGAAGCTCTCTCTAAGTTATAGTCCCGGGTTCCTTACCCTTTCAGCTGCTCTGATAAATTAACATTTTTGTTAGGGGCCGTGGGAAATTTTCATGAAGCCTTTTATAGGGGCTAATGCTATCTAGGACTCTGAAATAATCGTAACGTGGCCCATAGAGTGCAATCCTTTGTTCTGGATTTGTCATTCCACAAGTTGAACTGCTCCTTACTACTGTCCAGGCTTCATGAGCCATGGGAGCAAGGGGCAGGCTAGAGTAGGTGCGACCACGCGGTAATGCGGGCTGGGAGAGCAGCCTGAGGCAGAAGCCTCCAGCTCGCATGATATTCCAGGCAGGACTGAATCTCCATAAGACAAAACTTAAAGAAGAGACTGACCTGGAGTCACTCCCATTCGGTGCTCTAAGAGGAGGATAGCCATGTCTGTCCAGGCACCCCTGATTGACCTCACCGAGGTCTGCCAGCTGAGCGGGGCTGAGCGGGACCCCGGCTGGCAGGAGCCGGGGGACGGAGCCCCAGACTGGCAGCGGGCTGAGCCGCTCAGCCCACTGCCGGTCTGGGGCTCCATCCACCGGCCCCGCTCAGCCCACTGCCTTCCTGGGGTTCCGATCATCCAGGCAGGCAGCGAGCTGAGTGGGTCCGGCGGACGGGACCCCGGAAAAAAGGTGCAAAACGATTCTCTGCCATTGCTTTCACGGGAGGAGGGAGGGAGGGGGGCCTGACGACATGTACCCAAAACCACCCGCGACAAAGTTTTCACCCCATCAGGCATTGGGAGCTTAGCCCAGAATTCCAATGGGCAGCGGAGACTGCGGGAACTGTGGGATAGCTACCCACAGAGCACCGCTCTGTAAGTCGATGCTAGCCGCGGTAGTGAGGACACACTCCGCCGACTTAATGCGCTTAGTGTGGACATACGCAATAGACGGTATAAAATCGAATTCTAAAAAATCGACTTTTATAAAATCGACCTAATTTCGTAGTGTAGACATACCCTCAGCTCCCAATTACTCAAAGCTTAAAACTGAAACTAAACTGAGTCTCTTAGTCTCTTTGTCTCCGAGTCAGGCTGTTCCCTCACACTGAGGGGACTGAGCAGCCCTGGCTCATCACTGGCCCAGCAAACTGCCTCGCTATATCACCCCATGTAGAAGCCTCCGATTGGCCTCAGCAGGAGTTTCTAGTCCATTCTGTTCCTACTTGGACTCCAAGCATGCTGGCAAATGGGGTCAGAGGGCTCTGGTAGCCATTATGTTGTAGTCCATAGGGTAGGACCTCCTAGAAGCTCAGTCCAGAATTCCAGGCGTTGACAAACGCCAGCTGAGGATTGCATAATGATCTCCAGAAACAAGCAGTGTCCGGAGCACTTTTTGCACATGGGAGTGCATCACTGGAAGAATATCCAAGGAGTTATGAGACTTATTTCCATGTCTGATAGCCTCTTGAGGATTGCATTAGCAAAGCTGTCTTTCCCTTATAAACCAGAGATAGTCAAAACATTACCCTAGGTATAGCTTGATGCACCTTAAAATGGGATTCACAGCCCGGTGCTCTCTGGAAGGAGAGGAAAAACTGAACAGTTGTAGGTTTATAGTATATTGCTACTGAACAGTAATTTCTTTCCATCTAGCAAGGAAGATAAGAGCCAAAGCATAAATATTTCTAAAGTTATGCCAGTTAGGTCCACCCCCTATGCCCCTGGCAGATTGCCCATTGTACCATCTTATTGCGGTGTTTGGGTAATGCTACTAGAAGCAGAACAGGTGATTGGCTAGGGCAGCAAAATAATTTGTGACTCTGGTACAGGGTTGGGAAAGAGATTTTTCTAGTTTGCCAAGAGCCAGCATTGTATCTCAAATGGATTTCCAATCCAGGCTACCTTTTCTTTATTGAATTAGAGCCTGACCCAAATAAAACAACCTCAATACAGCAAAAGGATTTTGTCTGAAGTCAGTGAGTGAGAGACATATCCTCTTGTAGCCATAACATCTCAGACTAAGCCTGGTCACTACATGGATTTGAGACCTCCACAAGTAACCAACTTGCTGCTGGGAGTGATGTCGATGAATTGGTCAGTTATGCTCTTCCTGCTAAGTCAATATGGATCCAGTGCTTCTGAGACTGCTGTGCTGCTGAAGCTGCCGGTGTTCAGATAAGATATAAAACCATTTATGGTTATCCAAAAACCCACAATGCTTTCCCAAGGATTCTGGCCACACTCCACCTTGGGTATTTACATTCAGACTGCCTGAACTTTAATTGAGGTAAGACATCCTTCCACACCGTCTATCCTGTGTGGTGTTGATATGCACTACTAAACAGCTGCCATTAGGGTGACCATACAGCAAATGTGAAAAATCGGGACAGGGGGCGAGGGGTAATAGGAACCTATATAAGAAAAAGACCCAAAAATCAGCACTGTCCCTATAAAATTGGGACATCTGGTCACCCTAGCTGCCACATTATGCCACAGATGAGACTGCACTTCAGTGGAAGGTGATTCCTTTACATACCAGTGGCTTGTAATTTGCTTTGAGATTTGGGGGGGCTGAAATTGGCCAGGTGCATTTAATATTATTAAAACAGTTTTAGGTGATACATTATTTTCCGTGCCCCAAAGTGTTGGCTATATGCATCAACTCTTCGCAGATGCTCTACTGCAGGGGTGGCCAACCTGTGGCTCCGGAGCCACATGCGGCTCTTCAGAAGTTAATATGCGGCTCCTTGTATAGGCACCGACTCCGGGGCTGGAGCTACAGGTGCCAACTTTGCAATGGGCCAGGAGGGCACCTGAGCCTGCAGTGCCCTCGCTCCTCCCCCTCCCCCAGAGCCTCCTGCACGCCACGAAACAGCTGATCAGGAGGTGTGGGAAGGGAGGGGGAGGCGCTGATCAGCGGGGCTGCTGCTGGGTGGGCGGCGCTGCGAGCGGGGGTGGGAGCTGATGGGGGGGCTGCTGACATATTACTGTGGCTCTTTAGCAATGCACATTGGTAAATTCTGGCTCCTTCTCAGGCTCAGGTTGGCCACCCCTGCTCTACTGCATTAACTCTAGTCATATCTCTAACTGAAGACTGCTGGAGCCCACCCACAACCCTGGTCTCCCCTCCTGGTCTCCCCTCCCTAAGACGTTGCATGACTGCTGCTTTACTGTATCATGTTTTGTAAGAACATTTTATCCCACTAGGGTACCTCTGAAAGCCAGATGTTCCCTCTCAGCATGGCCTCTTCTTTTTTTAAACAAACATTTTTGAGCTGATGTTATTTTTATTCAGTTCCCTCTGTGAAACTCCTTAGGACAGAAATGGCTCTTTGCTTAGCAGAGTCACATCAGGGGAAAGAGAGAGGTTCATATATATATATTTTCAAGTGTTTGACTTTGCAACCTTAATAATGATATATATATACACACTTGAAAGTTAGGAAATACCTGAATTAAGTTTGTCTGGGCAACCTTAATTCAGCCCCCTTGTGCATATGCATTATGATCCAGTCTTTAGTTACATGATCACATGCTATTTTTTCCACAGGACCCCTGCTTTATTCAGTGCACAGGATGGACCTGCTCTGGGGGGTGAATCGGGGTTGTGAAGTAAAGGAGACTTTCATCTGCAGGACTCCCCACCTCATTTGTTGTAGATGATGAAAGGTGTGTGGTGAATGAGGCAGGGATTACAGGAAGAGGAAAGGAGTTCAGTTACCATGGTGATGAGCATAGTTTAGACACTAGACAGATAATAAAAGGTGCCTTCTTGAGGAAGGCCATGCAGTGTATTCAGATTGTATTTAAATTGCTACCTCTTTGGGGGCAGGAACCTTGTCATCCTACATGACTGCAAAACAGCTAACAAGCTTTTGGCTCTATACAAATAAATATGCTTTTTAATTGTTATTATTATTTAATTATTTAACTTACTTTCCCCTGCATTCTCAAAAAGTGTTATCAAGAAAAGAGAGCAAGTGTTTCAATGAGCTTAGAGGTGTCTTTCCCTGATAACCAGTTTATCCCTGGCTGACCTCATGGATGGTGGGGACATTAGTGGTACTCCCTCTCTAATTGAACATCCCACCCATGTCGATGTCCCGTGATTTATAATTCTCAACATACTCTCTGCTACTGGGTTCTTAAAGCTGGAAATAGAGGTGCTGAGCTGTTTAGGGTCACTTTTTCTGCCACCCTTATTCTCAGTTAGTAGTGCTTTACTCCGCAAGTAGTATTAATGATTCCAGGATTTGTCACCAAGCTGGAAATCTGGCATCTTTCCCCAGCACAAAATTTATTGAAAAAATAAAAGACCTGTCCCCAACACACACACATTCACTGGAGGCCTTACCCTTCAAACTGACAAGGATCATCATTATAGTCACTTCATTCACGTAGCAGATAAGATTTCTCTGGTTCAGACAATTAAAAATGATGAGTGTTCCGAAGAGAGACACGCTCTTAGGGGTGTTAATAATAGGCTGTATGCTGAATCCATGAATCATAAACATTAGAAATAGAGGAGACCGATTAGGTAATCTCATCCAACCCTCCAGCCAATAAATGATTGCTCCCTATATACTCTCCATGGCTTTGTCCAGTCCAGTTTCAAATGGGGTTTCCATTATTTCTCTTACTAGACTGTTCCACTGTCTACTAGACATGAATGTTAGGTAGTTTTTCCTGATATTCAGCCTAAATTCTCCTCTGCTCTATTTCAACCCATTACTCTTACTCACTTTGATTTTTGGCTGTGAAAACTGGATATATTTCCAGTTAGGAAAATCTTGAATCTCTTGAGTAAATGTGAAAACTGACGAGTGTTTGAATAGCAAGGAAAGGAAGTGAAACTTCAGTGGAAGCACAATTCGTGTTGCTTTCTATGTCTAGGGTCAGTGAGTGGTAACTAGAGAAAAAGAAATTGCATATAAAAAAACAGAAGGCAATAAACAGAGCTGCAGTGGTAAACTGAGTGCAGAGCAGGTGCTGGTTATGCTAACTGGAATATATCTTTCTCCCACAGAAGATGAAGCCCATAGTCCAAAGGAGACGCTCCACCTCTTCTGCCATTAGCAAAGCTCTCAACAAGTCCAAATCCCATTCCAGGTAAGAAATCATCTCCCCAATATCCCCACCAGTCCTTTAGCCCCCTTTTTACAAATAAAAAAATCAAATCAAATAGATTTGCTAATCCATGTTTTAATTTAGCTGCCGATACCAGGGGCCATTAGTGTCTGGACAGACCTCCCATCTGGAGGGCTTCCAGTTTCCTTTTTGGAACATGCTTTAAAAATGTGATGCTGAAAACATGTAGTGCCAGACTGTGATCTCACCTACACAGATGTAAATCCAGAATAACTCAATTGCCCTCAGTGGAGTCACTCAGGTCTTACACTGGTGTAATGCAGGTCAGGATCTAGCCTTTACTGCATGGAAAAGCAGCCAATGTTAAGGTGAAGTTTGTATGCCAGTAGCCAAGCCACACATATGGTAAATATTTGGTTAGTCATTGCAGCCTGACTGTAATCTCTCTGGAAGCCAAACAACAGATGGCCAGTTAGTCCCGTAAAAGAAATCAGGAATTTTTACTTTAAAAAAAAAATGTCAAAAACCAACAAAGAACAAAAATTCCAGTCCTCCGTTTCACTTTCTCGCCCTGCTCTAAATGAGATAACCCGTCTCTCAGCTTCTCTGTGTAATTCCAACTGGGACGTCAATGAATGTTTGCCTGATGGATTCATTGCTGTTTAGTCTGCCATCTAACCAGCAACAGGCAAGAGTATGAGAAGCCGAAACAGAGATGCCCTAAGAAACTAAGTTACTGATGTAATGGAAAAGTAGACAGAAGCAAACTTTGGAAATACAAGCTGCCCAGAGCAGACCTTCACTTGAAGGACTCCTCTGTCCTTGGTTATTGGTGCCAGTGATGTGCAGCCATCGGTGAAAAACAGCATTGGCAAGTGTCAAAACAGAGTCTCTTGATACAGAGAAGCCCTTTAGGGGCTGGGCTTGCTCCTGCTGAAGTCAATTGCCAACTTGCTTAGGAGAGATCAGGATCAGGGCCCACATGGGACTTTCACTACAATCACAGGCAATGGTTTGAGTCTGGAAACTCTTAATCAAATCTAGAAAATGGGAAGAATCAAAATGGCACCCAGATGAGAGGAACACACAGAGACAATTATTCAGTCACCCAACAAGAGGGGTGGGGATGGGCAGTGATACCAAAGGGATAAGCTTTGGAAGTGAATGCAGGTGCTGTGAGAGAGGGTGGGTTGGCAGCCCTGGTTAGTTATCCTCCGAGCCATAGGCACTGACTTCTGCTCCAGTGGTGGGTGCTTGACCCCCCCTTTGCCCCTGGCCCTGCCCCCACTCCACCCTTTCCCCCAAGTCCCCAACCCCGCCCTGCCTCTTCCCACCCCTGCTCCACCTCCACCCCACCCCCATTCCACCCCCTTCCCCAAGTCCCTGCCCCAGCCCCGCCTCTTCCCCGCCTCCTCCCTTGAGTGCACTGTGTCCCTGCTCCTTCCCCTCCCTCCCGGAGCACCGCCAAACAGCTGTTTGGCAGCAAGCAGAAGTGCTGGGAGAGAGGGGGAGAGCAGGAACGCGGCGCGCTCAAGGGAGGAGTCGGGGAAGAGGCGGGGGGAGCTTGGCTGCCAGTGGGTGTGGAGCACCCACTAATTTTTCCCAGTGGGTGCTCCAGCCCCGGAGCACCCACGCAGTCGGCGCCTATGCTCAGAGCAGGTGCAGTGAGCTCTCTGTACCATTCCACCAATGTGCTTCCATGCCCAGCCACTCCAGGGGAGAGATGGGAATTCAGTGTTTGTGACCCATTCTGTCCTCGCCTTCTCTGCTGAAACTGTCAATACGATGGTTGGTTTTGAGCTATGGGCACATTTCCGCTAGGAACTGGACAGACTCCTCTAGACTAATTTCATACAAGTCACTTTTCAGATGGTAACAGCTTTCATTTGCTACCAACCTGGGCGATGTATTAACTGGTGACCTCGTGTGAAAAGCTCCCTTTCCCACTTACATGGTCTGGAGCCATCCAGTGCCCCCACTGACTTTAGTTTCTTCAGATCTAAAGCACCCAGACTTCCAGTGTTTATAGTCAAGTATGAACACACTGACCTTCCAACTCTTGTGCTGAAATATCAAGTGCTGTACAGTAGTCAAGCCTCACAGCCCTTTGATGGGAGAATAACCATCTTAGAGCTCAGGCAGTTTCTCCCCACCCTGAACAGTGTAACAATTAGAAGACAGATAAAGGAATGTCATGCTCTTTCTCTGTTTGGTTCTGATAACACCCTCATAAATAACATTGCTGCAGTGATTTGTTTAGTTAAAATAAATATTTGTTTAAAAGATAAAAACTTAAGTGATTTACATTTTGCACCAAGCAACCCTTTCCAAGAGCAGCAGTTTCCTTTCACCCTGTATTTAACTGCTTGGGAGTAAGTCCTGCTTTTGTGAAATGTTCAGACAGAAGCCAATGTTTTAGGGTGGTTTAAAATAAATGGCAGAAATACCGTCATCTACGTCTTTTGCCCAAGTAATGTGGTCTCAGAAATGCTTTTGCTTCCCTCCCTCAACCATCCTCCCCCACCCGCCCATATCACACTGACTCAAAAAAGAGAAACAAATTCTTGACTTTATTTGGCTGGAGAACATCTTTGCAAGGGGAGGGAAGCTCTAAACATTTCTCATGATGTATTGCCTCAGCGGGAGCTGGTACAATGCCATCTTTACTTGGGCCACCAGAGCATTGGTGAATTTTTTATTTATTTTGTTGTTGCTACTCTTCTGTTGTGTTTACCAAACCTTGTACCTTCTCCAGCATTAAGAAATCACTGCTGAAATCGTTTGGTGTTCCTGTCTCCACTGCTCCACGGTCACACAGGGGAAGCTTTCATAGGCATGTTTTAAAGTGAACTGATCTTTTCACTTGTAGAGGCAACAGGCTTATGTGCTTGTCTGTGAGCATAAGCGTGCCAGGCTGGGACAAGCCAGAGACTCCGGCCTGCAAGAATGCAGGTGTTCGGGGACTCTGCAGGTGGGATTTTCAAAAGCAGTTCGTGTTGGCTTAGCCCTGCTCCCATTAAAGCCAGTGAGCGGCTTTACTCTTGAGTATTGGCAGCAGAGTTAGGCTGTTGAAAATCTCACCCTATAAGTACAAAGGTTTGTTCAGTATTGTTTATTTTAATGGGACCACTCACACTAAGGTACTACTCAACAGGAGTAAAGGTGGCAGAGTCTGGCCTGTTGTGCCCATCTCCCTGAAAACTTTACATTTACACCCATTTCTATGAGACCAGTAGCGGCGCCAGCTCTTCCGGCGCTCTAGGCGGCGGAAGGTCCCGCCCCCGAAATGCCGCCCCCAACAGCGGCGGCGGAAGGTCTCGCCCCCAAATTTGAATGGGCGGCCGTGGCGCCGGCGCCCCCAAAATAGCCGTGCCCTAGGCGACCGCCTAGGTCGCCTAATGGGTTGCGCCGGCCCTGTATGAGACTAATAAATCCAACTAGGACTGATTGTGTACTCACACCACCAAGGGTGCTTCGACCTTGCAGACAGTCTGAGAAGAGCACTTGTGCATATTCAGTAGAGGCAATTCCACATACTACAGCTAGGGTAGCAGCAGAGAATGAAGATCTGTCCCACCTCTCTTACTGATGATTCTGTGACATTCTTCACAACGTGCCATTGCTGCATTTATTACTAAATTAATAGAGTAGGAGAGAGCATATGCAATTCATACTTGAGAATTTTGAGATGGGAAGGGAAAAGAATAATAAGATGGTGACGTTATTACATTTTGCTTGTTTGCATGAGTAAGGAATCGAGTTTAATCCCAGCAACTGCTTGCTGAGTGCAATAGAGATATAGCAGCCACTATTTTGGCAAAATATTGCACCCAAATCAGCCTAAAGTAGCAACAAAAATAGTTGGATTACAATAACAATAATACCTAACTCTTATATAACGCTTTTAATCAGTAGACTTCAAAGTGTTTTTATAAAATTATAGCTAGATCCCTGAATCAGGTGCATGGAACTAGACTAGTATACACAGTAAATATTCATCATGCTACAGCCCAGGCACGGACAAGCAATTTGGTGTGGATGGAACTAGCATTGATAAAAATGGAACTAATCAACTACACTGCAAATTTGCCTGCACTCCCTGCTGATGAGTGACCTCATGCATGGATCTCAGCCCCTTTTCCACTTATAGGATCACAATCTGAGATATTTACTCAGATAACAGTACTCTTGCCCAGTGATGAGCTGCCAAAATCTTAACAACCGGTTCCCTATAAAAAGTTCTGATTTAAGGGATGTGCCACAGTATGTATTTTTTATACCAATAGAGTTACCATACGTCCGTATTTTCCCGGGAGGAATTTTTAAAATTTAAAAATTCCTCCCAGACGGCAATTTAAGAACCAAAAAGCCTGACATGTCTGGGAAAATACGGATGTATGTTAACCCTACCTAAAGTTCTTTTTTAAAAAGATGGGCCTGAACTAGAAATGAGCTCCGTTTCACATGTGTGGGTCCCAGCCACTCCCAGGGGGTGTGTGCACATGTGTGGGTCCCAGCTGCTCCCTGCCCCCCTCATTGAAGCAGGGGGGGTGGGGGTGGCTGGAGATGGGGGGTGTGGACCAGTGGACATGGGGCTGGCTGCAGACAGGGGCATGGGGCAGGGCTGGCTGCAGGCAGGGCAGGGGGTGCGGGGCTGGCTGGAGACAGGAAGGTGTGGGGTTGGCTGGAGGCAAGGGGGGGTGGGGGTGGCTGGAGATGGGGGGTGTGGGGCTGGCTGGAGGCAGGGGCTGGCTGCAGGCAAGGCAGGGGGGTGCAGGGCTGGCTGGAGACAGGGGTGTGTGGGGCTGGCTGGCTTCGGGCAGGGCCGCAGGTGGGTGCAGCAGGGGTTGGCTGGAGACAGAGGAGTGCGGGGCTGGCTGGCTTCGGGCAGGGGGGGTGCGGCAGGGGTTGGCTGGAGACAAGGCAGGGGGTGCGGCAGGGGCTGGCTGACGCAGAGGGCGTGGGGCTGGCTGCAGGCAGGGCAGGAGGTGCGGGGCTGGTGCGAGCTGCAAGCAGGGGGTGCGGGGCTGGCTGGAGACAGGGGCTGGCTGGGGTAAGGTGGCGGGTACTCATGGGGAGAGCGGCTCGGAGCAGCCCGAGCAGCAGGACGCAGCCCAGGCCCAGCAGAGCAGCCGGGGACCCACCAGGCAGCAGCGGGAGCCCCAGGGCCAGGAGTCAGGGGAGCAGCAGCAGCAACAGGGCCCGTGCCCAGGGCCAGGCGGCGGCCCACATGGCTCCCGCAGCGCAGCGCCCCCAGCGGCCGGAGGAGGAATTACATCACTTCCCGGCCGGAGCCCATCAAAGCCACAGCGCCCCCTCGCAGGGAAGCGGGTTAACAACTGGTTCTAAAACTGCTTCAAAATTTAACAACCAGTTCGCGCGAACCGGTGCGAACCGGCTCCAGCTCACCACTGCTCTTGCCTGAATAAAGTGAAAACTGAGTAAGGACCTCAGGATTTCCTCCATATTCAGTATAAAATATATAGACAGCTTTCATTAAGCTGAGTCTGAGCCTATGTGAGAAGAAATGAAATAGCCATCAGTCTATTGGGTTATTAACTAAGTCTATAGGAGTTGCAATAAGTGCACAATTCATGTAATGATTTTTTTCCAGGGAAATTACTCTTTCCTCATCGCACCCAGACAATGGACTACCAACCGGGGCTTTCAGTAGCCCAAATTCTGTTTTCATCTTGGATGAGAGGGTACAACTTACCATGGGACTGCAGACCCAGGAGAGACATTTGTTCCTCTTCAGTGACATGCTGGTCATTGCCAAGTCCAAGTAAGAGAATGTGGACAAGCTACACAAGGGTTATGTCTATACACCTAGTAGCCAGTGTGAGCCAGGATCAAGGGCATTTGTGGATGAGGGTACCAGGACAGCCGCATTTTTAAAGGGGCTTCTAAAATTTTGCAACTTCCACATTCCACCCCCAGAAATGTGTTGGCCACTGCTGGGAATGTCTACCCTTAATTTATCACTGCATTTTCATAAAGCAACATGAGCTGAACTAAGTAAGTTTGCCCTTTGCTTCATGAGACTCCTTGAAGAAGTGACATGGCATTCTTACCAGTGCTGAGGAAATCGAGTGAAAGGGGCTCCATGCAGAAGACAGAAAATTAACTCACCTTTTGGCTAGTTCTCTTCAGTTCCTACTTAGCTGATAGGTAAATAGCTTAGCTGATCTCAACAATGCTTACTTGTTTGTGGTAGTAATTTGTCTGAATCACAAAACCACCGTGGTATGGCACATGGTTTGGTAAGACTGAGGCCCAGCACCGGGATACTTGAGATGTCAGTTCAGATGCATCAATGGAGATGGACAAGGAGGTCTGTACATGTGCTATGCCTCTCTCTAGCCAGTCTCATTAGCCTAAGCAATCTCTGGTTTGAATTCCAGGTCCTCCTCCAGCTTGAAGCTGAAGAAGCAGGTGCGCCTGAGTGAAGTATGGACTGGTTCTTGTCTCAACGAAGTGTCCGAGAAAAAGATGAGCCCTGAGAATTCATTTGTCATTGGCTGGCCTACCACCAACTCTGTTGTCTCCTTCAGGTATCATGGCACAGTAACAAACCCACTGCATTGCAGTCTCGCAGCTATCACTATGCTGCATGTTTAGAACTAAATGATGACAGAGAGTCTAGAACTCTGAGCCCCTGTTCCAAAAATACAGACCCTCATTAAGTGAGCTAAAGAAGAATTTCTGTTAACTATTAGCAACACAGTGAAAGTGAAGAAGGATCATTCAGGGGTGATGTGCCAGACCTAGCTTCAGGTCCTGGTTCTACCATAACCTTCCTCTGTGATCTTAAGGAAGTTACTTAGGGTTTGTGTACACAGCCCATAGCAATGAGCCTCCCAACCTGGGTCGACAGATTTGGGTTAGTGCCCTAAAATAGCTGTGTAGACAGTGCTTTGAAGTTGTGTCTCAGGCTGGAGCTCAGGCTCTGAAGCCCAGGGGCGGGGGGCTGGGTTCCGAGCCTGAGCTTCAGCCCCACTACAACTTCAAAGCCCTGTCTACACAACTATTTTCAGAGTGCTAGCACAGGCCCCACTAGCCCAAGTCTGTCATCTCGGGCTGGGAGCTCGCTGCTGCTGGCTATATTCTCTGGGCCTCAGTTCCTCCTAATAGTACATCTGTACCTCACAGGGACGTTGTGAGGATAAATGCACTAAAGACTGTGAGCTACTCAGATACAAAGGTAATGGCGGCTGTGTAAGTACCTTAGATGGAGTGGGGTTATGGCACACAATTGAGTGGCTCTGATTCCACTCAGGATAGGCCTCTGGTGCATATGCACACTAGCCAGTTCAGTGCAGTTCTCTGGACCCTAAAGAGTGCAATGAATTCTTCCCCTGTCCCTCCTTATCTCTGCTTCCCCGTGAGAAGGAGTTCTTTCAACCAACACTTGTTTTCCTGGTGCATTAAAAACATCCAATCCATTTTAAAATAAAACATTTGCAGGGTAAATACAGGGTAAATATTCACATATTAAGATCATCTTGACTAACCTGACAGCAAACGGGAACAGGGCACATATGGCACTTTCTGAAAAGAACTCCAGGCTGTTCAGTGAGAATGGCGTTTTCGTCTTTGGGTATGCCCCTTCCGGCTGTTTTTCTGCCCACTTTTTATTATTAGGGAGAGGTGAATTATGCGGGTGAGAGATGCCAGAATGACAGCCCTGGAGAACCACACACCTGGTACAGTGTGGGAAGCTACATTGCAAGCTTCCTTCACACACCTTTGTCCACCAGTGTGACCCAATCATGCAGGGATAAGAGGGTATTTCCATCTCCATGGACCATTCAATCCTGGCCCTTTTGGCTGATAGCCAGCAAGGAGTGCTAGTCAGTGCTACGGTACTGCTGATGTTTGTGCTTTAGACAACTGGCTTGGTGGCAAAGGAATTGGGATCCACCAACTCATTTCACACTTGTTGTTCCATCCCCTCTGAACAGTGGGGATGCTGCTTTTCACTTTATTATGCCATGTGCACTCAATTCCTGCACTGGAGGCCTCAGGCATCTGTCGCCTGGATAGATCTTTTTTTTATCCAAACCATAGCAGTGAAGATATTAGTGACCAATACTGCCAGCGAAGGCTTCTAGGAATTGTAAGCATAGGAAAGGAAATAATAGTAGAAACAAAATATCAATTAAAGGTCATTACAAAAAAATAAAGACACACATGACTTGCTAACTCCGTCACAGAAAGATATTTGTTCCTTATCTGAACACCCCTTCGGTTGGCCAGGAAATCTAGTTCAGCTCGGCGGCTCTTGGGGTTTTATTATTATTATTTCTTTTTGTTAAAATAGAACAGAACCAGGAAAGGACTGCACTTTTGTTCTAGGGCTTCCAGGAAGGAACTGAGACTTACGGCTAAATATAAGCAAAGCCTGGTAGAGTCTCCAAACGCTATTAGTCATTTAGCCATTATTTAATATTTTGCCTCTCTTTTTCTTCTCAGCTCATCCGAAGAGAAGGAGCGCTGGCTCTCAACATTACTGTGGTAAGAGTCGCATCCTTCTCCTCTTGCTATGCTGTCCCTTGATAATCCTTTATAAACAGCTAGGGGGAGAGTTTAGATGCTAGATACCCCACTCCCATTGCCTTTCAATGGGTTCCTAATCGCCTTTTATGCATTTGAAAATCCCTTGTCAGCAGCCTCTGCCTTCATGTGATCTGTGAAGGGGGAAGGGGGCCAGTAAGAGAATCTGGGTTACAGTGTGAGCCTTTAGCTATTACATGAGACTCAAAGGGGCAGGTGACAAAAGCCCACAGGTAAGCATAAAAAAAGGCAACCTTAACAGAGAGCTAGGTATTGGGGGGAGGGGAGGGAATGACAAATTACAGTAGGGTTATAGGAGCAACAAGAGGGAAATCCATGGGGGAACCTGCTCAACATCTTAGATGTCTATACACAAGTGCAAGGAATATGGGGAATAAACAGAAAGAGCTAGAAGGATTAGTACATAAGCTAAATTATGACTTCACTGGCATCACAGAGACTTGGTGAGAGAAATCTCATGATAGGAATATTGGTATAGAGGAATATAGCTTGTACAGATAGGACAGACAGGGAAAAAAGGGAGGAGGTGTTGCCTTATACATCCAGAATATATGCACTTGTTCAGAGATCTAGAAAGAAGCGAGAGGCAGACCAGTCAAAAGGCTCTGGATAAAGATTAAAGGAGGGAAAATAGGGGTGATATCATGGTAGGAGTCTACTATAAATCACCAAATAAGGAAGAGGAGGTTAATGAGGTATTTATAGAACAAATAACACAAATATCTAAAACACATGACCTGGTAATAACGGGGGACATCTGTTGGAAAAGTAATATGGCAAAACACAAAATTTCTAATAAATGTAGTGGGACAAATTTTTTGTTTCAGAAAATGGCAAAAAATAACCTGGAGGCCAGCCATTTTAGACTTGATTCTGAACAACAGGGAGGAATTGGTTGCAAATCTGAATATGGAAGGCAATTTGGGTGAAAGTGATCATGAAATGGTAAATGTCATGATTCAAAAGAAAGGAAGGAGTGAGAGCATCACAATAAGGACAACTGGACTTCAAAAAAGGAGACTTTAACAAATTCAGAGAACTGGTATAAGGTCCCATGGGAAGAAAATCTAAGGTATTAAGAGTTTAAGAGACGTGGCAGTTTCTCAAAGAGACAATATTAAACACCCAACTGCCAACTATTCCAATGTAAAAAAAGGAAGAATAATAAGAGACCTATATGGTTCCATCAGAAGTTCTTTAATGACCTGGAAATTGAAAAAGAATCCAACAAAAAGTGGAAACGGACAAATTGCTAAAGAGGAATATAAAAGAATAGCACAAGCATATAGGGACAAAATCAGAAAGGCTAAGGCACACAATGAATTACATCTAGCAAAGGACATGAAAGACATAAGAACATAAGAATGGCCCTACTGGGTGAGACCAAAAGTCCATCTAGCCCAGTATCCTGTTTTCCGACAGAGGCCAGTGCCAGGTGCCCCAGAGGGAATGAACAGAACAGGTAATCATCAAGTGATCCATCCCCTGTCACTCATTCCCAGCTTCTGGCAAACAGAGGCTAGGGACACCATTCCTACCCATCCTGGCTAATAGCCATTGATGGACCTATCCTCCATGAATTTATCTAGTTCTTTTTTTAACCCTGTTATGGTCTTGTCCTTCACAACATCCTCTGGCAAGGAGTTCCACAGGTCGACTGTGCGGTGTGTGAAGAAATACTTCCTTTTATTTGTTTTAAACCTGCTGCCTATTAATTTCATTTGGTGACCCCTAGTTCTTGTGTTATGAGAAGTAGTAAACAACACTTCCTTATCTACTTTCTCTACACCAGTCATGATTTTATAGACCTCAATCATATCTCCACTTAGCTGTCTCTTTTCCAAGCTGAAAAGTCCCAGTCTTATTAATCTCTCCTCATACGGAAGCCGTTCCATACTCCTAATCATTTTTGTTGCCCTTTTCTGAACCTTTTCCAATTCCAATATATCTTTTTTGAGATGGGGCGACCACATCTGCACACTGTATTCAAGATGTGGGCGTACCATGGATTTATATAGAGGCAACATGATATTTTCTGTCCTATTATCTATCCCTTTCTTAATTATTCCCAGTATTCTGTTCACTTTTTTGACTGCTGCAGCACATTGAGTGGATGTTTTCAGAGAACTATCCACAATGACTCCAAGATCTCTTTCTTGAGTGGTAACAGCTAATTTAGACCCCATCATTTTATATAAAAGACAATAAGAAGGGGTTATTTAAATGCATCAGGAGCAAGAAAAAGACAAAGGAAAAGGTAGGTCCTCTACTTAGTGGGGAAGAAGAGCTAATAACTGATGACATCAAGAGGGCAGAGGCGTTTAATGCCTATTTTGCTTCAGACTTCACTAAAAAAATGTAATAGTGTAATATTATCAACAAGGGGGAAGAAAGGCAATCCAAAATAGGGAAGGAACATGTTAAGAATATTTAGATACATTAGATGTATTCCAGTTGTCAGGGCCGGATGAAATTCATCCTACAGTTCTTGAGGAACTAGCTGAAGCAACCTTGGAACCGTTAACAATTATCTTCCCATGGAAGATGGGTGAGGTCCCAGACAAATGGAGAGGGAAGACATGGGTGGGGGAGGGGCAAAGGGTCACCTGCCCCTCC
This sequence comes from Platysternon megacephalum, assembly GCA_003942145.1. Classification (NCBI taxonomy): domain Eukaryota; kingdom Metazoa; phylum Chordata; order Testudines; family Platysternidae; genus Platysternon; species Platysternon megacephalum. The sequence goes on along the minus strand of QXTE01000005.1, from coordinate 22,983,179 downwards.
CCAATCGCCTGGGGGAGGGAAGGGGGGCAAGGGCCCAGCAGCACCCAGGAGTCAGAGCTTGAGTGTGGAATGTGATGAGTTCTGTGCTGTTAACACCTTCTGCCCTTGGAGCAGGGAGTTTGTTTATAAACAGAGGCAGGTGATTAAGATAACAAAAGGCTTGTCATTAAGTTTAATTAAGGATCGTTAGATGATCCTGAAAACATTCCCAGTTAAAAGACAGGAAACAAAGGGTAGGAATAAATGGTCCATTTTCAGAATGAAGAAAAGTGAATAGAGGTGTCTCCAGGGGTCTGTACTGGTCTGGGATCAGTGCTGTTCAACATATTCATAAATGATCTGCAAAAATGGGTAAACAGTGAGGTGGCAAAGTTTGCAGATGATACAAAATTACTCAAGATAGTTAAATCCAAAACAGACTGCAAAGAGTTACAAAGGGATCACACAAAATTGGGTGACTTGGCAACAAAATGGCAGATGAAATTCAATGTTAAATGCAAAGTAACGCACACGGCAAAATATAATCCCAACAATACATACAAAATGATGGTGCCTAAATTAGCTGTTACCCATCAAGAAAGAGATCTTGGAGTCATTTGCAGTACTCTGGAAGCATTATGTTTCCAGAGTACCGCAAATGTCCTTCTCACTGTGCCTGTATCATCCTGAACTCATTCTCCAGCATCAGAAGACTTAAAAATTATCTCCAGTCATCAATGGGACAGATGCAACAGAATACTGTAGCTGTCCTTAACGTGCAGGTCACATGGGAGGTCACGTGCCCCCCTTTAGCTGGTGTCCCCCTTTGTGTCCCTCCAACGTGTCACCTAGAAAACTTAACTTTGATACTAGAAGATATTGGAACAAATTAAACAATCAATTTGTAAGCATCTAAGGGACAATAGGGTTATAAGGAATAGCCAGCAAGGATTTGTCAAGAACAAATCATGCCAAACCAACCTAATTTCCTTCTTTGACAGGGTTACTGACCTAGCGGATAGTGGAAAAGCAATAGACATGATATATCTTGATTTTACTAAGGCTTTGACACAGTCGCACATGACATTCTTATAAGCCAACTAGGGAAATATGGTCTAGATGAAAGTACTATAAGGTGCGTGCACAACTGGTTGAAAGACCAGACTCCAAGAGTTGTTATCAAACTGGGAGGGTGTATCAAGTGGGGTACCACAGGGATCAGTCCTGGTATTAGTCAATATTTTCATTAATGACCTGCGTAATGGAGTGGAGAGTATGCTTATAAAATTTGCAGATGACACCAAGCTGGGAGGGGTTGCAAATGCTTTGGAGGGCAGGTTTAGCATTTAAAAACAACCTTGACAAATTAGAGAATTGGTCTGAAATCAACAAGATGATATTCAGGAAAGACACGTGAAAAGTACTTCACTTAGGAAGGAAAAATCCAATGAAAAACTTCAAAATGGGGAATAACTGGCTAGGTGATAGTACTGCTGAAAAGGATCTGGGGGTGATAGTGGATCACACTGAATATGAGTCAACAATGTGATGCAGCTGTGAAAAAGGCTAATATCATTCTGGGGTATATTACAGTAATGTTGTATAATAGACACAAGATAATTGTCCCACTCTAGTTGGCAATGCTGAGGTATCCAGTTCTGGGCACCACACTTTAGGAAAGATGTGGACAAATTGGAGCGAGTCCAGAGGAGAGCAACAAAAATGATAAAGGGTTTAGAAAACCTGACCTATGAGGAAAGGTTAAAAAACTGGTCATGTTTAGTTTTGAAAAAAAAGACTATGTGGGGGACCTGATAACAGTCTTCAAATATGTTAATGGCTGTTATCAAGAAGACAGAAATCAATTGTTTTCCTTGTCCACTGAATGTAGAACAAGACGTAGTGGGCTTAATTTGCAGTAAGGGAGCTTCAGGTTAGATATTAGGGAAAACTTTCAAACTATAAGGGTACTTTAGCTCTGGAATAGGCTTCCAAGGGAGGTTGTGGAATCCCTATCACTGGAGGCTTTTAAGAATAGGTTGAACAAACACAGGTCAAGGGTGGTCTAGGTTTACTTGGTCCTACCTCAGCACAGGGGGCTGGACTTGTTGACTTCTCGAGATCCCTTTCAGCCCATCACTTCTGTGAATCCATGACTATATAGAAAAAGCCCCTTAGAACACAGATGGGCAGGTGGATGGGTGGATATAATGGGTCTTCTAGGATTGAACAAATCTTCTAAACCAATTTGTCTCAACACAACAGGCCTTGTATCCTCTCAATTCCTTGCTCATAGGCACTGACTTCCCAAGCAGGAGGCTGGGATCTCCTCTCCAGTAGCATGGTCACTTATGCTCCTTCTGTTGAGAGCAGAGTTTGGCCCAGATAGTCCAAACAAGCTCCCCAACTGTCCTAGAGGCAGTTGACACTCTTAGGTCACCTCTATTCTCCAAATAATCCACAATACATTCTGATTTTTGTCATATCCAATCCATTCTCTATGAGGTTAGTATCCATCGGGATCTCCTGTTGTGAGATTAACCAAAACCCTCAACTTGAAGAGGTCACTTTTTGATAGTTGCCTCATTGAGTGTTAAGATGCATTTGCTGTAGTTATTTTCTCAAACTCTGTTATGATGTGATTGTTTCTGTTTTTTCCACCCCCTGATTTTCAGGCAAATCAATGAGATGAAACAGAATGAATATCCAAAAAACCTAACAGTCCAAATCCTCCTTCTGGATGCTGACAACTGTACTTCTGTGAGTAAAACTGAGAACCCACTCATCAGACCAACACTGCATGGAGATCTGGAGTGGGTATGGGGAGGCTGTTATGCTTATAATGTATCCAGCATCCTTGCTAAAGTAGCTAAGCCAGGGGTGGCCAACCTGAGCCTGAGAAGGAGCCAGAATTTATCAATGTACATTGCCAAAGAGCCACAGTAATACATCAGCAGCCCCCCATCACCCGCCCCCCCGCTCCCAGTGTCTCCTGCCCACCGGCAGCCCTGCCGATAAGCACCTCCCCCTCCCTCCCCAGACCTCCCGAGGGGTTTTGTGGCGTGCAGGAGGCTATGGGGGGGAGGGGAGATGAGCGAGGGCACTGCAGGCTCAGGGGAGGGGGCAGGAAGGGGTGGAGTGGGGGCAGGGCCTGTGGCAGAGCCAGGGGTTGAGCAGTGAGCACCCCCCGGCACATTGGAAAGTTGACGCCTGTAGCTCCAGCCCCGGAGTTGGTGCCTATACAAGGAGCCGCATATTAACTTCTGAAGAGCCGCATGTGGCTCCAGAGCCACAGGTTGGCCACTCCTGAACTAGGCCCTACTTGAGAGGGTGATGAAAGAGGACTCACAATCTATCCTCTGGATTCTTCCATTGGGAGCCCCTTTCAGAGACAGGTCAATTCAGGAAATTAGGAAGTGTTGGCTCAGGCATAACTAGCCTCACCAAAAAAGCTAGTTCTGGAGGTTATTTTTGGCCACCTGCTTTAATTTCTTTGCCTTGTGTTACCCCTCATCTTTAGTGGCTACATCTAGAGCAGTGCCTAATAACTCTTGTTACTGGTGCAATATATGGAATATTTTATTCCTGGTAGATTCATTGGCAGGGTCGCCTCGGTTTATCTGTTGGAGTATTTTCTTGCCTTTTTCATATTCCTGTCACTAAGGTCTGAGCTTCGTGCCTGGCACATTGGTTCATCCTCACTTTCTGATGGTCCTTCCCTCAGGAAAAGACTACAAAATCCCATTACATTGCTAGAGTTCTGCACTGTATTTCACTCCTGTGCTAACAGTGGAGCTACCAGTCTGGTTTCATCTCTGGCAGCATGATGTTTGAGTCCCACTGGGATTCTGTGGTTTGCATTTCCATTGTGTTACTTTTGTGTGCCGTGTTAGAAAAGTGATAGAAAGAAGGTGGTGAGCATTGTTGTTCCATTGTAATATAATTGTGCTTAGGAATGATCCTACTGTATTCCCAGGTTGGTCCAAATCTTCCACCTCAAATAAAAATACCAGTGTATTATCAAGCTAATAAATTAGTGGTAAAACCCTAACCTTCATGTTGTTATCGTTGCTTCATGTTTGGCAATGTCAGACACTACCCTGCCTAAACAGGTGATGAGAAAGTAGCATCTTGTCTTGATTTTCAAGCCATGTGACAATGTTACCAAACCTCAACCCTCGCCATTTCCAGCCCATTAGCTTTCTAAGTACTCTTTGTCTTCCTTGCCTAGACCACTACAATAAATGTGTCCAACACCGAAACGGCAGACAATGTGATCAAGAAGACAGCTAATCAGCTTGGACTTCCTGTAAGTAGCCACTGCACATCCTGCCAGATATTCTGTTGGAAAGTTGGCAACATCTGTTTTACAGTATGGTACAGATATGGTGGAGTCTGGTAAAAATTGACAATGACTGACTCTAGTTAGCCATTAGAACACTAGTATTCTCCAGACGACAGCGAATATGTTTGTGCAGATATAAAGATTTATAAAAACACACATCCATGTAATGGACCAAATTTGTGTAAGTAGATGCAACTCCATTGATTTCCAGAGACTTATACCCACTTCTACCAGAGCTGATCTTGGCCAGGAATCTCCAAACAGTTATGAATAAAGCTGTGAAATTACTGAACAAATCATTGCTAGTATCAGCTGAGCCTTTGCTAACAGTAGCGGCCCATCACAGTATTGAAGAGCGGCAAAACAACATCCCAATAGATTAATGCCAAGGGTAGCTGTGCAACACATTGACTATACATTTATGTGAAGCCTCATTTCTTATTAATTATTAAAGAAAATCATTTCTATGGTGTCATAAATTAACCTGCAACTTTACATACCCATAGCTAGTCATGTTCCTGGCCTCAGAGAGCTTGCAATCTAAGGCAGAAATGAATATTTCATCTCTTTCTTCAACTTGCATAATGAGTGAACACAAAATATTATGCAAGCCTGCTTGCACTTCATTATGCAAGCTGATGGGAGATAGGAAATACTTGTGTCTGTGTGAACTTGAATAGCAATATTTGTAACCTGACATGTCAGTCAAGGCAAAACATAGAAACCTTCTGAACTTGAAGCTCGTACTGAGTGTTGCACTCACCCCTTTATAGCCAGTAAATGCCACCATTCCTGAGGGGTCTTGGAATTGAGTGATGATGTCTGATCAATATGTCAAGAGACTTCCTGAATCTGAGCCTTCTATGTGGATGTTGGGGAAACCCTAATTTGTTTTCATCCTTCTGATTACCTTTCTCTCCCTCTCCTGAACCTTTCACCTTCCTCTGCATGTCAGACAAACAGATTCTGAGAGCTTGTCACTCCTAACCAGGTTGTTTTCCCAGATGTTTACAGCTATTCATTTCCTGACTCTTGGCCTGTTCCACTGTTACCTCTTCCAGTTGTTTTGTGTGCTGTGTCCAGCTGCTCTGGTCCTTCTTTTCAGTCCTTGGCCCCCTTTTATATTTTTCCCTTCTGTTCCTCAATCCACAGGGTAGACCAAGTGACTACCACCTCTGGGTGATATCAGGAAAGGATGACCCTGCTTATCCCCTTATTGGTAAGAGCGCTTCCATTTTTCATTTAGGTATGCCAGCATGTAGGTGCTGATGTAGCAGGTCAGTGATGATGATGATAATAATAATGATGATGATGATAATAATAATAATAATAATAATAAATAATTAATAACGTTGGTCACTGAATAAGGGAAGCATCTCTGTCTCTTTGCAAAATCCATCTCAACCTGCATGCTGACTCTTTAAAGATCTGGTGTTGCACTCACAATCCATTGTTAAGAAATGCTGTGCACCCCTGGGTGTGAGCTCTTGGTATCTGTCTACCACTTTCAGTTGGTTGTTCCACACACACACAAAGGACTTGCCAGATTGGACTCTTTCAATCAGGGCTGAGCATCTCCCACTAGGTCCTGAGTGCCTTCAGCTATTATTGACTTCTTGGGGAGCAAATCACACCCTAACACCTAAAGCATAACAAGGGCTGCATGTAGCATGTGGCATTAGATGGTAGCAATGGCTTTCAATCTTGCAGGGGAAGCAGGTCTTGGCAGGTAGGTAAGTGAAGGAAGAAGGGTTTTAAAATGTATTTGTTGGTGACGTTTAAGCCTGCTATCAAGAGCCCAAAGTATTAATCTTTCTTGTTTGGTATTTATTTTTCAAAGCAGTCCAGCTCAGATTTAAAGAAATTGTTTTTCAGGCAAGAGGTCATAGCCCATTAAGTAGACAGTTCATTTCACAAGGCTTTTTGTGTTGCTTTAGTCTGAATACCCACTCTAATCTGAAACCGCTCTCACAAGGAGACACAGGGCATTTGGGGAAATGTCCTTTGCAAATTGTTTATTTGAAAAGTTCCTTTTTTTTACAATTTCTGTTTAGATTATAAAAACTTTGGGAGGTTGGAAGGAAAATAAATGTGCATATTGGGGTTTCAGAGCCAGGGCACTATCAGGGCTTTACGTGAGATGATTTCAGAAACACACCACCACCAAACAAAATAAAACACAGTGTTTTGTCTTATTAATTCCAGGCATTAATCTTAGAAAGTACCGAAGCTGAAGTTTGCAAAAAAAATATTTTTTTCATATTTGCATCATTGGCAAAAACAAGACAGTGAAGTAAGATTAAATGTACAATTAAAATTAGACAGGGTATTTACTTTGGCAAAGTGTCTGAAACAAGTCTCTCCAATCTTTCCCATAGCAATTCATAACAAATTCTATTATTATGTATGACGCTGTGATAGAATCATATTTAGGGAAGGGCCATTTGGATAAAATAAGAATCAAACCCAACCTGAACTTTTTCTGAAGTTCAGAAAACTTTGGTTATTTGTTTTAAGTTTTATTTTAATATATTTTCAAATCTTTGCAGTTCCTGTCAGAGACCAGACTCCCCAAAATCCCAGAAGGTCCACTGTCCTCCTCATACTGTTAACATGACCAGAGCTACGAAGTACTGAACCTTTTGAAAGAGACAGGCTGCCCTTGTGCTGCTCTCGTAAACACAATCAGAATTCTATAGGTGATCTAGCAATGGGGAGGGAACAAAGAATCACTCTGTGTTATTGTGTGTTACACAATGTCCAGATCAAAGTTGCTCTGAAGCATCTAAACCAGAGCTTCTCAAAGTCGGGCCGCCGCTTGTTCAGGGAAAGCCGCTGGCGGGCCGGGCCGGTTTGTTTACCTGGCGCGTCTGCAGATTCGGCCGATCGCGGCTCCCACTGGCCGCGGGTCGCCGCTCCAGGCCAATGGGGGCTGTGGGAAGGGCGGCCAGCACATCCCTCGGCCTGCACCGCTTCCCACAGCCCCCATTGGCCTGGAGCGGCGAACCGTGGCCAGTGGGAGCCGCGATCGGCTGAACCTGCGGACGCGGCAGGTAAACAAACCGGCCCGCCAGGGGCTTTCCCTGAACAAGCGGCAGCCCAACTTTGAGAAGCACTGATCTAAACTGCGGGTTGCATATCTGAACAGAACTTTTTAAGGTCCAAGCATCACGCCCAATATTTTGACCAATACCCTGAGGGCTGAACTGATCATTAGCTACCTAGTCTAAATCTTTTGAGGTTCAACCATAACATGTAATGGCTTGAGTGATACCCCAATGGACAAGTTTTGCACTTGGATACACAGTCAGCTTCCAGTGACGCCTGTCAAAATGTATTTCTTATGCAGCGTAGTTGCAGAAGTATTGGTCCCAGGATATTAGAGAGACAAGGTGGGTGAGGTAATACTGTTTATTGGACCAACTTCTGCTGGTGAGCGAGACGAACTTTCAAGCTACACTGAGCTCTTCTTCATTTCCCAGACCAGAAGAAGAGCTTTGTGTAGCTTGAAAGCTTGTCTCTCTCACCAACAAAAGCTGGTCCAATAAAATATATTACCTCACCCACCTTATCTCTCTAATGTGTATTTCATCATTTTAAAAAGTAGTTACTTTCCCACTGTTGCTGAAATTGAGATGTGGTTGATTTCTGGATTAATTCTCCTCTAGGGTTTGAACACACTGGTTTGTTATTGTAGGCTTGCTCTTAAGAGCTTGTTGTCATCATAAGATTGTATTGTAGGGTTGTTTATGTGCACTTAGCAGCACACATTGGTTTGTGATTGTTGGTGTTTCTCGCAAGTGCTGTCTGAGCATGCTTATTTGTTACGGTCATTAGTGAAGGGAAGCACCTGCTGGATTTTTATTGTAGGGTAGCGTGTGAGCACAGGGTAGTGAACGTTAGTATAGGATATGTACCCCCATAAAAACACAGATGTGTGCCCAAAGGTAGACGGTTCAAGCTTGATGCATGTCCCTTTGGTGTCTGTTTAAAGTAAACAGTGTGTGAGCACAGGATAGTGAACGTTAGTATAGGCTATGTACACCAGTTGGTTGATTGTAGAATACCTCGTGAGCACAGGAATTCACACACTGGATTGCTGTTGTGGGGTAGCTTGTGAGTAGAGGGACACACGTTCTGATTTGTTACATAGAGGTGTGCACATAGAGTGTTATCTAGGGTGGCTAATGAAGATTGGGCTGGTGGCTTTTGACTGATTGATTGATTGATTGATTGATTTTAAAAACAGTCCTGACATATTTATGGAGTGGTGGGGGGGAATGTAAATAGTGACACCCCCATAAAAACACAGATGTGTGCCCAAAGGTAGACGGCTCAAGCTTGATGCATGTCCCTTTGGTGTCTGTTTAAAGTAAATAAAATTATATTGTCTTTCCAAATGAGATTGTATTCACATCTGATAATGTGAAACTATTAAGAAAACAATTCTCCCCACCCTTCAGTGCATACATACACATGTGCTCACATACGCAGCAAGAGTCAGCCTCCATCCTTCAGGAACCTTTTTCATATCTCCAATGGCCAGTATTATAATGGGTTACCAAACCCAGGAAGGTCTTAAAGTAAACTTTCCACTTTCCACTGCCACTACAAATAAACAAGCTCAGAATGTGTGCCTCAGAGAGGGGTGTGTGGTTAGTAGATAGTGCACTGGACTGGGAGTCAGGAGAGAAGGGGGTCTATTCCCAGCTCTGCCACTGTCCAGCTGTGTGACCTTGGACAAGTCACTTTGCCTCTCTGTTTTCCCTCCCACCCTTGTCCGTCCTGTCTGTTCATGTAACTCCAACAGACCCCAGTCATCGGCATGCAGGATCAAACCTTGGGCCTCCGGAGCTAAATGCATGAGCCTTAAGCCATATGGCTCTTAGCTAGGGCTGTAGAGTAGACTCATAATATCTCTCTAAGTGGTCTCAGTGTCACTTGAGGGGACAGAACACCACACCCATGAGGAGTGTGGGTTACATTTAAACTGTAAACTCTTCACAACAGGGATCATTTCTCACTATGCATTTTGTGCAGTGCCTAGCACAATGGGGCCCAATCCTAGTTGGGGCCTCTAAGCACTACTGTAATTCAAATCTTAATAATGATGTGTTCCTCTGTATTCAGATTTGGGAAGGCCGAGGCATGAATGCCTAGTGAGGCCATCCAGCATATCCTTCTCCTTTTTTCCTTAGATTTCTTTTCCCTACTGAATGTCGTGCTCGTCTAAGTTCCCTCTAAGCTGCTTGGCCATGCAGCAGCCTATTAAGCCCCGTGCAGGCACTCGGCTGCGATGAAGAGAGATGCCTCTCCCCCAGCCCCGGACCTGCCACAGCAGGGAGAGGTGCCCCGCCCCCAGCCCCAACCCAACCCAGCCCTGCCCCAGAGCTGCTGCAGCCAGGGGAGAGGCGCCTATCCCGCGGCCCCAGCCCTGGAGCTACCGTGGCAGGGAGAGGCACCTATCTGCCCCAGATCAGGTGCTGCTGCAGGGAGAGAGAGCTGGGGGGAGTCCTCTCTCCCCCCTGTAGCCCCGGTGCAACCTGAACCCCAAACCCTTCATCCCCAGCCCCACCCCAGAGCCTTCACCCACAGCCGGAGCCCTCATTTCCCCTTTCCCCCCTGCACCTCAACCCTCTGCCCCAGCCCTGAGCCCCCTCCCACACTCCTAACCCCTCAGCCCCACCCCCACCACATGAATTTTGTTATGTGCACCAATATGCAGGTGATTTGTCACACATCACCTCCATTTTGGTGCACATAACAAAATTCATTCCACACATGCATGGGAAAAATTAGAGAGAACACTGGTGCTCGTGCAAGGTTCTAGGCTGAAACCCTCTTCAATCAAACTTTTCTCTTTACCCCAGAGCATGTGCAGCATTGGCACAGCAGAGCCAATTGTCTTCCCCAAATCCTTGCCACTCAGCAGTGCACCTCACCTCTGACCTAGAGGAAAGCACATCAAGGAGTAATAGCAGGGCTCAGTCTCCATGGCCCATTCAGTCCTTGGGCTCTCTGATGAGATTGCCACCAACTCACTGCTGTGGAAGTTGTGAGATGTGGATGTCTGACCACTACAAACCAAACCGGGTCCCCTAATTGCTTTCACAGCGTGAAATTCATGAGTTCTGCATCCTCACCTGGTCTTTCTGTGGCTCTTGTCGCAACAGGTCATGAGCATCCTTTCAGCATCATACTGAGCTGCCTCCGAGACTCTGTTGACCAGCACCAAGGAACCAACAACAACACACTCCTAGCTGATGGGACGGAGGCTACCATCCTGGATCAGCTTCCCAAGGACAGGCAGTGTCAGTTCATCCTGAAACCCAGGCCCCAAGCTCCAAGGCAGCTGAGGAGAGGTGAGAGCCCGGATGATACCATGTGTCCCTTCAAAGGACTTGGGAGCTCTCCCTGTGGCAGTTGCTGACTTTCTGTTGCATTGTGTTTTTATACTCTCAGCTTGACTATATCTGCAGTGAAAGGAGGGTTGGTTTTGTCCCTTCATAAATCAGAGCCTGTTCCTGCTCCCTCTGAACATACATTGACTTCAGTGGCAGCAGGACTTCACCCGTAATCATTACTTTGGCTCTCGTTACCAAATTTTAGGTACTTGATTAGCATTCAACAGAAAGTTACGATCCCCTTGGGTGAATTGCTATGCTCCACACACAGCGTCACCAAAGAGACCATATTTAGCTCTCTGACAGGGTCTTCCCAAGAAGCACAGGAGACATGTTGTCTCTGAGGTCTTTGTTTATTGACTGGCAAATGGTTTACTGATGCCTTGAACTCAGCATGTAATAACATCCATGCTAGAGCCATTCAAATGATACAAGAATTATCCATGACAAATGTATTTGCCAATTGACAAAAAATGCACCAGTAGTTTCTCTGATGAATATTATTTGACCCTCTGTAGAGCTGCACACATAATAAAAAAGATGATTCACAGATAACATATTCACCAAGCGATAGAAGAAGTTAATCACTCAGGGCTGAATGCACAAAAGAAGTTAGGTGCCGAAGTCCGTGTTTTAGGCACCTAAGTTCCAGTTTCGGGTTCACTGTGATGAACAAAACTTCTGCTGAACCTTGAAAGTGCCTAAACTCACTTAGCACCTAAGTTTTTGCACTAAAATTCCCTAGGTGCCTATGTTTCTCACTCTGGGCATGTGCATGGCTGCCTGCCTGTGGGCATTCAGGGGCCTATCTCCCAACTAAGTCCTGGAGTGATTCCCAAAACAGGGGAAGACAGGCACTTGCCAGGCTAACTCACCTGATCGAATAGGTGTGCTCAGGGGCTGCCTACCAGATCCGCCCCCTTAGGTGAGCTTACATGACACAGCAGCCCCTCCCCCCGTAACATTATTAACCCACAGTGCAACAGCTTCAACTTGGGAGACTGAAGGACTCCCTATATATGTAAAATATCCCACAGCCCAGTGGGTAGGGCACTCGCCTGAGAGGTGGCAGATCCCTCTTCAAAGAGGGGAACTTGAACTGTTGGTCTCCCGCATCCCAGGAGAGTACCCTAACCACTGGGCTCCTCCTCTCCTCCATCCCCCACCTGCTTGTTGCTAAGATGGTGCAGGCTCCTTAAATCAAAAGGGGGTTCCCAGCTAAGAATCAGAAACAGAGTTAGGCGCCTCCCTGCAGCTTGGACTTAGGCGCCTATCTCTTAGAAAGGGGTGGAGATTAGTACCCACCCACCCCCACCACTGGCTCCCCGCCTAGCCTGCTGGCTTTTGTGACTTGCATTCTAAGGTGGCTAGCTCTCCCCAGTCATTGTATAGGAGCTTAGGCACCTAACTCAGGCGTTGTGAATAGCAGTGATTTTCCCGGGCCCTAAAAGTGACGCGTTGTGGCACACAGCATCACAGTGCCTAACTCCTTTGGAGCATTCAGCCCTCAAAGTGCTAGGGAATATGCCCAGCCCTAAGCCACTCACGGCCCTGCAGTAAGGAGACATATGACTGAATGATGTCCCCAGCATTAAGGCTGCCCAGCCCTTCTTCACCGCAGATAAATGACTGTTGTTATTATTACTAACGTTTATTACAGTAGTGCCGAAGGGCCAGCCAAGAATGGGCCCCCATCGTGCTAGACGCTGTACAAACACTTTGTGTGATGGCGTGTTTGTGAACTATTTGCCCTGTGGGTTTTCACTGGGTGACTGACCTTACTCTGCCCACTGGATTTAAGAGACTTCTCCCAGTCAAGACTCCCATATAGTTCCAGTCCATGACATAGGAATTTTGACATGTCACTGTAATAGATCTAAACCCATCTGCATGACTCTGACCCCCACCCCGTGGCTAATGCACAGTCCTTGCACAATGAGCACACTGTAACGCAAGGGGCTCTTGGCTATTTCAGAATCCTTGCAGAAACATACCAAGAGGAAGAAATCTTTGATTGACTGGGCTTTGCGCCGGACTACCAGCACCCCCACAGGCAGCCCAGCATCACATTCTCCCCCCACCCCACGGAAACTCTTCGGCCTGTCTTTGTCCTCTGTGTGTCCTGATGGAATCCTCCCCAAGCCTATTATGGTAAGAGGGGGGTTATGTCATGAATCCCAGCATGAGTTTGAATAGATCATCTATCCACCCACCTCTGTATCAGTCATCTGTGGTATCTCTGAGGCTCCCGTCACCCAGCTGTGTATGGGGGGGGGGGAGGAGGAGGAGTCCTCTCCTGTGCTATAGCATTGATTCAGTACTCATTCAAAATCATGAAAGAACGCATCCCCTACAGAGTCACCTATAGCACTTCCTGTATCATCTAGGTTTCCTTGAGAATCTCCTATCTAATGCTGACCAGCCTTAGCCCTGCTTAGTTTGTGAGGTCTGACACAATATGGGTTCAGATGATAAACCCTTCTAAATCTATCTTGGGGCTGGGCTTTCTCCTAGGACATGCTGCTTCTGCTGTACCATGAAGGTCCCTCCACAAGGGGCATTTTCAGGCGCTCCGCCAATGCCAAGATCTGCAAGGAACTGAAAGAGAAATTGAACTCTGGAGATGATGTCCAGATGGATGGCGAGTCAGTCTTTGTGGCTGCAGCAGTCATCACTGTAAGTTACTCCAAGTGATACTGCCCTCTGGGCTAAAATATCGGCACCCTAGCACAGCACTTTGCATTCAGTGAGGGGAGTAACATGACCCTGCCAGCCAGGGGAAAGCATTTTTAATTGCGCATATTCTGCATACCCCGCCCCCATCTCATGGCTGGGCACATGTAAGAAAGGAGACATGCCCCTGCATGAATGGAGATTTGCTGCTTTAACGGTCTTTAACATGCAGAAAGGAATATTGGCCCTCAGGTCAGTATCCCTCTTTGTACCTTCTAATGCAGTGGTTCTCAAACTTTTGTACTGGTGACCCCTTTCACATAGCAAGCCTCTGAGTGCAACACACCCCCCCCTTATAACTTAAAAACACTTTTTATATATTTAAGACCATTATAAATGCTGGAGGCAAAGTAGGGTTGGGGATGGAGGCTGACAGCTCACGACCCCCCATGTAATAACCTCGTGACCCCCTGAGGGGTCCCGACTCCCAGTTTGAGAACCCCTGTTCTAATGCAAAACTACAACAGAACCTCAGGCAGCAAGGGGTTAAACAGATTAGGGCTGTGTCTGCACTGCAGAGTTAACTTGAATTACCTGCATTCAAGTTATTCCTGTCAAGTTAGCCTAGCTCAAGTGCAAGCAGCCACACTGCGGTATAACATTCGAGCTGCTGTGTCCACACGGCACTGCACTCATTGGTGTATGTCGCTAGGACTTTGGGGAGTTCTTTGTGCTACAGCAAGTGGAGCTTCTCTGTGAATTATTTCCCAGTGAATTGTGGAAGAACTTGTGGGAAGGCACTGGAGGACTGAGGTGTAAATGAGATGAGAACAGTTCAGGCCTGCACTTGAAATGTGTTCCCAGTTCTCCACTTGTTGGCCAGCCTACAGGGTAGAAATCTCCCTAGGTCACTGTTTGCTTGAGGGGGGGATTCAGACTGATTCCAATTCAAGCCATATATTAGGCTGTGGAATAGTATCCCAAGGGAAGTGGTAGAAACCCCATTGTTTGGACATTTAAATCTGGACTAGACAAAGCCCTGGAAAATGTGCAATACTATGGAGAATAATCCAGCTCTGGCCAATGGATGGATTAGATGGTCCTTTTCCTTCTATGATACACAGACCAAGTCTGTTTGCAGTGCTGCATGCCATGGGGAGCAGGGAGGCCTTGTGGGAATTGATTTGTGTCACGTTTCATTTTATCTTATGTTTAATAAAAATGAACATTTATGCATCATGAAACAAACGATTCAAAACTGACCAGACTGCTCTGCATATATATATTTAATTCAGGATTTTCTACGAAATATACCTGATAGTGTTCTATCCTCAGACATGCACGGGCTGTGGATGGAAGCCGTGGACACAGTAAATCGAGGGCATAAGATTGAAGCCATCAAAAGGTACGTAAATGTCCCACTGTGTCTCTCTTGAGGAGGCATATATCATTTCCACCCACACAGCATAGTTACCATGTTCTAAGAGACTCCTCATATTGCTCTAGGCCAGCTCACTGCTCTTGACCCATTGGCTGCTGATGTGTATGAATGCCAGTTGCTAGCGGAGTTGGTCAGAACATTTTCATCAAAACAATTTTTTAGTGAAAGATGTTGACATTTTTGACAAAATTGTTCATGAGATATTTTTTTTCTTTACCAAACCTCCACCCTGCTCCCTACCAAAAAAAAATCTTTTCTGATGACCAGCCGTAATTACTAGAATTCAAGCAAAGAAAGGACAGTGATTTGGATCTCAGTGGTACCATTGGGTATAAATGGAATTAGATGCTTAACTATGGTGGTTCTTTCTTGCATGCACAGAGTTAAAACGATAGCCACATCAGTGTGATAGTCAGGAAGGAGTAGCCTGCCAGACATCGTATCAAGGACCTGATGAGTTTATTTACCTGCCTCAGACTGGCACATTGAGCAGGGCTTGTCCATTAGCATCACATGGGCATAACCTATATGTCAAATCTCTTCCTATACCTGGCTCAGCACAGGGGTTTATTTTAAACGGTAAGTTTGGCTGGTCCTCCTTCCCCTCAGATCTCTGTACCATAGGTCCTAGCAAAGTGCATCACTGTCCGTGCTGCTGGCACTGGTCTGTATGTGTGTCCTCCAGGCATTCTAGCGTCTGCTGAGGCACAATGGACTAAAGTCCAAATTTTCCCAGAATGCATTAGACAGCATGGTAGGTGTGAATGCACAAACATCATAGCGACATAACTGTGTGATGAATGTAACTCAATCCTATTTGTTGTAGAGGGGTCAGATGAGAGTGTCACAAACAGGTTACAAAAATGCCATTGTACCTGTAGTATAGGCAGGGCTTTTGAAAGTCAATTGTCATTTTTGGGGACCAGGTTTTACAAGCTCCTTGTTTTGCTTTGTTTCTTTTCCCTGGACAGTTTGGTGAAGCAGCTCCCAGAAGCCAACCTCATTTTACTCAGACACCTGTTTGGAGTCCTGCATCATATTGAGCAGAATTCAGGGGAGAATCAGATGAATGCATTTAACCTGGCTCTTTGCATAGCTCCCAACATGCTATGGCTTCCTAGCCCCACTGGGCCTGAAGAGGAAAGCAGGTCTACAAAAAAGGTAAATACTCTTGGTGGGATTCTGCCCATGATTTTCTTCCCATCTCCTATGACATGTTCCTCTGCAGCCTACAAAGGAAATATAGTGTTAAACTACTTTAGGTAAGTAGTAATTTTAGCTTTACCCCCACCAACCTGTGTAGCTTGTTTTGGGGTGACTTGGCCACCGAGGTTCTCCAGGGATGGAGGCACCAAAAGAAGTCATGATCTGCTCTAACAAATGGACTTCCCTGCTGGACATCTTGTGCTGGGAGTGGCTAGGAGGGCACTTAGCATCCCATTAGAAGAGAGGGAACTGTGTCCCCATCTGAAATATCTAATAATGGTGGCACTATCCTGCAGAGAGGAACAAATCTAACATCATGACACATCTCCCCAGAGGCAGAATATTGCCTGTGAGATGATGACAATAATAATTAGGACCACAGGATTTGCTGTATCAGCTCACACTATTGGTCCATTTAGTCCAGCTTCTTGCCTCCGGCTATGACTAATACACAAGCATCCAAGCTAGAGGAGGTGCTTCCTAGCTTTCTGAGCCAAAGAGAAGCTTCGGGATTAAGTGTTACGTTTGTGCAGAGAAAAGCATCATCGTATTGTCTCCCTGGGCTAATTTGTCTTGGAGGATAATAGAGGTGGATATATTTTTCCCAAACCGACCCCAGTGTTTCCTCTCCTTTGGCAGGTGGCCATGTTAGTGCAGTTCCTGATTGAAAACTCAGCAGAAATTTTTGGAGGTGACATCACTTCGCTGTTTCGAAGACCAGACAAAGAAAAGTCAAAAAACTCTGAGGATTTCCTGGGTAAGGCTGTGGCACCTCCCCAGAGATGTCTGGTCACTCACAACCGCTGTCAAATGCCTCTTACAAAGAAGACTATAATTCCCACACTCCTTGTCCAGGGGAAACTAGAAGAGGGGACTCGTTCTCAGCCAGTCCTTTCCCCTTACTTCCTACCTCTGTTTTGACGAGGGCATTGGAGGATGCAGGCACAGCACCTCGGATATGCATCCCTATTTGGCTGGCTTCCCCCTTCTCCATTACCCTGCTGCTGTTTCCAGCTGCTCCAGGTTTGACAGACAGACAATTTGCCTCCGAATTCATGGAGCAAGCACCATTTCCCAACAGCCTTTTTTTTTTTTTTTTTTTAAGTGGAACAGTTTAAACCGATTTTCTAAAATTAGACTTGGTAGGTCAGAATTTAAAGGGATCCGTGTGCCTCTACTGAACACACACAGACTGTGGTCTAATGATGAGCGCCTGAGTCTTGTGAGCCAGGATTCTGGGGTTCCATTTCCACTTCTGCCACAGACTTGCCGGGTAGCCTTGAGAAAATCATTTCCCCACTCCAGGCCTCAGTTTCCCCAACTGTAAAACATGGTGGATAATTCTCCTTCTGCTTTGCAGAAGTCTTGTGAGAATTAATTAATTAATTAACATTCATAAAGCACTTGAAGATCTTCAAAGGGCAGGTACTCGGTTGTTTCAGTTGTAGTAGTAAATGCAGTAGAGTATGGCTATACTTTGAGCTGGGGGGGGGGTGAGACTCTGCGATGCTGGACACACACTCAGGACAGCTGGCCTTTCCTGCCACTCACACCACCACAGCTACCCTCTATTTTTAGCACACTAGCTTGATCAGAGCTAGCATGGGATTGTCTCCTCAAGCTGGGTATCGCCTCCAGCTCGAAGTGCAGACATACCCTTTGGTACCTAGTTGATAGGCACTTTGGCAGGTAGATAGGAACACAGATAATTATGTGCATTTCTGTAGAATTGCAAAGAGTTAATTTGCATTCTCTCTGCATGTCTTCCCCAGGTATTGGCATGGCTCAGCACAACGATTCCTCTGATGAGATGGAGTTTGCTGCCTGTGACCAGGAAAGACCAAAGCATCATCGCGTGCCTGAAGCCGTCTCCATGTTTGACCCGCCCAGTGGTTTGTTACTTGAAGAGGAGCAGGAAGACTGGGATCTGTTTAGTGAGATCACTGCCTGCTACCAAAGCAAAACCAGGAAGAATGCCAGCGCAGACAGCTATGACCTCCTAGAGGAAGAGGGATCCTTCTGCTCCATTGACTCGATACGTTCACTGAGTCCTGCGAGGGATCGGTGCTCTTCTGAGCCCAGTGTCTGCCTCAGCTCTCAGCTCCCCGCCCAGTGCCATGAGCCGGTGGCCCGCCAGTCCAGCTGTGATGCCACCATCATGCATAGTCACAATGATTACATCCAAAGGCTCAAGCAGCTGCAGCTGGAGAGCCAGAAGCTGATTGATGAAGGCCTGAGCCCTGGGCTGAATAAGACCAGGCAGAATTTCTGGCAATCACCTCAGACCAGCTCTAGGGTAAAGAAGCTCAGCCTTCAGAAAACCAGCCTGTCCAACAGGTCCAGCTTCTCCAGCCTTTCCTCGACCACCACTTCCCCTTCAGCCTCCTCACTAAGCTCCTTAGACAGCGCTTTCTCCTACTGCTCTGAGTCCTCAGCCTTCAGCCCCACAGATGTCTCCTCCCTGCCTTTCATGTTTGGCACTTCCACCCGACTCCATGCCTTGTCTCCAAAGACAGCACAGAGGTCCCTGAAAGAATGGAAAAAGCCCTTGACATCTCCTTTGCCCTTGAACCCTTGTGACTTGGACTCATGGAGCAAGTATGATCAGAGGGACATGGGGAGCAGTCATAGCATTGGGGAAGTGAAGGGCTTTGTGCCCATCAATGGGGCAGCCATGGGAAGCCTGTTAAATGAGAGTGACTGGGAGGAAGAGGAAAGACAAGTGAGATGTGCCAGGGGCTCTGGACAAGCTCTCGGAAACCAATGTTATTTCAAGGAGTCTGAATGTAAAATAGACCCCCCCACTCATATCCCAACCAATGAGAGCTCATCAGCGATTGGCCAGCAAGGGCCCAGGGAGAAATCAGTTAAGCACATTGAGATAAAAGGCCCAGAGGTTTCCCTTCCCAGGCAGGAAAGCCTGAAGCGCACCAAGATAACCTTTTACATGGCCCCAAATAAAGGAAGCCCACAGGGGTCTCCAATGGAACAAGAGGATGAGGGTTTCTCAGTAAGAGTTCATAGCACCAAATCAAACAGCAGCAGTGACCAAAACACGTCCAAGAGCCAACAAACAGTAAGAGTCCATATACCCCAGACAGTGTTCTATGGGCAGAACACCCCTTTGGTGCTGCAGTCTGTCTCCAGGAGATACCATCATGAAGCAACGAGCCAGCAGCTGCAGGTGGAGTGCAAAGAGACTCCCCAAAGCATTCCCCCTGCAGAGGGGCTGACGGACGATGCTCAGCAAGTGGCATCTGCCAAAAGCCACAGGAAGAGCGTCAATGCCTTCAGCCACACCATCCGCATTATCCTCCCGGCCTCCATCCGCAACACCGTCAGGGAATACTTCAAGCACGATGAGGCTAAGAACTGCCATGCAGCGGATGCAGAAGCTGTGGAGAGTGAACTCATCCGGGGCAGGGTGGAGTGGCTCAAAAGCCAACCGCACACGGATGCATCTCCAGAGGAGTGCAAGACAGTGGCATTTGCAGAAGAGACATTTGTCTAGGAGAGGAGAGAGTGGGAACTGTGACTGTTTTTTATACAGAGTGCTGGGAAAATGTTCTGTAAGATATGGTCAAGGTGTGAAGAATCTAATAGACTGTGTGGGTCAATAAGTGTGAAGTGATGCTAATGTGTAATTAATATTTGGGTTTGGGGTTTTTTTATTCTTTGCTACCTTTTTTCTACAAAAGGTACTTAACTGACCTGTGCCCAGTGGGCTGAATCCTCCCCTAGAGTTTTAAATTAACTGAATTGTACAGAGACCTTCATCTGAATTTCAAGCTCTCCTCATTGTTTTGCCTCAAGTCATAGGTGTGTGTGGGTGAGTGGAGGGGCTTGAACAGCGAACTTATCTTACATTTCATAAAAAAATCTTGGTGGATCCTTGACAGTGGAGCAAAGCTTTGAGTCACCCTGCAAATTTTTTAAGTTTGTACAAAACTCCACAATGTTGTTAATTTTTTGTCACCAATGTTTATTGAAATCCAAAGTATGATGCTTCACCCCTAACTCAAAATGCACAGCTAGTTCTTCTTTCTCTAACCTCCTTGTCCCCCCATAGTTTGGCTTAAAATTGAAGGGTTTTCTTTGTTGATTGAGGCTGGGATTTCCAAGGCACCTAAGGGAGTCAGTTGCCCAATTCCCATTGAGTTAAAGGATTAGGCACCTTGAAAATTGCAATGTTAATCTGTTATCATGCATCCACTTTCTCTTCTTCTGGCTTCGCCTAGCAAGTATTTGGTTCAGATCCTCAGCTTGTGTAAATAGTTGTGGCTCCACTGTCTTCAATGGAACTACAGTACAACCTCAGAGTTACGAACATCTGGGGAATGGAGGTTGTTCGTAACTCTAAAATGTTTGTAACTCTGAACAAAACGTTATGGTTGTTCTTTCAAAAACTTGCAACTGAACATTGACTTAATACAGCTTTGAAACTTTACTATGCAGAAGAAAAATGCTGCTTTTAACCCTCTTAATTTAAATGAAACAAGCACAGAAACAGTTTCCGTACCATCTCAAATCTTTTTAAACTTTCCCTTTATTTTTTTAGTAGTTTATATTTAATACAGTGCAGTACTGTACTGTATTTGCCTTTTTTTTTGCTTTGCTGCTGCCTGATTGCATACTTTTGGTTCCAAATGAGACGTGTGGTTGACTGGTCAGTTTGTAACTCTGATGTTCATAATTCTGAGGTTCTACTGTATGACAATTTACACTAGCTGGGTGTCTGCTCCTTGGTTCTTCTCAGTGAGTGGCTGGTCCTATATAAGTCTCCTGGAGGAAATAATTATTTCCTGGGGACTTTAACTGATGGTGAAATTTCAAGAACTCCCTTCTGAAGTATAGAGGCAGTGAATGTGGGGATCCTAATTAAATCCTTAACCATTCTTATGAGGAGTTGAGTATGGTTTGGTTTTGGCATGATGTCCAAGGAGTTGTGGAAGTAGTTGAGAAGTGTTGCCGAGTGGATACTGAAGTAAGGTCCTCTCTGGCCAGAAAGCTGCCATGCAGTCCAAGTACTGGACTACATATGGCTGAGAAAACAACAGCTGTTAGACAGTTACAGCTTCCCCTGAGTAGTGATTAATTCCCACTCAGTGAAGTGCATGCACCAATGTGTCGACTGACTGCAGCAGGCCTGGATCTGGGGATAAGTACAAATGATGTGAGTTTTAGAGAGGATTTAATAATGAAGCTGCCAGTGATTCATCAGGACAGGAAACTTGAAAACATAGCCTCAGAGCATCTGAACCACTGCGTTCAATGAGTCTGTCCTGAAATCCTCAGCTAGGTCAGACCCATTCAAACTTGTTTAGAAGTTAAGGATGCTGCAGTTCACTTCCAAAGAGGCTGCCACCTTTGTTTGATGGAGGTTAGGAATCGCAGGTTTCTATAGATGGGAAAAGTCACAAAGGTTAAAGGTTTTTGGATGTTTGGTTGGAATGTTTTGCAGGAGTTTCCAAAGCTGGTCCCCACACTGCCACACCCATCGTGTTAAAGTAAAAGTAGGGAGGACAGAGAAGAGAAAAGCAGAGCCCAAGGAATTTGTGCATCTCTATCCACTGCTTTAGGACCTGATCCTTCACAGTGCTAAGTGGTTCCTACAAGCTACTGAGCACTTTCCTTTCCCACTGCTGGAGCTGCTCAGCACCTCACAGGATTGGACTCTAATGCAGAGGGAGGTAATGTCTAATCAGTACAAATCACCATCACCGCTCTGATCAACGCCCCTGGAAATCCC
This sequence comes from Platysternon megacephalum, assembly GCA_003942145.1. NCBI lineage: Eukaryota > Metazoa > Chordata > Testudines > Platysternidae > Platysternon > Platysternon megacephalum. The sequence goes on along the minus strand of QXTE01000005.1, from coordinate 22,961,382 downwards.
CAGGGAAGAAGCTTGTCCCGTGCTCTTTGGCAGTTCCTGGTAAATGACATGTCATCAGAGGAGAAGGTGAGCACAATAGCCCATTTTCCAAGGTGTACTGAGCTCAGTTGGGTACATGTAGCTTTTGACACAATCTGTGGCTCCTCTTATTCCTGGCTCACCTTGATGGCCTTTGCCTGATGGAAGATGTATATAATTGTACTACAAAACGCCCACCATCGTTTCCCTCACACCTGCTCACTGAAGAGATGTTCACCTTCTTTTCCCAAGCTATGGTTGTAATTATTTCAATAAAAGAAACACAGCTTTGTTTGTCATTTAATGCCTGGCACAGGTCTAGTGGTTCCTTGTCTTTAGTTCTACAGGAGTTAGTGCTGGGTAGAGGTGCTGGATTGACGGCCCTGGGATTGCTGTCTTCTCTTGCTCCAGAGTCCATATATGGTCTCGGCAGCAGCAATACAAACTTCACAGACACACAAACACTGAGCCCAGCCCAGCGAGCTGGAAGGCCCCTCCTCCAGGAGTAATGTTGCATCCCCATGCCCATTCTAGCTATCTAGTTACTTCTATAGCCTTTAGCACTATAATACCTGGATTCCAATCCGAGGAATGGACAGATTAGAAAAGGGGCCAAGCATCATGCCAGGTCTTCAGTAGGAGCCTACACTTGTCTATGTGACATCTGTTTGTGCCCTTGCTCCTCGCAGCTCTGACTATCTAGCCGCAAGAGGAGAGACAAAATGTTGTGTTGTCATTGTTGGATATGACGGACAGCCATACAATCTGAGCGCCTTCCCAACGTTAATGCATGTATCCTCACACTATACCTGGGACACAGGGAGACTCAATAGGCTCCCTTTACAGATGGGCAATAGAGAGTAAGAGACTTGCCCAAGGTCACTGACCCTCCTTCCTTCCTTCCAGCCCTTGGCCTCTCCGTTGAGAAAGGTGACAGGTGTGTGTTTGTGCTGTGGATGTTTGGTCACTGGGATCTGGACTAAGACCTATCATTTCGTTTCAAAGCGCTCACTGAAGCACTATGAGCAGGAGCGCCGCCAGCTTTTCCGGCGCCCTAGGCGCCGGAAGGTCCCACCCCCGAAATGCCGCCCCCAACAGCGGCGGCGAAAGGTCCCGCTCCCAAATTTCCACGGACAGCCGGGGCGCCGGCGCCCCCCAAATAGTAGTGCCCTAGGCGACCGCCTAGGTCGCCTAATGGGTTGCGCCGGCCCTGACTATGAGATGACTACGACCTTAGGTCACTTCGGCTCTAGCGTAGATTTCAGTCAGGCTGCTAAACATTAAGTGAGCTTTGTAGCCCAATCGTCTGAGCCATCCAGTATGCTTCAGTTTTATTTTGTAACTGTCACAATTGGGCCAGATTAATCCCTGACAACGAGGCTGTTACACCAGGGAAGAATTTGGCCATTTCGATTGCTGTGAAGCTGTCGTGTCCTCTCTCACAAATTACTTTTCACTGACTTATGAAAGCAATCAGAACTATTCAGCTAGTCTGACTTTAGCACTTGACTTTAATCAGCATAGACAATCTGTTTGTTATTCTTTGTGAAGGCTGCACTTTAAGCCCAAGAGCTATTGATATTTGTGTAGAATGGCACAATTTTGGCAGCAGTGGTTCATTTCCACTGCTGATGATTGAGGAAAACAGTTCCTCTTGGCACGTACCCTGGGAGGTGTAGGGAATAGCTAGCTTGCTGAAAAAAGTTTAGCAGAACAAGTGTATTATTGCAATGCAATAAAAGTATTGCTATAAGATGAACTGCATTTCTGTGGTGGCTATTGAGAAACTTGCAGAAGCTACAGTGAAATGAGTCATCCCTTGTCAAAGTGTCCTAAGTTCCCCTTTCACAGCAGGTGAAAAAGTCATAAAAATTGAGAGCGAAGTTAATCTGTACTTGGAGGACCAGAAGTTAATCTGTACTCCAACCAGTTTAATGAATAGTAAACGGGCCTAGTGGCTGAGCTGTTGGCAGTCCAAACAAGGAGTTTTGGCAGAACCTCTCAATCCAGAGCCTTGGCCAAATGCAGAGCAAAAGCTTTCAAGTCTGTGTCACATAAAGACACTAAGAATAATTCTGCTGACACTTCAGCAAGTTTAAAGAGCTAGCGTCAAGCTCAGGAGGCGCAAAATAGGCCCTTTGCTCTCTTGACCTAGGAATGTCAGGTCTGGGTGGTTCTCCCTGTATATTTTTTCCAAACAAAGACTTGGGGGGCGAGGGGAAGGAGGGAATAGGAGAAAAACTTCCAATAGCTCAGCCCTGTGAAGCAAACCTATAATAACAAGCCACGATGCACCGACCCAGTGTGCTGCCAGAGACCAGCATAAGCAGCCCTACGCTGTGAACAACTCTCTATGCTGCCCCACTCCTGTAAGAACTGTATAATGACAACCCTGCATGTGCAGTCCCAGCATCCATAAACAACCCTACAATAACAATCCGTGTGTGTATGCTCTTCACATTAGTGGATATCTGTGGTTGCAGTGAGAGAGGCATTCAGCACAATGGGTGGGGACTGACGGTGGGAGAGGATTTGCCTCCTTATCTCTGGTGTCTTAACCCTAAAGTTTTTAATATAGTCTCCTTCATAGTAGTGGAGAGCACAGCTGTTTGTGGTCTGGGGACCCAACTGCCCCTGAACCATGGCCAGGACATGTGGGGGGAGGAGTGGGAGTGTGTGGCACGGGCCATGTAGCCTTTATTCTCCTGAGCCGTGGATGAACCAGCATGGCTGCGGGGTGTGATGCCTCCTCTCTCCCAAGCCTGACCCCGTTATAACTGTAACTTTTGAAAGCGTGACCTGTTCCCTATTTTGAGGCCCCTCGTTTCTCCTCACTGAGCTGCCGTCAAGGAAACAAACTCTTTTAGTGTAAACACCCCTGAGGGCCTACAGCCTTTTCCTTTTCCAGCCTACATAAACAATTCTGTATTTGCTGCTTAGCCAGAAAGTTAAGGCAACCCATCCTCTCTCCTCCCCCCCAGCCCCTCCACACATTCGCCTCTGCCACTTTCACAAGGTTCAACAAAGTCAGAGGCAGCTCAGAGGTCAAGTGTCCACCAAAGCTCCCCTTTAGGGTGGATCACACAACCCCCAGCTTATCCTGTTAGAGTTTTAGTGGATTTTCCTCTTGCTGAGGGAAAAACAGTTTGTGGTCACCACAAAGCTTCAGAGATGCACACTTGAAAGGCGGGAACACGCTGACCCACAGAGATGACTCATATTTGCACTAACTCTGTCCTCGGCTAACACAAACAGGGTGATACCATCAGCCCCCTCCACACCCACCCTTCCGCCACTAGTCAGCAGCACGCGTTTGTGGTCACTTTGCAACGCTCCTACTTTGACAGGCCACAGCAGACCAATAGATATAATGGCTGTGCTTGCAGCATTTGCACTTCTTTTAGGGTTGCCAGGTGTCCGGTTTTCAACTGGAACTTCCGGTCAAAAAGGGATCCTGGCAGCCCTGGTCAGAACAGCTGACCGGGCCACTAAAAGTCCAATTGGCTGCAGCAGGACTAAGGCAGACTCAGTGCGGCTCCCGGGAAGTGGCGGCATGGCCGGCTCCTAGGCAGAAGGGCAGCCGGGGGGGCCCTGTGCACTGCCCCTGCCCGCAGGCACCATCCCAAGCAGGCTCTGCAATGCCCATTGGCCAGGAAGCCATGGCAGACACAAATCTGGGGCACCATGGCCAATGCGAGCTGCGGAGCTGGCACTCCTCTGCCTAGGAGCCAGACATGCTGCTGCTTTCTCTGTCCCCAGGAAATGCTGGACAGTGCTGGTGCGGCTGCTATTTAAGGGGCCTCTTGAGGTCAGCACCTCCTGGAACCCCCATGAACCAGCCAGAGCCACCCAGCACCAGCCAGAGCCACCCAGATCCCACACCCCAACCCCCTGTCCCAGCCCTGCACACTCCCACACTCTGAACCCCTTGGGCCCCAGCCCAGAGCCCCCTCCTGAACCCCAAACCCCTCATCTCCAGCCCCTGCAGCCCGAAGCCCTCACTCCCCTCTCCCCAACCCTCTGCCCCAGCCCAGAGCCCTCACCCCCTCCCATACCCCCAGCCCCCTTCTCCAGCCCAGAGCCCTCTCCCACATGCCGAACCTCTCAGCCCCACCTCCCCATCCTGGAGCCCCCTCCTGCACCCCAACCCCTTTTTCCCTGGCCCTACCCCAGAGCCTACACTCCCCGTCCTGCACCCCAACCCCCAGCCCAGAATCCCTTCCTGCACCCTGACCCTCTCCCAAGCACCCTCCTGTTCTTCCTAGCAGCCACCCCAGGTAGGTGGCCCTGCTCCCCACAAGCAGCCGGCAGCTGCTTGGGAAGGAGGGGGTCAGGAGGAGATGTTCTGAATTTGCAGCTCCCTTCCCTGGTAGTCCCTACCCAGGAGCCTCCCCTGCAGCCCTCTGAGCTCTCTGGGGTATGTCTACACTTCAATTAAACGCCCTGCTGGCCTGGCTCAGCGGACTGGGGCTGTAACATTACTGTGCAGACATTTGGGGTCTCTGAGTCCCTCCCCCCTTGGGGGTCTCAGAGCTTGGGGTTCAGCTAGCCCAGACACAGCCCCACAGCGAGCCCCAGTCAGCCGGCTGCTAACCTAGGTGGCTGTGCAGGCCAGTCACTTCCTGCAGGAGGTGCATGTAGGTTTGTGTGGTTTTGGGCGTCTCCCTGTCAGTGCATCCAGGGGCGGTGCAGTGGGGCTGGTCCGGCCTCCACCACTGGGGTGGCCACTGCAACCCACCCAGTCAGCAGGGCACATCAGGAGCCACCCCAGCAGCCAGACATCGCTGTGTGCAAAGCCTGGCACTATGCACTGGTGGGTGCCCGCCAGAGTCTGCAGAAAGTAAGTGGCTCATGTGGTCTGATGATACCAACGCCACAGGCAGCACAAAAGGGGCCTGGCAACAGGGAATGCAGAGCTTCACTAGGCCTGATGTTCCTGAAACCGCTGAGCTAGTCCCTGGCTATGGTAATCTCCCTCATGCCCATATGCAGATCCTTTATGTTTCAAATAAAGGAGAACTTGGAAATTATAGGAGAAAGTTTATTTTTAAGGGCATCTCCCCAATGTTTTATTTGTGACACACACTCATATACAAATAACACATTGTATTACAGTGCTCAATCCTTTGCATGATTATTGGTGTATACAAGACAATATTTATTGATTTGATGTGTAATGTGGAGCATTGGGTACCGAATGAAGGACAAGTGGTCACGCTATGTGTGACATTCCAACTTATTTCCTCTCAACCTGCTTTGGGACAAATCTAGGACACAGTACAGGTGGGAAAAAAAAGAACACTAGACAAGCTGTTGGTTAGCCTGATGGTAAAATAGGGAAGGGTCAGTTTCTGCAGCATGAATTACATTTTATGCAACCTCACCTTCTTAAAATAGAAGAGCTCTAATGAATTCATAAAATAACATCACTGCAATATTAAGCTTATATATTTAAACATAAGTGTCAGGAAATGTTAACATTAAGACTCCCATAACATTAATTTGTCCACATTGCATATATTGTTGATTAAAGCTTACATTTCAACAATTTAACTAACCATTAAGCATGGAACAGCATCACTTTTCCCCCTGCTGTTCATTGTCAGGTACGGAAGGAGTCAGTCAGTGGCTGCAGCACTACTGGATCCCCTACCAGGACAGTTGGGTGAAGGCAAGAAAAATCAAGCTCCTGGAATGGTCTCTTTAGTCTCACTCATTGTGAGTGAGTGAGGCTCTTTGGGGGGGCAATTAATTTTACAATAGTGTTTAAAATCTCTCTGGTGCGGTGAAGGGTATTTGAATCACACATTCCATCTCCCACATTCAAACTGTTGCAGCTCCAAGTCATCTCCTGGTGCCTGCCTGGGCCTTGCACTGAAAATGAGCAAATGAGCAAAGGTGGGGGAGAGCGAGTGATGGAGGGAGGGGGGATGGAGTGAGTGAGGGGTGGAGCCTCAGGGAAGGGGCAAGGCAGGGGGTGGGGCCTTGGAGAAGAGGCAGGACAGGAAGCAGGGCAAGAGTGTTCCGTTTTCTGCAATTAGAAAGTTGGCAACTCTACCTTCTTTCCATCAGCTATCAATGCTCTAATGTGCCAGAGATGGGGGCGCGGGGCTCTCTGTAACTGCTAATGACATCTCGTGCTTGCGTCCCCTCAGTGCAAGGGTATGTCTACACTGCAAAAAAAAAAAAATAATCCTGCAGCCGTGAGTCTCAGAGCCTGCATCACTTGCCAGGCTTACAGGCTGTGTGCTACGGGGCTGAAAATAGTAGTGTAAATGTTCTCGCTCAGGCTGGAGCCTGGGCTCTGAAACCCGGTGACAGGGGAGCAGCTCAGAGCCCAGGCACCAGCCCGAGTGGGAACAGCTACCCTGCTATTAGCCCTAAAGCACAAGCCCCCTGAGCCCAGTTGACCCAGGCTCTGAGACTTGCTGCCATCGAGTCTTTCTTTTATTTTGCAGTGTAAACATACAGCCCCGAGCACCGCCAGCGCCCTAGGCTGGCAGGCAAATGTCTTTTGTACTTGAGCCTTTCCAGCATCAAAGAGCAATTTTGGGGGGCAATTAAATTTACAATAGTGTTTAAAATCTCAGCACCAAAGCTGTTCAGGGAGCATGGGCACCAAAGCTGTTCAGGGAGCATGGGCACCAAAGCATGGGTACCAAAGGCTTCTGATTAAACTGAAGCAAATTCATTCGTGAGACAATTCAGGGTTCCCTGGGACCACAGGCCAGAAAATGGAGACTGGTGCCCCACTCTCGTTTGCCCTCTTTGGCAATAGCCTCCATCTCTTCGCCCTACGTCCTAGGTGAGTCAGGATCCTGGCTGAGCAAAATACTAAATAGCAAGACCATATGCAAAAACCACGAGTTCGTCTTCAGCTGCCCTCTGCAGAGCTCCAGGCTAAAGGCACCTGCACCAGAAGCATCTGTTGAGCAATGTCCACTGACCTCACCCTCCCCTCATGGAGAGATCTGAGGGTACGAAAAGGGGAGTGGCCTCCTCCTCCTCATTCTAACCACCACAGGTGCAGCGAGCTCTGATTGCATGCAGCATGCGCCCTGCTTTCCTCCTCAGTTTTTCTTTTTCTGCCCTTTCGGGGGTTACTTTTGTTTGTAGTTATTAAGATTGTCAGTGAATTAGATGCAGATTTCCATGAATCGCACAAATGCTGGTTATTTACCCCCAAATTCACATTGATGTCATGGGAGCATTGTACGCAATCCCACCATTTATTAATTTCTTTATTTAAACTGAGCCCTTAGCTGTTATAGAATCATAGGACTAGAAGGGACCTCGAGAGATCCCCTAGTCCAGTCCCCGCCACTCATGGCAGGACTAAGTATGATTTAGCGATATTCCCACCCCTCCCCCAGCCAGAACAGCTTTCATCACCAGGGGGAACCAAATGCAATTGTCAGAAACTGCTTTCGGGTCTGATGGGAAGTGGAAAACACACCACAAGGTTTTGCCTTTTGTGAATCCAGCAAATCACGTGTGTTGGGGGATGGGGTAACAGTCAATGTCACTGCACGGGGAGAGTTTCTTCACAGCGATCTAGCTGCAAATGCTCACATGAGGCCAAATCCAACACCCACTGAAGTTAGTGGCAGTCTTTCCTTTGGCTTCAATGGGAGTTGGATCAAGCCCATTATGTACTGGCCTCCCTGCTACCACTGGGCTGAGACTCCAAAACTGCCACTTCTAATCTCAGGCATTTTGAGACAGCAGATAGGAATTGACAGTTGAAGGGACCAAAATATTATTTCTAACTTAATTATTGTGAGACCAATTCTCATCTGTCAGTCCCTGATAAGGCTGCATTAGGCAGTAGGCTACCATGCCATCCAGTGCCTTGATTCAGCCAGCATGCCACGCACTTCACATCTTAGAGATAGTATTAGCTCCTATCGATGCAAAAATAGTGGGCGGGGGGGACAGAATTGCATGGCAGCTGACAAATCGAGATTAGGATAAAGGAAAGGCTTACGGGAGCCAAATTTTCAGGCTGAATCAAAATATTATTATAACCTACATTTTTGTCTGGAAGAATGACTTCCTCACTGAAGATTTAGTAAGTATGGTGTCTGCAGTAATTGACCCAGCTTTGATATCTTCCAGCAGAGATAAATTTAATAACACAGCACTTATAGAGGGCTTTTCATCTTCAAAGTCCTTTACAGACACTAACTAATTAACCCTTGAGGAGAGTATCACCATATTTACAGCTGGGGAAACCAAGGCAGAGAGGTGAAATGAGTTGCTCAAGGCCACAGAAGAAGCGATTGTCAGAGTTGAGATTAGAACTCAGGAGCTCCAGGCAACCAGGCTTATGCCCAACTCATTAGAGTAAACCATGTAGAATAGTTCCTGTAGGGTCAGCAAGAGAGAGGTCCCTCTTTTACTCTCTCACTAGAGTGGAGCAATATGTTTGCGTGGTCAGTCTAGGCAGCTGTGGCTGTATGCACACAGTGAGTCGGGCCCCATGACTTTGAACTGGCACAGCTGGACAGTCCAGAGGCAGATAGAATACTACCCACAGCCATTACTGTCATTGTCTAGCTAGCTCTCTCTCTAGGGATGCTAGGACTGGCTGTTTTTCTCTGCTATCACATCTTTCTGGGTGTGTCAGAGCTATTTAATTCATGTTCCATCTATCACATAGTGGCAGCTATAGCCCCTGTTTGCTGGAGACCACCTAGAAATAAACAAAAAACCCTCAAATATGGGGCCATATCCTCAACTGGTGTAAATCATCCTCACTCTGTTGAAGTCAGTGGAGCAATGCTGATTTACACTAGCTGAGGATCTGGCCCATGACATTTTAGGAGCTTTCTTTTTTTTTTTAATGAGAATTGTACTGCTTGGATGCAAAAGAACCAGAAAATGCTGAAAACATTGATAGTGCTAAGATGTGCCATGACCTGGCGTGCCAGGGAACTACTTACAGGAGTAACCCAGTCAACCTCTGCAGCACTCCTCAGCTTATGGACCGCTCAGTGAGAAAGGATGCAAATATAGAGAGGCCTGGCTTCTCCCATGAGAAAAGGCCACAACTTCCTTCAACATGTAGCCCTAGTATTTGTATATAGATGGATTTTTCCTCTGTGTATGTCTACACTGGAGCTGAAAGGTGTAGACGTACCCACTGATGGAGCTAGTGTGCAGTGTAACCACACTGACATGAGCAGCAGGACGGGCTAGCTGCCCCAAGTATTATCCCATCAGAGACCCCAGGGATAAGCTTGGGTGATTAGCTCCTCCCACTGTTCATGCCGCCATGGCTGCGCTTCGATTTTTAGCGTGCTGGCTCGATCAGAGCAGGGGTGGGTATGGCTACTCCACCTGGAAATTACACTTGCAGGCTCCTGTGTAGACATTCCCCGTGGGGCTACTCTTCTGAAATCAGAACAGGGGATGGCTATTGATCAAAGCGGGACTGACCCATATCGAAAGGCTGTACGCTAAGCCGGGAAGGGACACCAGAAAGACACCAGTGACAGTCACTCAGGAAGGGGACTTGTGTAGCTGTCATCCATGAACCGACAATGCTCTGCGCCTGACCGGACCTATAAAGCAAGGACAGAGCAGACCAGCTCAATTGCCTCGGAGAGACAGTGATTCATGTACCTCAGGCCCATTTTGTTCAGATTTTGGGTGCACATTTTGCTCCCTCATCCTCCAGACTGACTGGAACCATTCTAGTGCAAGGGTCAGCTATAGCTTTTCCGCCCAGAATCCCTGCTTCCACCTCTGACCTATCAACAAACCCAGGAGAACAGCTCTCCCAGGATGTCTCTATAGTGGATTTTCTCCCAGCAGTCCTTGTCTCCCGGGCAGCCTTTTGGGTGGTGGGCCCATCTCTGTGCCACCAGCCAGGGAGTACATGTGCTAATAGGGACCGTGGGTTATTTTTACTACGTACACATCAAAGGAAACAGACTTCTCACCCTAAGACCCTTTTCCTGGAAAGGCAGCCATATTCTGAATGGGAATGTGACAGTCCCTCGATCCTGTCAGCCGGCAGCTAATCGCTCAGTTTGTCACCTGCTGGGAATGTGGACTCAGGGAAGGGGTGCTGACAGCTTTCAGCAGCAGCTTGTGGCCCAGCTTTGAAGTATAAGTAGGAGAGCACTGAGGGTGAAGCTGCAATGAGCCAGACCTGTTGGCTCTCGCATGGGAAAGTCACAGTGTGGAGGGAAAGTTGAGGGCGGGGGGGCGCAGTTTATGGTGGAAATAACTGGAGCATTGATGCAGCGCCAGTGACCCAGGTGGTGTTGATTATTTTATTTACCCCTTCTGAGGTACGGGACTATGGCAAAAAGCATATTCCAACTCCCCTAATGCACTCAAAGGACTCATGGGGCAGGTGGGCAATTTCAGAGTAATGCTAGAGACTCCTTCCCATGTGCTTGAAGATGCCACAGCACTTGCAGCTCCAAGAGCAGGAAGCCAAGACAAGGAATCAAATGTGAATCACTTCCAAATGACAGCACAGAATAGAGGCTAATGCTGGGTTGTATTTGCCATGTGGGACTGAAGCCTTGTTCTAATGTCAGGACCTACTTCTGCAACTATGAGGTAGGAATACTCAGCGCTGCTCCATTTAGCGCTAGATTTCATAGTCACCAGCCACTGTTCAGGTTGCTTGGATCCAGGCCCTTCTCTAGTGCTGAAGTACTTCACCACACTAAGCCCTGGTCTACACTACAGGGTTAGGTCAAATTCAGCCATGTTACGTCGATTTTATAATGAATGCGTCTACACAAGCAACCCCGTTCTGTCAACCTAAAGGGCTCTTAAAATCACTTTTGTTCTCCTCCCCGGCCAGGGGAGTAGCGCTAAAATCGACCTTGCTGGGTCGACTTTGGGGTAGTGCGGACACAAATCAATGTTATTGGCCTCTGGGAGCTATCCCAGAGTGCTCCAATGTGACCGCTCTGGACAGCACTTTCAACTCTGATGCACTAGCCAGGTACACAGAAAAAGCCCCGGGAACTTTTGAATTTCATTTCCTGTTTGGTCAGCGTGGCGAGCTCAGCAGCACAGGTGACCATGCAGTCCCCCCAGAATCGCAAACGAGCTCCAGCATGGAGCGAATGGGAGACACTGGATCTGATTGTTGTATGGGGAGAAGAATCTGTGCAGGCAGAACTCCGATCAAAAAGAAGAAATGCTAATATATATGCCAAAATCGCACAGGGCATGGTGGAGAGACGCTACACCAGGAACACACAGCAGTGCCGCGTGAAAGTCAAGGAGCTCAGGAAAGCCTACCAAAAGACAAAGGAGACAAACGGTCGCTCCGGGTCAGAGCCCCATACATGCCGCTTCTATGATCAGCTGCATCGCATTCGGGGGGGGGGGACGGACGACACCCTACCACTACCCCACCACTGTCCATGGACACCTGCAAGGGGGGAGTCTCACGCAACACAGAGGAGGATTTTGTGGAGGAGGAGGAGGAGGAGAATGTGCAGCAGGCAAGCGGTGAATCCATTCTCCCCGGCAGTCAGGACCTTTTCATCATCCTGTGTAGGGATATTAAAGAAGGTACTAACAGTGATTCCCCCAAGTGACAGTGACCCCCCACACACACACACACAATTTCCCACACACGTTAAAATCCAACAGTTTCACCAAGTACAAAAATCTCTTGGGTCTTCTGTTAAAACTTGTAAACTACTGTCTGTGTAAAACTTGTAAGCCATGGATTGTATCTGTTCTTAGAAAGATACTTTATTGCTATGTAAAACTTGCAAACAGTCAATTGACTCTGTTCTCTAAGCATGCTCTGTAATTGATACAAGGTAAACAAACGCTATGATCCGTTAAGTGACTTTCACTCCATTGTATCAGCAACAGCTCCTAGGAACAGACCCCCACCCTCTGTGATTAAAGGGCCAGGAGTCTCAAATGAATTAGCACACACCCCGAAAGTGGTGGAGACAGTAAATTAAGATATGGAATGTATGTTGATGAATGCTTGATATACATGAATGGTTAGGGAGGTGCCAGCCTAGAAAGGGAGTATCCATCAGCGGAAGAATGTGTCAAGTGGACCATCAGAACCCCCAGAGGATAAACTGGGATCCACCCCATCACCTGGAAGGATGAGAGAAACAAACTTTGGACAGTGTGGAGCCATCAGGAATGTGCCATCTGCTGATTGAGTCAGCAACAGCAGGATGAAACAGCTCCCATAGACTAACATAGGAATTAATTCCTATAAGAATGGACTCTCAAGACTGATGACTTTGAGTCTCTGGTTCTGCTGCCAGCCTCCAGGAGCATCAGGTGCATCTGACACAGACTCGGCTCCATCCTCATGACCAAGATACCTGGCCAGTAACTTGGCATGAGCAACTTCTAGGCTGGTAACTATAACACCTATACAGAACTTGAATGAATGATTGTGTGAATGAATCTCTCTCTATATATATATATATGTGTGTGTGTGTATAAGGAATAAGTAGTGATAGGAATAAGTAGTCAAACAATCTTGTTTACTGTTATCTTTTGTTTTTTTATGGTATTTACAATAAATGTGACAAATGTCTTGTCCCCTTTAATAAGATCCTGCTGGTTTTTATTGGTCTAATATAATTGGTATAACACCTGGAGCCAATACCTTCCCAAGGCGGGATCCCCGACCTGGAAGGTGGAGAAGACCCCTCTGGTGAGTGCATATTTGTTAACTACAGTACAGGGTTTTAAAGCAATAGCGTTTAATGTTTGATTTGCCCTGAAGACTTAGGATGCATTCGCACCCAGTACAGCTACTGGAAAAGTCTGTTATCATGTCTGGGGATGGAGTGGGAATCCTCCAGGGACATCTTCATGAAGCTCTCCTGGAGGTACGCTGAAAGCCTTTGCAGAAGGTTTCTGGGGAGGGCTGACTTATTTCGTCCTCCATGGTAGGACACTTTACCACGCCAAGCCAGTAGCAAGTAGTCTGGAATCATTGCAGCACAAAGCATGGCAGCAAATGGTCCTGGGTTTTGGTCGCATTCAAGCAACATTCGGTCTATATCTTTCTGTGTTAGGCTCAGGAGAGTGCTATCATTCATGGTCACCTGGTTGAAATTTTTGTAAGGGAACAGTAAAAGGACCCCGTTCATGCTGGGCTGTTTGCCCTTGACTAAAAGGGATCATCCCTGAGAATAGCCATGCAGCGCAGGGGGTGGGGGGGTGAAGCGATCATCCCAAATAGCCACGCAGAGGGGTGGGGGGGGGGAAGTGTGTGCTGCACATCCACCCGAAAACTGCAGCTCCTCCTTTTAAATGGCAAACCCAACCGGCATTGCTTGCTATGGGAAAGGAGGGTGCTGCAGTTTGAAACCATTCCCACATGTTATGAAGGCATTAGAAGCCAAACCCGTGTACCTTTTGGCTTACCATGGCTGCCTGGAAACCGAATTCTGTTGCCCAGCCGTGTGTGATGTGTCAACATACCAGCAGGTGCTCAATATAAAAGGCAAAATGTGACCTTTTACCTAAAGCACATGTGCTGTCTGCTGTGAATTGCTTGATTCACCGTGAAAGTCTCCCTTTTGTTCTCAGAAATGTATCATCTTAAATTTTACTCTCCCTTTTTATCCCCCCGCAGGTGCAAATGTTTCTATGCTCCCCCTATCATCTCCATCCCTGAGGTTATCGCAGATTAGAAGGCGGAAAAAAAAAACACACTCGCGATAATATGTTTTCCGAGCTCATGCAGTCCTCCTGCACTGATAGGGAACAGCTTAATGCACAGAGGCATTCAGTGGCAGAGTCCAGGAAAGCATTTAGTGAGCGCGATGAGCAGAGGCAGGATGCAATGCTGAGGGAGCAAATGGGCAAACGGACATGCTCAGGCATCTAGTGGAGCTGCAGGAAAGCCAACAAGAGCACAGACCGCTGCTGCATCCACTGTACAACCACCTGCCCTCCTCCCCAAGTTCCATATCCTCCTCACCCAGATGCCCAAGAACGCAGGGGGGAGGCTCCGGGCACCCAGCCATTGCACGCCAGAGGATGGCCCAAGCAACAGAAGACTGTCGTTCAAACAGTTTTGATTTGTAGTGTGGCTACAATATGCAATGTGGCCTTGTCCTTCCCTCCTCCCCCACCCCCACCCTACCCCACCAGGGATACCTTATCAGTTATCTCCCTTTTTTTTTTTAAATTAATAAAGAAAGAATGCATGGTTTCAAAACAATAGTGACACTATTTCCTTTGCCAGCTGTGATCAAAGGGGGGAGGGTGATTGGCTTACAGGGAGTTAAAAATCAACAAAGGAGGTGGTTTGCATCAAGGAGAAACACATACAACTGTCACACCGTAGCCTGGCCAGTCATGAAACTGGTTTTCAAAGCCTCTCTGATGCGCAGCATGGCAACCTGTGCTCTTCTAATTACCCTGGTGTCTGGCTGTTCAAAATTGGCAGCCAGGCGATTTGCCTCAACCTCCCACCCCACCATAAATGTCTCCCCCTTACTCTCACAGATATTATGGAGCACACAGCAAGCAGTAAAAACAATAGGAATATTGGTGCGCTGAGGTCTAACCCAGTCAGCAAACAGCACCAGCGAGCTTTTAAACATCCAAAGGCACATTCTACCACCATTCTGCACTTGCTCAGCCTATAGTTGAACTGCTCCTTACTACTGTCCAGGGTGCCTGTGTACAGCTCTATGAGTCATGGGAGCAAGGGGTAGGCTGGGTCTCCAAGGATAACTATTGGCATTTCAACATCCCCAACCGTAATTTTCTGGTCTGGGAAGCAAGTCCCTTCTTGCAGCTGCTCAGACAGCCCAGAGTTCCTAAAGATGCAAGCGTCATGCACCTTTCCCAGCCATCCCACGTTGATGTCGGTGAAACGTACCTTGTGATCCACCAGTGCGTGCAGCACCATTGAGAAGTACCCCTTGCGGTTTATGTACTGGTTGGCAAGGTGGTCCGGTGCCAAGATAGGGATCTGCGTTCCGTCTATCACCCCACCACAGTTAGGGAACACCATTGCAGCAAAGCCATCCGCTATGACCTGCACATTTCCCACAGTCACTACCCTTGATAGCAGAACGTCAGTGATTGCGTTGGCTACTTGAATCACAGCAGTCCACACAGTAGATTTGCCCACTCTAAATTGATTCCCGACTGACCGGTAGCAGTCAGGCGTTGAAAGCTTCCACAGGGCTATCGTCACTCGCTTCTCAACAGTCAGGACAGCTCTCATCTTGGTATTCCTGTGCTTCAGGGCGAGGGAAAGCAACTCTCAGAGTTCCAGGAAAGTGGCCTTACGAATCATCCCATACCTGCAATTCTATGCGGTCCCACCAGTCTGTGCTTGTTTGCCGGGTCCAGAATCAGCGTTCCACTATATCAACCTGCCCCACTGCCGCCATGATGTCCCAATTGCCACAGCCCGTGTTTTCAGGAACATCTGTGGCCATGTCCTCATCACAATCGTCCTCGTGCTGGCGTCTCTTAGCCAGGTTCTGCACATACTGCAGTATAATGCGTGAGGTGTTTACAATGCTCGCAACAGCAGCGGTGAGCTGAGCGGGCTCCATGCTTGCCATGCTATGGCGTCTGCACGGGTAACCCGGGCAAAAAGGCACGAAATGATTGTCTGCAGTTGCTTTCATGGAGGGAGGGAAGGAAGGAGGGAGGGGAGAGTGACGAAATGTACCCAAAACCACCCGTGACAATGTTTTTGCCCCTTCAGGCATTGGGAGCTTAACCCATAATTCCAATGGGCAGCAGAGACTGCGGGAACTGTGGGATAGCTTCCCACAGTGCACCACTCCATGAGTCGATGCTAGCCACGGTATTGAGGGCGCACTCCACCGACAATGCGCTTAGTGGGGACGTACACAATCGACTGTATAAAATCAATTCCTAAAAATCAACTTCTATAAAATTGACCTAATTTTGTAGTGTAGACATACCCTAAGAAGCAACATCCTTGCTCTGTAGTGACCCAGCCCTCTACCAGTGATCTATGCTATGCATATACCACTACCCACTGCCAGGGGAAAGGAGCAGGAGTTGGGACTAAGGACCGAAGATGATCAGGGCAAGGTGTTGTCTCTCTTTCATTTTCAGGAGGGCGTGGTCAAGAACTGTATTTCTTAATAAAATGCCTCCCGCTGCTTTGTCCTTTGCCCATTTCTGCCTGCCTCAGTGAAGCAATGAGACAAAGAAACACAACTGGGAAAAGGTTGCCATGTAGGACACTGCGTGAGGGGCTGTACCGCGTAGGGTGCTAAATCTGCAGTGGCAAACTGGACACTCATCAAAGTGACTCTGAAGCCCTGATGCTGCATCATGCTCTTGTAATCCTGAAATAAACTTGGGAACCTCTATTGAGGAAAAATTGAATCTGAACTACTGGGAAATTGAATCTGACCTGCTGGTGTTGGGCTGAGTGGGTAGGAAAGACCTGTGCAGGGCAATGTCTCCATAAATCCATAGTCTCCGCTAGCTGTACTTTTTCAGCGATGCTGTCCTAAGGGAAAAGCAGCAGAAATCAAAAGCCTATAGTGGATATTTGGAGGGTGTCAATCTTTTATCCTCTGTTACACATTACTTAGAGGCCCTGGGGTGATCTTCCAGCAGCCAAAGAGGGCTAGGTAGGACTCACTTCAGCACTCCTCTAGACCCAGCCAAAGGCATTGCTGCTCTGGGAAGGCCTTCTGACATGGGTAGATGTTTTGAGTCATGGGATGTGAATTCAGTGCCCAAACTGGAGAGGAGATTATAAGAAGGGAAAGAAGATCAAAGGTGCAGAGTGGGGAGGGTGTCCTAAAAGGAACTGAGGTTGCATTCCCTGCCTTGTTGTTTTATTATCTTCACTGAAGGATCTGGTGATGCTGCTGTACAGAGAGTGCCACCTTGTGTCCAGTTGAAACCTACAGGAATGACTTCTCGAACTGTAGCCGTCAGCCTAAATCTCTCGTAACCGCATGGAGCTGTTTTTAGCAATGTTGTTCTAGCAAGTCAAGCCTTATGTTTAATGACACTGACTAAAGGTCTGATCAAGGGGGTAATTTAGCTCTGGTTTTACTAAACTTCATCAGTAAGGGCTTAGTGCGGCAAAGCAAAACACAAAACCAAGGCTGGGAATCCAGATTCCCGCTCTAGCCAAAACTCAGTTTGGAGGTTCAGATAAATAGTTTGGTTTGGACTCATCTTAATTTTATCATGTGGAACCAGTTTTTGAACTATCTATTCTACCTTAAACTCCTTACACTTGAATAGTTAAAGTCCTGGTGTTCTAATTAATCTAATCTATGTATCTTTCTATTGTGCTAAGTATCATTATTAAAAATATTAATACTGTGCACCTGGAGAGAATGTGATTGGTAGGAACATGCATTAAAAATATGGAATACTGAAAAGGTCAGCATTCTGGAATGTTAGTCACCAGGGTTCTAGAATGATAATCATCTTATTCCCATTAGGGTCTGACATAAAATGCATGATAAAAGCAAGACAATTCAACCGACGAGCAGAAATTCCTTCCTTAACTCACCCTACCTCATTTACTGTAGCACACCATACAATAGCATTGATGTACAAACTCACTTTCAGAGATCCCTGCAAATGAATTATATCTACTTGGCTCAGGTTAGGGGTGTATATGTGCGGTATGTCATGCTGCTTGACTTTTCGTGATGGTTTGGGTTGCTGAAGAAGCTACTTATCTTTGGTGATATGGAAGACATGAAGATTCATTTTTCTGAGGGGTGTTTTGTGAGGGAAGGAAAGACTTTTGTTATTATTAAACCTTTATTAGCAGTGCATTAATGCCAACAACCAAAAGAATCCACTGAAGCTAAAGAACATAGTGCAGAAGCTGAAAAGAATCGGCCCATAACATGCAAGTACCTGAACATGTCTCTGGTTAATGCATGTTGGGGAATAAGGAGCTGGACCCCAGCAGTCTCTGCTGTTGCTGCTATCACTCCCCAGCTCCTCAATAGTGGTGACACAATCCAAAGGTGTCATTTCTTCAGGCAAATGCGGGAAGAACCAAGTGCAGAGGGAGGGGCCAGTCTCTTGCTTCTCAGTAGGCCCCCATTCTGCGCAGTCCCAAGACTGCTGCTAGAACACAGCCTAGCTCCTTTCAGCTACCAGGTCATTCCTGCTCTGCTCTGAGCGGTTCCTCAGAGCAGCTCGATTTTGGATTGTTAGCTCAGTAGCAGCCATTCCCTTTTACTTGCTTGCTTTTGGGGACTATCCAGGGTGGAGCTTTTCAAAACCAAGCAGACTGTGAATGACAGGGTTATAATCCCATCTGGACTGTGGTGACCACATTAGGCACTAGGCCCAGGAGACGCTTAGTAAGACCGCACTAACTACCCTTGCCTCATTCTTGAGACATCACCAGAAGCCCCAGCAGCTCTGAAAATCAGTCTGCTTCTATTTAGGTGCCTAACTCTAGGGCCCAAGCAAAGGATTAGTGGTTTTGGGTGCCTGACCCGATTTTCAGAGAGTGCTGAGCACCCATTCTCTGAAAATGAGGGCCCTTTAGGGGGTCTCTAGTTGGGTACTCAGAAACCCAAAATGGACTAGTCACTGCTGAAAACCAGGCCCAAGCCAGAAAAATGTGGCTTTAAAAAGAAAAACCAAACAAAAACCCCTTCTGTGTGCTTCAGGTTCTGCTTCTGTACAATAGGGATGATAACAACTCTTCCCTACGCACTGGGGAGTATATTGTGAGGCAACGGGCATGGAGCAAGCTGGATGGAGCCCTACTATTATAAGTGGGGTTTAACTTGCTTCAGCGTATAAAGAAGTCATGAGCATGAGAGTCATTCTGGTGAAGCGTGTTGTGCTGTTATTACCCATACACATTCACGCTACAACCCGGTGCAGTATTTTTACCTCTTTGTGTATCACCTTCACAGTATCAAAGCAGCAGCTCAAAACACCCTGCAGGCCACCCAGCCAACGCAGGGCAGAGCATATTTCTAAGAACAATGGAATCTGTATAGAAATAACAGAGGGAGCATAAAAACAAAAATGCCATGAGATGCAGGTGACAATGACACTGGATTATTTACCATTGACAGTACGGTTGGAAACATCAGGTCAACTACAATAAGATCTGTCTAGAATCTTTGCTATTTGAAGGAGTTTGGCTAACTTTTTTGTTCCATTTTCTCATGTAAGTGCTGCTGGTTTCCAGCCTGGGCTGTGCCAAATCACTGTGAGAAAGGCAATTTTATTGCCAGCTCATTCAGGAGCAGGAGGCACTGGAAATCTCACCAAAGAGCCTGTTTTCACATGCTTCCTGGTTTAAAATGGTTCACATCAGCATCTAGCAATCTGGATGCTTATCTCAGCCAAACCAGGCTAGGTGGTTGAAATCAGCCACGTGGGATTGGATCGCACGTGAAGAAGCAGATTTATGGCAGATGTCAGGCACCAGACAATTTGAAGGAAGATGCAAGAAACCCCATAGTAAGCAGATGTGGAAAAATCTGCCCCTGAAGGTCTCATCCTAATCTCTAAAAGATTAGCTTAAAGTAACCCTGAAACATGACATTTTATCTCCCTTGCAGTACTCTTTTGTTAGCATCAGCTATTATAACTCTGGACATTCTTGTTATTCATATAAATGTCCAGCCCCTCTTTAAATCTTGCTAAATTCTTGGTCTCAATGATATCTTGTGGCAATTAATTCCACTGTCTAATAATACATTGTGTGAAAAAGTATTCCCTTTTATCGCAAGCATATGGAAGTGTCTGTGGTGCTGATAGACAGTTTCCCATTAGGGCATTGTTTTTTGATTGCCTGCTAAATGCATTGTGAATTTGCAACCAAATCCTTACTTCTGAGAGAAAGATTTCAATGGAAAACCTGAATACAGACTTCAAATGTCCATGTGGTTTCAGTGGCAAGTTTAGAAATTTCACTCAAACATATAGGGTTCGTCTTCACTGTAATCAGAGTCGTGACTACAGCATGTGTCTACATACCAGAGCTAGCTTTGGTCTAGCTAGCTGGAATACAAATATCATTGAAGCCAAAGCAGCGGGCTAGCTGCTTGAGTACACACCTAGGGCATGTCTACACTGCCTCTGGGAGTGAGCCTCTCAGCCCAGGTCTACAGACTTGTGCTAGTGCATTAAAAAGAGCTGAGTAGATGTTGCAGCTTGAGCTTTCAAGTCTAAGGGAGAGTGAAGTGGACAGGCAGGGTTATACAGCCTATGCTGCCGTGGCTTCACTGCTATTGTTATTTGAGACAGATCAAAGCGATCTTGGGTCTGACTACACAGGCTGCAGTCACACCTCTGACTGCAGCTTAGACATGCCCATCAAGAAAGAATCCAGGAGGTAAAATACATCTTTTAAAACAGCAACTGCATGTTCATGCCCCAAATCTCCATTTCATTCATTGTACTATCAACCACATCAGGAAAACAAATTTAATTGGTCTAGAAACCCAGTGATTAGCCTTTTATTTTTGAGCTGGAATGTGAGACAATAGTGGGGAAAGGAGCAAATATTTGGAGAAATTAGCACAGTTAGTGCACATTGGCACAAAAAGTTCATATTTATGGAAAAAGAATTCCATTTCTGTATAAAATAGCAGAATCCTGAAGGTTATCAATCCATTGCTATTTATCAAACTAACTTAGCCTATTTAATCAAGCTGATGCATGCAGTTATGATTTTATGGCACTAGCGTCCCCCCAACTATGTCAAAATGGGAAGTCTCTCTACAGTTAAATAGCCAGATCCAGCAAAATTCCCAACAGTTACTGTGAATGGCATGTCCTTAACTTCAAGGAAGGGAGAGAATCACCTGTGTTTGCTATGGCCCCAATTCAGCAGAGCATTTAAGCAAAACACTGAGGTGTTTTGTTGAACATCAGCGGACTTAAGCAGGTTCTTAACTCCAAGCATGTGCTTAAGTCTTTCAAGTTTAGCACATGTGTAAGGAAGAGCTTTGCTGAATAGGGATGGATCCTGAATCAGGGCCTATGTGACCTAATGCAAACTGGTCACAAGGCTCAATGGAGACAACAAAATATAACATACTTAAAAAAACACGCCTAAATCAAAGGGAAGGCTTTGGCAGGTGCCAATGCCAGTTACTAATATTATTATTTGTACATTATTTGCTTTGCTTTCCCACTTCCAGCCCTCTCCTCATGTCAGCAACCTCCATTGGGACCTGGACAGTCAGACCATCCATCGCCTTCTTTACACACACCTGGCAGCCTAGGCGTGATCTGAAAAGCAGACAGAACAGAATGAGCCTCATACATTTTTATGGCAAAGGAAAGAGCCCACTAGCTCCTACCACCAATGCCCACACCATTCTGTTTGTCCCAGATTCATACAACAGCCCAGCTACCACAGGATGGAGCTAGCACTACCCCCCCAGAGGAAGGAGATTCTTAAGACATGTTCATAATAGAAAATAAATCACACCCTCTCAGTAACTGGTGCCTTATAAACACTGAGAGACTGGACTACGAGGAGCGAGACAGAACGTTCCCAGTCCAGAAAGTGGTGGGTTTCTGTGTGCCAACTCCAACAGGCAGAAATGCTTACGTATCAGTGAGTCCATAGGCCAAATCCAGCATGTCCAGCTCCTCGTCTGTAATGGCATCCAACTTCTGAAAGACGTCCTCCTCAAAGATGAGGTGACACGTGGAGCAGGCCAATGTCCCTTCACAGGCACCTGCAGGAAGCGGGAGGGGTCAGCACAGTGCATCAGAGAACAGCAAGGAGGTGGGGAGACACTCTTGAGGAACTGTGAGAAAAGGCGACCCTGCCTATATCCAGGCCAAAAGTGCGTCAGAAGAGGTTCCAGAGGGAAATCAAGGAGCCATTCTTGCTACTAACACATTTACTGACAGCCCTGTGCCTCTTATCCAGAAGGATCCCAAAGCCAAATACATACATAGTTGAAATATGAACATATTTGATACATCCAGATAAATAAGTAACTACATTAATACAGTCCATGGGATGCCAGTTAGGACAGGGCGCACAGATATTGACGTTCTGGCCCTTTAAATGATACAGGGATGTGAAACCCCTGCTCCCCAGACACATACATACTCATTAAGGACTGTGTGGGAGAGAGAGAAGCTGGGCCCCAGTTCAGCGATCCGAGTTTGACCCAATTGCAGAACTGATGATAACCAGAACAGTGAGTGACGTTGCCAGACCATTGCAAGCGCGTCTGCAGTCTCGCAATTCCCCGCATTGCTTATTTCACATTTGTGTTTGACCCTGGGGGGCTTTATTATTGCACCTACCAAAGCCGTCGATGCCCAGGTTTTGATTAATCACCACTTCCAGCAAACTCTCCCCTTCTTTGGCTGTGGCCGTGAGTCTCTCTCCATCCCGGTTTATAAAATGCACCGTCACTCTGTCCGCAGAGCTGTCAAACAAGATACAGGAGGTCAGTGCAAGCTGGGCCACTGCCACCTATGAAACAACTGCCAGTTGAGCAGGAGAACAAAGCAGTGATCACATGAGGAATTTACATAAGCACCCAGCTTCTTGAAGGGCTACAATGCAGTTGCATGAAAGTCCCTACACTATGTATCTTCATGTGTCAGTCCTTGCCATTCCCTGCACAGGGAAGGGCAAACTAGAGCCATTCAAATCTGAATGGACTCAAACTGTACCCCTTCAGCAAACGTTTAGACATTTGGTTAAGGGTGAATAGACATTTGGTTAAGGGTGAATGAGCGTACCTGTGCTGTACCTGCAGCCTGTGTATGGGCAAGCAGTGGGAGAGTGTTGATTTAAACCCAAAGATCTTGCTAGACATATGCTATTGCTGGGAGAGGGGGGCCTCTCTGGGCTAATCCTGTATGGAGTGAAGTGAGGATACTGCACAGTAAAGCTGCTCAGGATCAGATTTAAATTGTGCAAACAGGGCTTGCTCTTCCCCCCTCCCCCCCCCAGAGGATTATTTGCTAAATGCTCCATTTCTACTCTTTGTTAGTTCAACCCCTGAAAGAGTCACTGGGAGCCTTGATAATACACTAAGAGCTAAATTCATCCTCATCATAAGAGGGATACAGCTTTCAGTGTATGAATGGAAGTCACACCTGTTTTCACTAGGGCTAGGTTTGGCCCTAAAACTCTATATGAAGGTGAAGGTCCAGGGACTATGCTGAATATGCCCATTCTGGCTGGAAGTCTGCATAAAACTCATGACCCATTTCTGCAGGGATGCCTACAACAAATCAATCTAGAAACGTTGCCTGTAATAACTAACTATTGCTTTATAGCAAGAACAATAGATCAGACCCAGCAAGCACTGTGTAAAACCTGAGATGGGTTCTTTCTGCCTCTACTTAGGTTATTCTGAAGTGCTGCTCAAAAGATGGAGAGGGATTTTCTCTGGATATTAAATCACCCATCCCCTATGCTTTGCATGAATGCAACCTACTCGGATTCCTGTCGGCTGGAGAAAAGAGATTGGGAAATATGGAGAATGTAGTATAGACAAAGGAATCACAACAGAGGGCTATCAGTTAAACACATCTGGCCCTGAGCCTGCTGTAAAACACACACTTGTGACTTTACTTGGGTTCCCCAGGGTATGCCATGGCAGGAAACATTCACAGTCTTTGTGATCTATAAGCTGCAAGCACACAAGCTTCATCCTATGGAGCTCCTAAAAGTCATATGGGTCCAATTAGCATTTCTGTGGCTAGTGTATTTCTGTTACACGTCTCCTATGCAAGAACAGAGGCAGGATTTTGGTAACCCAACTGTGCTTCCCACACAGTGCTACCTCCACAATACCTAAGGGGTGGCCAAACAATTCAGATAAAAGACTTTTTTGCCCCAGACTTAAACAGAACATAGCTAACAATTGCATCATTGCTGATTTTCACAGCTGCCTGTGCTGCTCTGGGTTCCTCCTGGAAGCAAAGTTGTCAAGATACCCCAAGAGGAGCTGTCTGCATGCTGGTTCTGGAAATCTCATGAAACCACCTGTTCTGGCCCAGTTTGGCAGATCAATTACATCCGAATGACAGATGGTGAAGTTCAGCATCTGCTGAATGCTTTGAGGTTCAACCATCACTACAGTAAAGTGCCAGAAACCTCACACCCCAAGGTTACAAAATCAGGACCGATAGCGCTAAAATGACAGGTGAGGGGCTCTGAAAACGACACCCAAGAGAGAAGCGGAAATCTCGGATGAGGTGAAATCATTCTTGCTGAAGGGAATTTGCAATTTAAATTGACAGCCCTAGAGACCTACGGAACAGGCCTGCCAACACTGACCTAGAAGAACCATCTCTAGGGAGGAGAGGGAAAGATCAGCCTCTGTATCTCACTCAGTCCTTAAGAACATAAGGATGGCCATTCTGGGTCAGACCCATGGTCCATATAGCCCAGTATCCTAACTTTTAACAGTGCCCAGTGCCAGATGCTTCAGAGGGAATGAACAGAACAGGGTAATTAGTGAGAGATCCATCCCCGTCATTCAGTCCCAGCTTCAGGCAATAAGAGGTTTAGGGACACCCAGAGCATGGGGTTGTGTCCCTTACCATCTTGGCTAATAGCTATTGATAGACCTACCCTCCATGAACTTAGCTAATTTTTTGAACTCAGTTACACTTTTGGCCTTCACAACATCCCCTGGCAACAAATTCCACAGGTTGACATGTTCCAAGGCGTTATGTTCCTTATGTTTGTTTTAAACCTGCTACCTATTAATTTCATTGGGTGACCCCTGGTTATAGTGTTATGTGAAAGGATAAATAACACTTCCTTATTCACTTTTTCTATACCATTCATGATTTTAGACACCTCTATTATATTCCCCCCCCCCCCCCCCCCCCCCCCCCCCCCCCCCCCCCCCNGCCCTCTATGCCAACTTTGACAAGAAGATGGCCAATTCATGCCACCCATGTGGGGACATCTGTCCCATAGGAGCTAGACTGAGACCCTCCCCCAACTCATTTCCCATCAACCACTGAACAACCAAATAGTAAACAATATTGGCCTAGTCAAGAGGTGCACTGGTGGCCTAGAAGCATATCACAACACCAGCTCTCTGAGCGTTTAGAACTTGATGGACTGACAGAGTGGCACACTGAATACAATGGCATCGTTCTGCATAGCACCTCTGAACGGTGACCTGCCCATACTCCTGTGAATTCACAAGGCAAGAATTGTCTCCAAAGCCAACAGAACTTCACAGCAGCTCGGTCTCCCTGCACCCCACTCTCCCAGGTTGACTTTGCAGATTGCTCTCTCAGCCCTCTAGAAAGGGATGTCACCCATCTAGCAGCTTCTGATACATTCCTGAGTAACAGAAGTGTTGCTGCAGCCAGTTGGCCTTGCTTTTGCCATTGCTGGCATCAGAAGAAGGTTTTGCAGCCTTGAGAATGATGTGTTTGTTTAGCAGAGAGAATTGGCCAAGCCTGCAATCCTCTGGTTTGCCCCTTATACAAGGCTGAATGAAACAGCACCCAGTTTCTCACAGTCAGAGTAAGACTTAAAGTGAGCAAAACTCAGCAAGGCCACATTCCTGGAAGCCCAAGGGACAAAGACACATGCAGTGACGCTCAGATGTGCTGGGAAATTATAACACAGTCTACCGATTTCTTAGCAATATGCCCATAGAGTGCAAGCACACAAAATCAAATGACCTAAGTGTATACCAAACGCTCTGAAGTTTCCAGTGTAGCTGCCCAGAAGGATGTGCTACACTGTATTTAGGCTCAGTTGCCTCAGGCATGCTCTTGGAAAGCCCGAGAAGTAAGCAGAGGGAAAACTTGTTTATTAGGGATATCCCGGAGACCGCTGAAGCAACAGCTGGGAGGGCTTATGCAATGTGTTCATCCCTAGCTGTGCTGTGCAGCAGGCAGAAATCAATTATTTCTGGCATAGGGAGTCCTCCATTGATTTCTTTCTATCAGTGAGTGCAGAAACAGATGAGAAGGACCTAGGCATAGGTGCCGACTCCGTGGGTGCTCCAGGGCTGGAGCACCCACAGGGAAAAAATGCTGGGTGCTGAGCACACACCGGCAGCCACCCTATCAGCTCCTCCCCACCCACCCCCAGCACTTCCCACCTGCCAGTGGGCCCCATGCATCAATGCCTCCCCCTCCCTCCCTGCGCCTCTCGCCTGCAGAGAGCAACTGTTTTGCAGCGTGCAGGAGGCTTGGAGGGAAGGGGAAGGAGCGAGGACGCGGCGTGCTCAGGGGAGGGGGTGGAACTGGGTGGGAAGTGGGGTGGGGTGGGAAGAGGCGGGGCAGGGGTGGGGCCTTGGGGGAGTGGTAGAGTTGGGGCAGAGCCTGGGTCAGAGCCAGGGGTCGAGCACCCCCCAGCGCTTTGGAAAGTCAACGCCTGTGGACCTAGTTCAGACCGTTTTCAATCCCCTCTACCATTCCCAATGCATATACCTACCTCATTGTAATGAATGGTCCCTGATCAAACCTTCAGAAGCAGGTGAAAAAATTTACCGGTGAAAACTCCACTGTGGGGAAGGGAGTGGAAATTCCTTCCCTCTACCAAGCTTACTGATCAGATTAACTCTGCACCAGTGATCCAGAATCACCATGATTGTGTCTAGTCCCATCTATACTCTTAGATAATAGTTGATCACGAGCATTAATCGTCATGATTATGCCCTTGTTACAGTATCTCTCTAAATAATTAATTGCTCTCTTGAATCCTAGTAAAATGGATTCCATCAGTAGCTTCCAGTGGTAGAAAATTTGAAACACTGATGATTATCTCTTGAAAAAGCCTCTGCCTAGATTTAATTTAAACTGTCAGGAGAAGGGAGCAGAAGGGTTGTCTTATTTCCTTGTCATTTTCAGGACCCCCTATGTGTTTTCACATTGCTACATAATTCAGATAGGCAAGGTATAATTCAGAGAATCATGTACCGTAAAATTAGGAGGTCTGCCTATTGCTTTTCAGGGAGTTTCAATCACAAAGCAATACCTAGAACATTTTTCAGGGCAGGACCCCCTGGAGATGAAAACAGTGAGACAAGTCAGGCAGGAGACCTGTACCACAGTAGGAATGGTTTCTTATACACACTCATGTCACATGAGTAACAAAAATGGCCTATTGCAGCCAGAGGCAAGCAGCGCAGTCCCGTTTTACTAGGCAGAGAAAATCTTCAGAGCCATTTCAGCCACCCCCCAGTGAGATTGACTGAATCTCTCTCTTGGTCAACAAAGCAAGCCATTTAACAGTCTGTGGAACTTCTCAGATGTTTGAAGCCAGTGTCTCCCGGAATCTTTCCCATTTGTCCTAGAAACTGAATCAAAGGATTGGCTCCTTCAAAATAGAGAAAGGCAAAGTGGCGGGATTGCACTTAGAGATGGGCAAAATGCTTTGGAAGAAAGAAAAGCAAACTCCAACCTTCACCTACCTTCTGAACCAAGCCTTTAGAGCTTCAGCCATCACTAAGACACCAGTGTTACAACCACCCAGGCATGGAACTTCCATTGACTTCAGAGGGAATTCAGCATAAGAAATTCACGTGGGATCATGCCCCAAGTCATATTCTTGATTAAGTGGGCACTGTGGCAGCTGAGTGATAGCATGGTGCAGCAGACAGAGCACTGGACTGAGAATAAGGCACCCCGAGTCCTGTTGCCACTGACTCCTTGTATGAGTTCAGGAAAGTTACACAGCCCCACTGTGCCTCAGTTTACTTCTCTGTATAATGGCAATGATGATAACCCGCTTTTTAAGGCACTTTTAGATCAACAACTGCCAAACCCATTATCATTGCTAGGTATTTATCAATCTTTTATTTTTAAAAATCATTACACCTTACCATCACTGCCTTAGATTAGTAAAACTGAATGAATAATTTAGGCTGTTTACTTTGATAATCTCACACATCCTGCAGTGTGAATCTCATTGGTTTAGAGGACTGAAATGACTTGGAAGATTTTCTCTGGCTTGTCAAACAGGACTCCACAGCTTGCCTCCGTATGGTTACAACATGCTGTCCTTATTATGCATATGGTGGATGGGTGCATGGATGTAAGCAACCATTCAACTCTGTGGCACAGATCTCCTGCCTTACTAGACTAGTCAGTTTCACTCTCCTGTCTTCACAGACTATTATTCCAACCCTGCAGGGGAATATTTAAACATAAGATTCAAACCTCCTGTTGATTGCCATTTTTACATCATGACAGAATTCCTATTTATATTACATTTTGCAAAACTCTTGTTGTTCCTTAACAAAATCTTGGACCAAGATTTTCAAGAGAGTAGTGATTTTGGGTGTCCAATTTGAGACACTTTAAATGTGTCTAATTTTCAGAGGCAGGTGCTCAGCATTTTCAGAAGATTTCTGCAAGATGTTTCAATTTGAGCATCTCAAAAACTGAAGCACCCACAGTCACTAGTCTCCTCAGTCGCTACATGATACAGAAAACTAGTATAGGAGTGGCCCTTTAAATGTTTATTTTTTCAAAGATATTTTATAAGGCCATATGAAAAAGCATGGTGCCACAAAGTACTCCTGGAAAGAATTTAGTAAGCAACAAACTAATTAAAAAGGAAAACAGTTGATAGTGGCTGTTCATAAGTCCCATTCAACAGGCTTATCACTACAACTCCTTTCTCTAAGGTCAGATAACAAAGTGGCCTATTGTGTTTTCCATTTTGCTGGCTGGGCTCTTTTTCTAGATGGGTCTTAATCTTTGCTAGCAGATTAAAGCCTGACTCGGATCACATTTGTTTGGAAGAGCTACAAGTTCCCTTTCTTTTCCCCAGAGAAATGGGGTTTCCTTCCACATTACCCTTAACACAAATGGAGCTAGAGAAGATACCATCAGAACTGGTGAGAGACTTGAGGTAAAACTCAGACCCACCCAGAAACTCTGTGTTTGATTCTGTATCCCTTACTCTCACAGAATAGCACCATTTACCTCAGTAGCCTCCCTTGTCAAGCCTGCCCCCACAACCACCCTGCTTTGCAATGTTCCCCAGCCTTGTTCTCCCATTGGTCAGCTTCTCACACAACCTCCTCCATAGCTATTCCTGTGCTGCCTCTTACGTATGGCACGACCTCCTTGAGCAAATCTGCAAGGCTCCTACCCTGCCCACGCTTAAGTCCTTAAAACGCCACTACTGCTGTGCTGCTTACAGTGAGCCAAGTTGCCTTGTATCTAAATTGCCTGTTGTTGGTCCCCTTTCCCTCACTAGTTGCCATTAGATGGTGAGCTCCTTAGAGCAGGGACCATCCTTCAAGTATTTGGAAAGTGCCTGCACATCATGGACAATACTGGTAAAAACAAACCACACTAAATTAGTAGCTTGCAGCACCAGGCTCTATGCTTTTAATTGACATTCTGCTTTTAAAACCACCCAAGGATTTGGTGCCAGTGAAAGACCCCTTCCCTAATCCAAGCCCGTTTGCTCTTTGGTTTTGGATCAAATATAAATGCTTTGATCTGACTGTAGGGGGTTGACCTGTTGATTGTTTGGGCCCAATGAGGCATACTCTGATCCCTGGGGGACTTTCTTTTAAAGGTGCAGAAAGCAGCTGTAAGGCACTACACCTGACCTGCCAGATGCTGCAGGGCTCAGTTTATCTCTGATTTAAGACATATTTTTAATAGCTAATCCAAAGATGGATTTGCTGACCCCTGCAATATCCAAACTGCTTCTGGAGTCTGGCTCTGGGCTGGGATTCTGCAAAAGGAGAAGGAAGAAATTTTTAACTTGTGAATTTAAGAAGCGCTAGATTGATAGAAATGGGTCTTCTCCCAGCCCTTATTCCTGAATACTCTCCCCCAGCCTTTAGCTGGCAGACTCATCATTAAAGGACAGTCCTATCAAAGAACAGGAGCCTCTCTAGAATGTGCTATCCTGAAGGGATCTTAAAGTCCTTCTGCAAACAGAGCTCACGTGCTCAAGAACCGCCATTGGTCACTGTTCTGTGTAGTGCCATGATGGAGAGGTGGGTTTGCGGCTTGGTCTCTGCCCTACAGTGCATCCCTGAGTGGAAAGTGAGGAACCCATGTTGCTCAACAGTGCCCCCTGTGGCCAATTAAATAGAAGCTCTTATTGGGATCTATCCACTGGGAAGGCAGATGGCTCCAGCATGCTTGCCCAAGAACTGTGGAGGGATGTAAAGATTGGGAGATCCTTAGGGGAAAATGTAAATAAATGGTGGGATCCATTCAAGAGAAAACAGGGAGAATTTGAAACAACAACAACAACAACTTGTGTTCCTGTTTGTATGTTAATAGTGTAACAACCCCTATAGTAAATGTGGAGTCAGCTGTATTGCCCCCAAGGAGGAGTTCCTGAGAACCTTCTGCTCCCAGCTGTGAGGGTGACAGTCAGTGCAGTGCAATGTGAGGTGCTGGCTTCCACCCAGGAAGTGCGTGCACTGCTGCCTGCGCAGTGCTGCCAGCCTTACCAGCTGGGGAGTGAAGGACAAGGTCAGAATCTGAACTCACCTGGCTGTAGCTAGAAGCCTTGACCAGCCCCAGGCCATGTGTTGAATACATCCTTCAAAAAAACCACATCACACTAATAAAACCCTGAGAGGATATCTAATTCCTTAAACCCCACTGGCCCTTTCTGAGAAAAAAGGGTTACTGAGGTGAAGTATTTGGCATCTTTAGGACACATGACATGACCTCACCTTTCCCTCAGGCACTGAAATATAAACCATCCTGCGGCACTAGAGTATATAAAGCCACTGCATTGGAAAATGGGCCCTGGAGCCTTTCGTCACAAACTGGGAATCCAGCCCTACTGGCAGTGACTGAGTATATTTATCCTCTGATGGGTGTTTGGAGGCATAGGGAAAACGATGCAAGTCTCAGACCAGTTTCTACCAAACAGGGGTCCACATCACAAAAAACATTGTCATGGTTTGCATTAATTGGCCCCCTTTTCGTCTGTCTCCGCAGAGAGGCCGAGGACTGGCTGGGGCAGTGCGGTTCAGCTGGACTCAGGAACCTGGCTTTTCCACTGACCTGCAGTGTGACCTTGTCAAAGCCACTGCATCTCTCTGGGCCTCTGTCTCTCCCTCCACCCCCATGTGTCTGTATTGCCTCTTTAGATTGTCAGCCTGGCCTCTCACCCCGTATTTTTACAGCACCTAGCACAATGGGACACTCATCTCAGTTGGGGTCTCTATTATAAACACAAACAAACAATAACCATCACCAGGCTATGGAGACTCAGCTGCCCTCTCACCCTCCAGGTCAGCAGTGAAGCACTTGGCAGGAGAAGACAGAGAGGGAAGCTTGCAGTGCTGCTATGAATAAAGAAAGGATTTCATTCTCCAGGGCTGTCCAACTAGCACTAAATTCAGACAAAAAAAGAAAGGAACCAGCCAAGGTACATAAATGTTGCCACAGTCAGAGAAATACTAGTCCCCAACATTTGCTGGAACTCACTCAGATCTAAATACAGGAGGTATGCACAGCACATGCTGAACTTGCCCCTCAGTGGCTACCCCCCCACTAAATATTATCTACCGTCCCAATTCAACCCCCTG
Organism: Platysternon megacephalum; assembly: GCA_003942145.1. Lineage (NCBI taxonomy): Eukaryota > Metazoa > Chordata > Testudines > Platysternidae > Platysternon > Platysternon megacephalum. Next base: position 22,929,883 of record QXTE01000005.1, on the reverse strand, counting down.
TCGACTGCTCTCCCTTTAGGACACCAAGTACAATAAGCTAGTGAGAGTACACAGGGCAAGAACCATGCACAGATTCAGCATAACGTCCACCCCAATTGTCCCTCAGGTGGCATTGCCTCTTTCATTCTAGAGGCAGGTGAAGCTATATCTCCCACAGACCGGGCTGTGGTCTCGCAGTGCCAGTCTCACCTAATTAGGGGATTGCCTGCTATTTATTTTAAACATCCTCACTAATTTGTCTGTCCCACCCCTGCACCTAAGCAGGCCGAGATAGAGGCATGAGGGGTCAGACTGTTTTTCCTGAAAGGTCCTGGAAGAAATGAGGTAGAGTTGAGTCTTTTGCTTACCCTGTGTCCCTTGGGACATCATGGAGCCTGTGTGTGGAGCCGAAGCTTCTCTCTGGCTGCAGGCTGGCAGGTGCCTGACTGTGCTCAGCTACTCTGAGGCATTGAAAAGACTGAACTTTGCCCAAATTAAGTCCGTTTAGCAAGGGGCGGATAAGCCGTGGAGCGCATCGGGCCATCATGTTAGCTGAGTCTTGCTTTATGTTTCCTCGTTCTTTTTTTGTTGCAGGGCTGGCTAGCTTCTGAGGTATAAGTACAGCTGAGAGGGGGGGGGGGGGGGGGGGGGGGAAATCTAGGACAGCCTCCCTGTGGAGGAGGAAAGAGGGTGTATCCTGGACCTGACTACAGCCCAACCCACTGGTGGAGTTTTGTAAGCAGCAGTAGTAATATGCAACCCCTGAGCAGGTTAGAACCCCAACTGATCACACTTCACTATTCTTTCCAATTCCTGTTTCATTCTAGCAGTCAAACAAAGCCATTTTCAGATGCTATCTTCAGTACAATGCCCAGCTACAATATGTATGTCTGACCTGTGGGTTGAAACAGTGCACTGGGACTTGAAATTATTGAGCTCTATTGCTGTCTCAGCGAGTGTGTGTCCTTGAGCACTTAGACTAGTGAGCTAGGACTCCTGGGTTCTATTCCTGATTCAGATGCTGTATCACTCACAGCTTCCTTTCTGTAAAATGGGCACCTTTACCTACTTCACAAGGGAGAGGAGAGGAGAGGCTCAATTAGTGAATGGTTTTGAAATCCTCAGCTGCAAAATGCTACAGAAGTGTGGATTATTATCCTAGTCATTTAAATGTACAGGAAATTTAGTACTGGTGGTAACCCTAGAGCCTCAATTTATTCCCAAAACAAGTATGATCATGGCAGCAATAGTGTCCTCTGCCCTGTAACAATGCTCCTCACCCCGACCTGAAAAGGACCTGCAACCTATAGATGAGAGGCAAGTCCAGTCCTGGGCTGATCATTTCAAAAGACTGAATTATCCCTAAACAAATATGAATAATTTGACAGTTAATAGAAATATTTGTTTTAATTATCTATTTCATAATATATCCCTTACATTACTATAGAGGCATTGTTAGTTACCAGTATTAGTGAACCTTTTAAACTGGAATGGTCTAGGGCTCCCACATAGGTTTCAGAAGAGGATAGCAGCAAACCACCAATCAATCCCAAAAGGCAGAGACATTCTAGATTTAGTCTAGATCTGGTCAGAAAATGGGGCTGGGGGATGAAAATTTAGAAGCAAAAATTGTTTTGTTTGTTTTCAGTGGAAAAATGGACTTTCTGTCAAAGAAGTGAAAATTTTCAACCAGAAACTTCTTGGTTTGGGGGTTTTCAGTTTTTCCAACAAACAACAGGAGGAAAGCAGACATTCCATGAACAAGTCTAGTCAGTCAAAAACTCCAATAATCTGTTGGGGGGAAAAAAATTAAGGGACAATTTCCAAGCAGCCATAATTAAAACATACCATTTAAATCATTTTATTGTATTGCTCTCAAGACTAAATTGAAGGTGGGGAGAAGCTTTCAGGGAATGACATGAGGTTAGAAAGAAAGAGGGTCCCCTCCCTGAGGTCTCAGAGAACCCATGATCACGGGGAGGGAAGATACCTCTAGAGATGTGCCCGTCCCATCAGTGAGAGTCTCAAACATACAGGGTTATTTGATTCCCATTCAATGCTTTGGATCCTGTTCCTACTCCTACTGACTTTAATGAGAAAAGGGTCATCGCCATTCTCTATGGGTATGTCTATACTGCCATCACAGAATGATGCACCCGAGCTAGCTTTAATCTTGCTAGCTCGGGTAGTGGAGTAGCGAAGCTGTGACAGCACGAACTTCAGCACACGCTGTACAAGCACAGCTAACTACTCCCAGATAACTACACATTGGGCTAGCGCTGAAGCATGAGTTGCCACGTGACTCTCCTTTGGGACCCAAACTAGCTATATTAAAGCCAGCTCAGGTATGTCTACTTGAGCTGCAATCACACCCTGTGATTGCACTCTAGAGTCTAGAAGACATCCCCATATATGGGAGAATGTGGGAGAGAGAGAGAGAGAGAGAGAGAGAAAGAAACAAGGTGCTCTGTAATTGGTTGAGAAATGATCAACAAAGGTAGCTTGAACACAACAGAAACGCAAGCAGCAGCAAAGCAAGTCACATAGGATCCTCCGCTGCAAGTGCTCTGTTGGATTCATCTGGTGTCACAACAATCCCCAAACCCTTTCCCCACTCTCCGACTTTCCCCTCACTGTGTAATGCACACAGCAGCCAGTAGAGGCCCCCATAGACCATACAGGAACAGACCCATGACAAAGAATACACTGACTGAACATGAACAACAGGAGTACTTGTGGCACCTTGCATCCGAAGAAGTGGGTATTCACCCACGAAAGCTCATGCTGCAAAACATCTGTTAGTCTATAAGGTGCCACAGGATTCTTTGCTGCTTTTACAGATCCAGACTAACACGGCTACCCCTCTGATATGTGGCACCTTAGAGACTAACAAATTTATCTGAGCATAAGCTTTCGTGGGCTACAGCCCACTTCTTCAGATGCATAGAATGGAACATACAGTAAGAAGATATTTATACTTACAGAGAACATGAGAAGGTGGAAGTAGCCATACCAACTGTAAGAGGCTAATTAATTAAGAGAAGCTATTAACAGCAGGGGAGAAAAACTTTTGAAGTGATAATCATGATGGCCCATTTCGGACAGTTGACACGAAAGTGTGAGACTGCTTCAACATGGGGAAATAGATTCAATTAGTGTAATGACCGAGCCATTCCCAGTCTCTGTTCAAACCTAAGTTGATTGTATCTAGTTTGCATATCAATTCAAGTTCAGCAGCTTCTCGTTGGAGTCTGTTTTTGAAGCTTTTTTGTTGCAAAATTGCCACCTTAACGTCTGTCACTGAGTGATTAGGNACTTCCACCTTCTCATGTTCTCTGTAAGTATAAATATCTTCTTACTGTATGTTCCATTCTATGCATCTGAAGAAGTGGGCTGTAGCCCACGAAAGCTTATGCTCAAATAAATTTGTTAGTCTCTAAGGTGCCACAAGTACTCCTGTTCTTTTTGCTGATACAGACTAACACGGCTGCTACTCTGAAATAGAGTCTAGAAGACATCCCCATATATGGGAGAATGGGGAAGAGAGAGAGAGAAAGAAACAAGGTGCTCTGTAATTGGTTGAGAAATGATCAACAAAGGTAGCTTGAACACAACAGAAACGCAAGCAGCAGTAAAGCAAGTCACATAGGATCGTCCGCTGCAAGTGCTCTGTTGGATTCATCTGGTGTCAACAATCCCCAAACCCTTTCCCCACTCTCCGACTTTCCCCTCACTGTGTAATGCACNGTACAGACTAACACGGCTGCTACTCTGAGACCTGACTGAACATGGTTCTCCTCTCACCCCACTGACCTACATCCAGAGTTACTCCCTTGAAGTCAGTGGCAGAAAACCAGTATGACTGAAAGGGGAATCAGGCCCTTCCCTGTAAAACTTAAGAGGGAGAGGTGGCAAGTCAGTGATTAGTCCTGTATTGATAAGCATTCTCTACACAACACAGAGCAAGTCTTAATGCCTTGCCACAATGGGGACACAGCTCAGAAGCGCAACACCACGTCACCCATGGGCAGCAGGTATAATAGGCCAGGGGAGGCTAAGCCTCCCCAAACCCAGACTGTGGCCCTGCCGATGCTCTGTCCCAAGGCCCCACCCTCGCTCCACTTCTTCCCCAAAGCTGGCGGGGGCTCAGCTCAGGCTGGCAGCCTGGAGCTCAGGGCTTGGCCAACCAGTGGCTCAGGCTGGCTGGCAGCCAAGGGCTGCTTAGGGCAGCCAGCGGCCTGGGGGTGGCTGGCTGGCTGGTGGTGCGGGAATAGGGGCAGCCAGCATGGCTGGGGCGAGCTGGCTGGCGGCCCACGGTGGGCGGGCTGGCCGATGCTTGGGTTGGCTGGGGCAGTTAAGATGGTCCCACAGGCAGTCCAGGCAGCTGGGCGGTGCTTGGGGCAGCTTGGCCAGAGCGTCTCTGGCCACACTGGGGGGGGTGGCTCGGGGCTCCAGCAGGCAAGAGGGCATGGAAGGGGCAAAGCCAGGGGCTAGCCTCCCCAGAGAGGGGGTTCACATCCTGCCCATGACAGGACCTTAAAGGGCTGTGCCCTGAATGACAGACATGCTCTCCCATCCAAAGAGGCTGTGTGTGGAGTTTAGTAGGAACCACTCTTCAGTAAGCAGCTAGATCTCTTCAGCAACCCCCACAAGTGCATTTGGGCCTGGTCTACCTTAAATGTTAGATTGACCTAGCTGTAGCATTCACAGGTGTGAAAAATCCACCCCCCACCCCGAGAGCCATCATTAAGCCAACCTAACCCCATTCTAGTCAATGGAAGAACTCTGTCAATCTAGTTCCTGCCGCTCGGAGAAGTGGCTTAACTACAGCGATGGAAAACCCCTTCTTTCACTTTAAAAAGCACCTCCAGCATGGCGCTACAGCAGCATAGCTGTGCCTCCATAACACCCACAGCATATATGGGGCTTTACTCTGCTGTAAGGTCCACCTGGCATTATGGATCCTATCAGCGTTTGTTCAGCCCAGTGCATTTTCCCATAATGGATGGGGGGGTGGGAGCTGAAGTATTATTATTATGGTTTTAATCTAATGAATATTATTACCATCTCAGTCCAGATGATATCTGTGCCTCCCACACTGAGGCAATTGCTGTATGTCCCATGCTCTGCAGGGTAGAGATGTTAAAGGAAGGAAATAAACCCTGACACGGGCCCTGCCCAGTAAACTTGGTTTTTAATAGTCTGTACATGCACATACGTTAGAGATGGAAAAGACTTTCATTGTTAGGGTTTCTCAGCCATTGCACAAACCCCGACCCCCAGTCAATGTAGCACTGGCCCCTACAGTAAAATCTCCCATTTTAAATTATTTGTGCAATAGGGCAGGAAAACCGACATCAACCCCGTCCCATGTCATGCAGGAGTTCAGACGGGGCTGTTCTCAAGAGTGCTCTCATTTGCACAGCGACTTCACTGTGGTAGGGGAACCTTTTCACTGGAGACGGGAATCAGACTAAATCCCTGATCTGAGGCCCCTAAAATGTTGAGGAAATTCAGCCCCAGATCAACATGTAACAGCTGGTTTGATCTCTATCTAGAGTGACCAGACAGCAAGTGTGAAAAATCGGGACGGGGGTGGGGGATAATAGGCGCTTATATAAGAAAGTCCCAAATATCAGGACTGTCCCTATAAAATCAGGACATCGGGTCACCCTATCTCTATCACATGCTGAACTAAAACGTTGGGCCTGAATATCACAAAGGCTGAGAAAGTTCAGATCCAAACCCAAACTTTGTGGCTCAGGCCCACCTCTAACTTTAACCAGCAAACACTGCACATGGTTATTAAAAGACTCCTCCAATCCCCCTCTCTGCTCATGAGCCTGGGTTTGTAGGTGCATCTCAGCACCTTAGTCCCTCTCTGTTCTGTCCCCTCTCCCCCCCTCATCCCTGTGTTAAATGAGAACTGGATTCACCATGAACAATACGGAAAAAGGACCAAGAGCACATCCAAATAAACAGCTGAGCAGCTTATCTCACCAGCAAACCTTGAACTGAGAGATACGCAAGACATATGAGCAGCAGCTCTCCTGCAAGGACGCTAGCATGTTTGCTTAGCACTGACCTCCTTCACTATGAAGAATTCTGAAACAGCACAGTGAATAGCAGGTCAATGGCACACCAAGGGATAGCCCAGCTGAGGATCTGATGCGGAGTTCATTACCCCCATCCCTCAAGGGAGCACTGCAGAGACGGTGGAATTGGTGGGTGGGGAGCAACTCCCCTCCAGCTAAACCATTGTGGGGGCTTGGAGACAGAGTGTATTCAGGGATCAGCTGACAGCAGGGCATCACCTAATTTTGGACCTCTGAGGATAGTATAAGGGAGGTAGTGGGTCGACACCTCCATCTGCAAAACTAGGACCAATTCCAAAAGTAAAACGTAGTGTTTGCAAAGTGACAGAGCTCACTCCCTAAACCTGGGAGACAGCGAAAGAGCTAGGGGTAAAAACACAGTGTACTGCACATAGAATGGCTCTTAGCAGCATTGATTTGGCTGTCCAGCAGTTAGTGCCCTGTCTTGCCCAATTAGAGACCTCGATTCAAGTCCTGGCCCCAGCCTCTGCTTTGCTGAGTAGGCAGGAGCTAAGAGAGAAGGCGGCTTTCCGCCACTGCACACACCATAGGCAGTGTCACATTCTGCTGCAGCACTTGTACAGACAGTGCATGCAACCCTCACACTGCCTCTGCACATGCTGTGAAGGGGGGTTCCCCCCCTCCCAGCGTGCAATAAATAATGGCTACTTTAGATTCCTCAAGCACAGGGCAAGGGACGAACCCATCCAGCTTAGGGACTGCCCCACAAACATTTGGGAGAGGTGGCAAGGTGATGTGGATTCCCTGACAGCAAAACTAAAAGCGCTGAGTAATCAAAGTGAAATCAGCACAAGGCTGAACGGACAAGAAATTACTTAATGGCATTGCAGCAGCTCTGAGCAGGAAGCACACTCAGCAGCATTTCCTGAATACCAAACCCAGGTACTTTGACCACCATTACAGCAGCCTGGGGCAGTTTCATTCCTTCTATGGGCATGTTCCTTAGGGCTCTGTTCCAGCGCTCACAAGTACACATCATCAGTAAGAGGCAAGAGCCCAGTACAAACCCAAACACTACCTATACTTCCCTTAGGCACAGGGTTGTCCCTGCAAACACAAGTCTAATCAGTAAGCATTAACCCCAATGCTGCCAACTTAAGAGACCCTGTCAAGGCTGGTAGGCCTCAAATCAGGCCTACACTCTATTAGTGCATAGCCTCTCAAAAAGCAGGATTCTCATCTAGTTTAATGCCATGTGCAGCATCCCAAACACACCTGCAATTGCAAATACACTCATGTTTGTGTCTCGGAACTAGGGTTTGGGGAGGGAACGATTGGGAGATTATAAAAAAAATGTCCTCCCCCTTTTAACTATCAGTAGCTAAAATCCCCTGTGGCTACATACTGTGCCCCTCGCCAGCCTTGTAACTGTGGCAAGAGTAATTCATGGCTTGTAAATATTAAAAGGAGACGTGTGTATGGAACAATCATCTCTCCGTGGGGCTGTGAAATTGAAGAGTGGTCTCGCTCCTACTGGACATGGAACTGGCTCCTGTTATCTGCAGTGAGTCACGGAGGGAGAGATTGGGTCTGGAAGCTAGATTCCACCATTCTACTGTTATGCTGATGGGAATAGGGCAGGTGTTCTGTGCCCTCATGGCTCAGCAAGCAGTGAGGGATTCTGAAATAGTAATGCCTTGAGAGAGAGGATAGAGCTAGTGGGCTGAGCTGGGAACCAGGAGCTGCGGAGTTCTAATGCCAGCTCTTTTAGGGTATGTCTACACAGCCTACAGCAGCAAGCCTCCAAACCCAGGTCAACAGACTCAGGTTCACACTGCCACGCTAGAAGTAGCTATATAGACGTTGCAGTTCAAGCTGGAGCTCAGGCTCTGAATGGCCCGAGGCACACTTTAAAAGCACTATCTACACAGCGGTTTTCAGTGCAGTAGCGTGAGCCAGAGCCTGTCAACCCAGGCTCGGAGACTCGCAGCACCACCTTGCCGCTGGCCCCGCAGACAGAGCCCTAGTAGTCAATTCTCTTCTCTAGCATCAGTTTACCCATCTGGAAGAAGGGGACTGCTGACACTTACCTGCCTGCCACGAGACAGTGAGGGTGAGTTAACTAACATTCATGCTGCTTTACCAATATTAGCTAAGTGTTGCTTTTCCTCAGAAGGGTGTGCACAGACACAATGGGCCAGGTACTGCCAATGAGGCAGCCACACATAGGCCGGTCTTATCTTTACCAGTAAAGTCTGAGTAGAACAAATCCCACCAAGGTCGAGTGCCTTTGGCTAAGATACCATCCCAGAAAGAGACGTGCCCAAATCCAGGGACAATGGGGGGGTGGGAGGAGTTAGGTCTCCACTTATAACCGATGTAGCAAAACCAGACCACCCACGACATCTCAGCCCAGCATTCCTCTTGTACGAAAAACCACAGCAGACATTCCCAGTGACAGAGCACAGGTAAGAGGGTCCCATGTCCGCAGGTTTAAAGTCACCTTCCAAAATTCATCATCCTTAACTCCAGATGAAAACTGCTTAGTCCGCCTGCCCCATTCTGACTATTTCTATTACAGGGAAAATATTGCACTGGTGCAGCCTGAATCCATCTGTGTACTGCTCACGTACCCAGCTCCAAACACACAAGTCTGCCCCATACCGAACCTGTTGAACCTGAATAGAGCAAATGGAAATAATGTGCTACAATGGTTAGAACAGACATCTAGAAGTCACAATATTTTGGTTGTGTAGGGCCGGATACTTGGGAATTGGGGGTGCTCAGCTTCCCTATAGACACAGCTTGGCAAGTGGTCAGTGCCTCCACAAATCAGGCCAGTCAACTCTATGCCTCAGTTTCCCCACTTGTAAAATGGGAATAGCATTTATCTGCCTCATTGGTGTTTGAGTGTTTTGAGATCTCCTGAGAAATGGTCCAAACAAAGGGGGAGCGGCACACTTTTCCAACACTAGTGAAGAGACACCAACCAATGATTTATCACGATGCAACGTCACTAACGGGGCAGCACTGGTATGTTGCCCCATGTGACAAATCAACACTGTCAGAAACTGTCATTAATTCACCTAACCATCTTCGAAAGCATCTGGGTGAAGGTCTCCCCAGTGGTTCAAGTGTCCCAGCCAAGTCTTTAGTTTACAGCAGCAAATGCTTTTCAGTCACTCAAGGATTCTGCTGGCATGAGTGAAGAGGGCAATGCCACTGCACTTGGGATACAAATGGCCTTTGCTGGAACCTGCTGACTCCAGCTCGATATATTCCAAGCCCCTTGCTGCCCTGTTCAATCTTTATGTCAGCACAACCCTGGTTTGTTTTCCTTAAAACTTCAGAATTGGAGGCAGCAGGAATGATGGAGATTTGTAATTTTCCAACTTGCTCTTGTGATCAGGAGCTGTGCCAATAGGTCTAGGTATTTGCTTTGGACAGACTTAAGGGTGTCTCTGAAGAACGTCAAAGTTAGGGTCCCATCCAGCAGCTCCCTCTCATTCCTCTTCTCTCTCCTTCTCCTGGAGCCCCTTCTTCCTTTCCCCACTGCCTCCTTCTCCCTAATTCCTCCGCTTCTCATTTTCTTCCTCCTCTCCACTCATTCCTTGCTTACATACTGACCTTCCCATGCCTCTGCTGCTACGTAGACTCACCCTCACAATCAACCACCAACTTAGGTCACTCAGTTGCCTCAAGTTCTGTGATGATCTCTAAACACTGCAACAGAACGTCATGGCCTTGCCCATGAGCTGCTCCTGAACTGGGGCTAAACACACCTGCAGCCAGAAGCTAGCCCTCTGCTTTAATCACAGCTGCACTGGTGAGACTTTTCTGAGTTGAGCCCCGTGTCTGTCCTATGCGCATCTTGCAGAAAAGCTTAAACTGAGTTTTTCCTTGCAAAGGAGGGAAACAAAATTATAATTCCCATATGAAGTCAATGGGCAGGGTATGGGTATATAGCAATTTTGGGCCCTGGTCACCCGTGTGCCAGTGCAGAGCGACTAAGAGAAAGCAGGTTTCAAAGTAGCAGCCATGTTAGTCTGTATCCGCAAAAAGAAGAGGAGTACTTGTGGCACCTTAGAGACTAACAAATTTATTTGAGCATAAGCTTTCGTGGGCTACAGCCCACTTCATCGGATGCATAGAATGGAACACACAGAAAGAAGATATTTATACATACAGAGAACATGAAAAGGTGGAAGTAGCCATACCAACTGTAAGAGGCCAATCAATTGAGATTAATTATCATCAGCAGGAGAAAAAAAAACTTTGAAGTGATAATTGAGATGACCTATAGAAGGTGTGAGGATACTTAACAAGGGGAAATAGATTCAATTAGTGTAATGACCCAACCATTCCCAGTCTCAGTTTAGACCCAAGTTAATTGTATCTAATTTGCATATTAATTCAAGTTCAGCAGTCTCTCTTTGGAGTAAAAAAGGGAAAGCAGTGGAGTAAATCTGCAGTGTACCATGAGTGAGATCAGAATCAAACTCCTCACACAAAGTGACAGCTGGTTAACACTACATTTCACAACTACTTACAGTAGCCAGTGAAGAATATGGTGTCTGCAGCTGGGTTTATTCTCCATTTCTCCTTAGGGAGAAATTCTGCTCTCAGATACTCACAAGATACTCCTGGCAAAGGCTATGATGAATGTAACTTCTGTTCTTGTTTACGGTGCCCTCCACTTTTACAGGACATTAAATACCAACTAGTTGCAGAGACAGGTGTCATTTTGTGAAGCAAAGTCAATGCAGCATGATACAGGGAGACAGCACTCTTGTAACAACCACCACCATCACGGGGGAATTGAACTCCCGACCGCTAGACCTAAAATTGTGAGCATTGATCCTTGAGCTAAAGTAACTCCTGTAGCTGTAATAGACTTTCATCCTCCATTGGCCAGTGTCAAGTGGGGGACATATCATGAACACTGGACAATTGGTTGCACTCTCTCATGGAGTGTTTATGCTTATTTGTTTTTTCCCATAGCCTAAAATAAAGGGATTCAAAATTAAAGTATATAATTAGTAGGAGAAAAGTTAAGAGTCCTACATACATACAAGAGCAGGACTTAGCCCCAATTACTTTCAAGAGTCTTTCAGGAAAGCCTGAATTACATTGGTTATTGCAAGTCATCCATATATTTGAATGGTATTAGCCAGCTTGGCACCAATGGGCATTTATATCCAATTGTTAGTTGTGGAAATAAGGAAGTGACTGGAAAAATACAGAAGAAACGGATCTCATCTGCTCGCTGGGGACTGAGATGTTCTGGGGTTAGCAGAGGTGAATTACTTCCACCTGCTTACAGTGAGACAGCCTTGTCTGTGTCCACTGTGGAATATCCTCCTAACTATGCTGTCTGCTTGCAGCACAAGTGCTCCACGAGTCCAGTCCCCCCCCCCCCGCTGCTTTCCAGGTTCTAAATTAACACACCCCGACCTTGTTACAGTCAAGTGCCTAATCCCTTATTTTCTGGGCACTTGCAATATGCACTGATCCAGCGCCTCCATGGAAGCAGTGCACCCACATTTATGGGCTTCACTTCAGTTCAGAGTCTTTCCTTGAGGTTCTTTTGTCTTTGTCCATGCTCAAGCCTGCATCTGCTCCACACTGTAAATGCAGGGCTGATGGATGTCAATTGTTCTGTGTCTGAGTCAGCTGAGACCCACCCCACCTCTGGTGACATGTGTCACCACCAACTGTTTAGGAACCAAATATGCTACATGATACATAATGATATGCATCTGGAATACTGTGTGCAGTTCTAGTCTCCCATGTTTAAGAAGGATGAATTCAAACTGGAACAGGTACAGAGAAGGGCTACTAGGATGATCCGCGGAATGGAAAACCTGACTTATGAAAGGAGACTCAAAGAGCTTGGCTTGTTTAGCCTAACCAAAAGAAGGGCTGAGGGGAGATATGATTGCTCTATAAATATATCAGAAGGATAAATACCAGGGAGGGAGAGAATTATTTAAGCTCAGTATCAATGTGGACACAAGAACAAATGGATATAAAACTGGCCATCAGGAAGTTTAGACTTGAAATTAGACGAAGGTTTCTAACTATCAGAGGAGTGAAGTTCTAGAACAGCCTTCCAAGGGAAGCAGTGGGGGCAAAAGACATCTGGTTTCGAGACTAAGCTTGATAAATTTATGGAGGGGATGGTATGATAGAATAATCTAATTTTAGCAATTAATTGATCTTTGATTATTAGCAGTAAATATGCCCAATGGCCTGTGATGGGATGTTAGATGGGGTGGGATCTGAGTTACTACAAAGAATTCCTTCCTGGGTGTCTGGCCGGCGAGTCTTGCCCATATGCTCAGGGTTTAGCTGATCACCATATTCGGGGTCAGGAAGGAATTTTCCTCCAGGGCAGATTGGCAGAGGCCCTGAGAGTTTTTCACCTTCCTCTGCAGTATGGGGCACGGGTCACAGGTCACTTGCTGGAGGATTCTCTGCACCTTGAAGTCTTTAAACCATGATTTGAGGACTTTAATAAACCCTTAACCTATGTCTGAGCTATTGGAGGAGTGGGTGGGTGAGATTCTGTGGCCTGCATTGTGCAGGTCAGACTACATGATCATGATGGTCCCTTCTGACCTTAAAGTCTATGCCAAACAGCCCACAATAACCATCCTTATCAGCTAGTTCTTAGCTTTCGGTAGAGACCACCCACCACATTGGGAGGATGATTGGACACAGACATAACATGCCTGCCTGGAGACGACTGTCCCAGGGGCCTGACCCTGGATCACTTAAATGTCTGTGCTTTCACCCCTACCAGCACATTAATCAGAACCTTGTGCTTTGTAACCCAACTGGCCGAAGAGAAACACCTCTCTCTCTGAACAGGCTGTGGGGTGGGAGCCTCTTTACACTGGACCAGATAAAAACCATCTTTCAGATATTTTGTTTCTTCTCACATCCCAACAGACAGGGAGTTATAACAAAGGGATAAATCCCAGGAAGGGTAAGCAGAGAGATGGGGCAAAGGGAGAAGAGGAAGGACTAAGGCTTCAGCTGTCTCTCACCACAAGAGGGACAGGCAGAGAGCATGCCTGTGAGCACAATAGGCAGGATAGAGCTCAGCAGAGAAAAGCAGATATTTAAATAGTTAATACTAAAACCTACCCACTGTACAGTCCTTGCTAAGTACCAAATGCTGTCCAATAAAACTGCACACATCAAAACACATGCACTTAACTACCTCTCCACAAGAAGTCTTCCCCTTCAACAGTGCTAGCACATAATGCCCATGCAGACTCACTAGGGCTGTACAGACTAATATCCCTTTCTTGAACGCCATCTTCTGAAACTTTCAGCTGTGCTCCAGATCACGCTAACTGCTTCACACCAGCAGGAAATCTGAACTGTCACCTGCACAAAACATGGGCACAGATTCTACACAGGAACAGTCAGGATAGCCATAACTTGCCTGAATCGCACAGCTTGTATATGTTTGGGGTATGCTGACATTTCAGGTCACAATTATGTATTACAGTAGCACCCAGAAGCCTTAACCAGGACTGTGGTCCCATTGTGCTAGACACTGTACAGAGATACAATCCAAGCTCTCAGAGATTTACTATCTAACAAGGCAAAAAGCAAACAAGGTAGGTGACAAGGATCTAACAAACAAGCAAATTAACATGGTGCAGAACTAGCAACTTTACTAGTTACATTTTGTTATCTTTCTATTGGGGTTAGCAGTAGAGTGAGGAATGGAAAGTTAATAAGAGGAAAGGAGAAGGAAATTCACCCCTCCTCCCCATTTCAAGTAGTGCTCCATGTTCATACAGTGCTATGCCAATGGAAAGCACTGCATAAAATGTTAAGGATTATGATTCGACTGTACCCCTGGAAAGTTTAAAGTTTTTGCTGCAACTTTTAGAAACATGAGTTATAATTGAAGTTACACAAAGGATCCCATCCCTTCTGGGACTTAGAAATGGATTGGGGGTGTTGAGTCTTGACACCTTTCAAGAGAGACCAAGCATGGAAAATGTGAGCCCTAATTGTTTTAGAGCATTAGGAGCATGTGAAATAGGCTGCAAAATAGCTTTCATTACAGCACCCTAACTAATTCTTCCACACCTGCTTGCAGGTACATTTCTTCCCCAACGGGTAGAGTTTTCAGAAGGTGGTTAGTTAGGGTTAGTTTCCCATTCCAGGCCAGCGAAAGTGCTCTCACTTCTGCCATAGGCTTAGGGCTGGTCTACGCCGGGGGGGCGGGGCGGGAGAAAAGTCAATCTAAGTTATGCAACTTCAGCTAAGTCGACATACTTAGATCTACTCACCGCAGTGTCTTCACTGCGGTGAGTCGACTACTGACGCTCCCCCCGTCCACTCCGCCTGTGCCTCTCGCCCTGGAGGAGTACCGGAGTCAACATGAGAGCACTCGGGGGTCGATTTATTGTGTCTAGACTAGACGTGATAAATTGACGCCTGCTGGATCGATTGCTGCCCGATCAGGTGGGTAGTATAGACACACTTAGAAACAAGTCCCCAGTGAAGATATTAATGACTCACACCAGTGTATATCAGGAGTAACTCCACTGAAGTCACTGCACTTACACGACTGACAAAGTACATTCACACACATCCATTCTTGAATCCCACACTTATGCTGATGCTTATATCTAATCAGCTACACTTGACACTGTTTAATACAAGGTTGCCTCTTACACCATTGTGGTTCATACAGCCTTAATCCAGATGTTTGATAAGGATTTGGTACTTGTTTAGGAGAAGGTCAATATTGTGTTGTTCCTGCAAACATAGTGGTATGTTTGGTTGGATAATAAGAGGCATCTAAGACTCCACCACTGTGGACAAGGCATATTTACAGTGATTTAAAACAAGAAATAGTTAAGACACACAAGACACGAATGTAGTCTCAAACCAGTTGTCTTCTTCGCTGACTCCAACAATCTAGTTAGAAATTGGGAGCACTCCTAGAAAACCAGCACACTGAGCAAACTGTAGGCCAAGAATTCCATCCTTACTTGGCAGCCCCACGTATCGTGATCCTTTATCACCCAATTATGCCTTAGGGGAAGAGGGCTGTTCTAGAGACAGGCTTGCAACCCCCAGAGGGGACAGGAAGTGTCACTGACCCCCAAAATCATGACCACCAGTGTTCCTTATTAAGTACAACAGGTGGGCAACAGTAAGTTCTTCTATAATGATTTTTCACCAGTAGATCTCAAAGCACCGTCAAAAATAAGGATCTTTATCCTCATTTTACAGATGGGGAGATTGAGGTGCAGAGAGGTAATGTAGTTGTGCAGAAAGCTCTTCTCTAGTCACATCCAAATCCCTAAGATGATCATAATTGGGAAGAGACAATGAATCTCCTCTCAATAGGGAAACTAAACTGCCCCCACGCAGCTAGGGGAGAGAGCCTGTGCAACACCCCCCCTCTTCCTTCAGCATTTTCTCATCCCTAAAATCTCATCAAAAATACACATTTTTGAAATTTGGGAGGAGAGTGAGGAAACAAGCAACTGTAGCTTGGGAAAAAAAAATCCAAGTTGAAATCCCACTACATAGGAACATTGGCTCATAGCAGTTTAGCTACAAAAACCAAAAGCAGGCTAATCTATGCTGCCCTCTTGTGGCTTACTGATGCAAAGAAGCAGCTATGTCTCCACACCAGAAACAAGATTTGGTGAAAATTTTCCACTCAAAAACCAACCATTTTAGGTTCTTCCCTGAACTGGAAGCAGTTTTAGACAGGAAAAAAGTGATCGTTATCTTGGGTCATTCTCAGCTGCAGGTGTTAAGGACAGTACAATCCTGTGACTCTGTTTTGACTTCCACCTCTGGAGACCTGGCCTCCATCCCTAGCTTAAGTCAAGAGGTTTTTGTGGGATCCATCCTAGCCTCTATTTGTGTGCATCAAGAAGGAACTACAGAATGTGTTAATGCTGAGAGGTTGGAGTTCCATGGTAACAGACTGTTGCAGGTGAGCATGGAAGTGCAGTGGTAGAACATGGAAGGGGGGGAGGGGGGGGCGGCTGGCTTGAAATAGAAACCACAGCAACCCAGTTACACCAAGGTTTTAATTTCTCTAAACTTTATTGGCACTGAAGGAAGAACAGGACATGGACTTTAACAAAATTCCTCCAAACAAAAGTGTTTTGATACCAAAGTTTCTTTTTGTGGTTAGCCACATGGGCCCATGAGTTACCTCACAAGGCCCAAGGGACTGCTGTTTTAATATAACCAAAATAAAAATTTTGGTCAAAAATGTGTAGACATAATTTACAGCAACAAAAAACAAAGGCAGGCAAACACTTCATAGGATAACCCCCTGAAGAGGATACTCTATATCCAAGTAGTAAACAAACTGGGGGAGAGAAAAAAATTAGCTCAATGTATTGTAACAAATTAAAAAAAAAAAAAGTGTCTAGAAATCTCACCATAATACTGAAAGCTTCTTACATTAATTTCCTTGCAAAATATCATCTCTTTACAATACAGTATACATTTTCAAAGGGCGAGGGGACTATAAACATCTCCTCCTCCCATGACTAATATTTTCTAATTGTGCATAGCTAGAAAGACTGAAATCAAATATCATTAGATACCACTGGAATATAATACTTGTAGGAAAGGGCACAGCTGAAACAACTACACAAGGAGTTAGGTGGACTCACTGGCATGAACTGTTCTATTCCTATATTGGACCATTTGAAATTAGAACGTGACAAACACAACAGAAGTCACGTCAACATAACACAGGAGTTCAGCAGTGTTCTGTGACCCATCACAACAGAAAGAGGTTTATTATTTGAACAAACATACTCCAGGCACTGTGCATCTTCTCATTAAGGAAACTGTTAAAGATGCAATAAAGGACTTTAAAAAAAAAAAAAAAGCCAGTAGTTGTCACAGACAGAGCAGAACTGCTGAGAACCAGGTTTAAAGCACCAGAAGTGAAGTTTAATTGTTGTTTGTTCTCTCAGTAATGAGACTCAAATAGAATCAGTGCCAATAACTCTTCAGTAAAGAAATATGCAAATAAGTTCTGACAAGTTTAACTGCAATCTTATTTGTAACTTTCAAAGCACTGGGGTGTTTTGTGAGGTTTTTTTTTTGGTTGATGGAAGGTTTCCCTCTCCCTCCCCTCCTAAAGGCACATTGTGTCTGGGGACAAAAGTGCTTCAAAAATGCATGTATTGGACATTTGGAAGGATCTACGTTAGGTTATGCTACCAACAGAGGTCCATTTGGTCAGTGTTTGCATGGAGATCCATGCAAATAAACTGATATTGCTTCTCTAAAAATCACTCATACAGATGAGGTGGTTTCAAGCAGCACAAGGGATTCCTGGAGAAATACTGCAGGCTTGTATTAACACTGACTTTCTGGCACTCTTCTCTCTACACCACTAACATTCCACTGTGCCACTTCTCGTTTGCCTTAGTAGAAGGAGTTTGAGTTTTGAGGAGCTCTAGTGTAAGTTTTCAGGTATTTTCTTTATACCACCAATAACAGTGATACTACATGGATGAGAAAGGGGTGGGAAGCTCCCACAGGGCTGAAGAAGTTGCATAGATTTTGGAACATGCCAAATAAGAACACACCAGCCAGGCTGAAGGCTGCAACTTTAAGTAGCAACAGGCTAAGCTAAGATGGGAAGAGCAGGGGAGAGGAGGAGTCCATTTAGATGGATTCAAATTTTAAAAGGGCTCTTCTAAAACTGGAGCATTTTCCCTCATTTTCTTCTACAAAGAATTAAGGCCATGTCTAAGTCAACCCTGAACATACATGGTTATTTCCTGCCAAGTGGTACACAGAATCCTCTCTAACACGGACAGGAATGCATAACAAGTCCATTTGGATGACAGGACTTGGACAGTACAACAAGTGACAGTAAAACAGCAACAGCTAGCTCAGGACTGAGTCACCTCATCACTAGGGGCAGAAACTTCTGTTCTCAGGGCCACAGACAAAGGACACTATCATTCCAAGGGGAGGACAGAGATTTGAGTTAGGAATTAAGTGTGCTGCTATCATTTGACAATTAAGATGGCAATAGGGAAAGAGGATTTCATTTAGGACAGACAACTAGCAAGGCATCTTCTTGTCCCAACCAGAAGAGATGGCAGGGAGGAAGGTGCTGACCTGTAACAGATGAACCAGATGTGAAATGAAGCCTTAGGTCACTGATTATTTTTGGGCCCCAGCTGCTGGTCATTTTTCCTAGTTTAAACTAATTAAAAAACTAAAGACACCTTATTAAAACCCTAAACTACAATATGTATCTGTGCACAAGTCATAAGGCACCAATGATTTATGATAAAAAGGCCTTTTCTGGAAGCTATCTGCATGAGAAGAATAAATGCATCATACTCAGACAGACAGTCATGATTTTTGGTGGCTACACTTTCATTTGGTTAGAACTACTTAATTTTTACATCTCTCCCCCCACTCTCGCACATTTGCCTATTCCTTTAGAATTCTAGTTTGGGGTCACTAGTGGAAGCTAAAGCCCCTCCAACACAGTCTCTGCTACTGCCTGCCATTGGCACAATAAATAGCAATGAACAAGAATTACTGTGGAGGAGGAACCCCTCTCCTCGCTGACTAGGGAATTTACTGCTCCAAAACCAGTTACTTTAATGGAAATGCCCAGATCACGCCAAAGGACTCAGGAATAGGTAACTAAAAAGAAGTCTGATGGATCCCTCAAGAAGTTTTAACACTGACAGTTCAGATGATCTGTTTGGCTTGCTCAAATGTGGAGAGCAGAAAAAGCTTTGGTCTTTTACAAATAACATTTATACTTTACTTCCAACCCCGCTTCACTCAAACCCTCTTTCCCTACACCCCCAACTCAATTAAAATCAAACCCTTGCATTAAAGCAGTGATCTAGCCCCTAGCTACTCAATTCTAATACTGAAGTACTGTTGTAAGGCATGTGTGTCAGACTGCTGACTTTTACCATATATAACTCAGTGGAAGTATCTGGTTGCATCTCCTCCCAGTGGGCCCAGGGAGCAATGCAATTGTTTCAGTGAACAGTACAGAGCCATGTGCAATTGAGACTTTACCCAGCTAAGCAAAAACAAATTTCAGATCTGAGGTCCCCACCCCGCCCAAGACAACATGGATATTTTGTTTGTTCCTCCGTTGCTGAACTGCAGAGACTGCACGAAACTCGATAAATAAAGACCATGGTCACTCTTCTGTAGTGGTTCCAGCGCAGCACGATTACACGTGAATGATGGGAGAGGACGAGAAAGAGGGGACAGCAGGTGCAAGAGAGTTTACATGGACTCAAACTCATCAATGCGCTGCTTAGTATTGCCCTGCCGGATCTGGCGGAGGGTCTTGTACTTGTCACGGCCCTGCCGCATGTTCTCAGCATGGATCATGTCATTGGCTGTCTTCTTGGTTTCATCCCGGGCATTTGCCAGCTCTGAGGTAAGAGCCTATAGATGGGAGAAAGACAGAAGTAGGGTTACAAGCCAGCACATGCAGCAGCGCTGAGCTGTAGGATCAGCAAGAGGTAAAGTGGGCCTTAGTCCCGAAAGATCGCTATCCTTTGAGATGGAAAACCCTGTGCCTACCTAATCTGGTATTTTCTCACCCCCCAATATTTACAGTGTAGGAAGTGTGAGGACATCACACCCTTTGCTCACAAGTCTAGGTTTTGTCTAGTGTATGAGAAAGTCTGGACTAAAGTTAGGCATAACATTACATAGGAAAAGGTGAAAACAGGTGAAAGGTGAAAGCTCCAAAATGTGTGCCCCCTGGAGCTCTCTAGCAAGGGATTTTTCCGGGGTAGGGGTTGGAGAGGGAAGACAATGGCAAGATTAAAGATATTTATTTAAATAGTGAACAAAGTGGCAAACCCCTTGCCATTAGCAAGGCACTGCAGATTCCAGCCACCTTTCTAGCATCGCCACAGCACGATGCAGTAATATTTCTGCCCTGGTCTGCAGGTGAAGAAGCCTAGACAGCCAGTGAGTGATTCACAGCTGGACACAGAGCACCACTTGTTTGTTTAGCGCTGGTGAACGGACACCACCCAGCAGACTGAAGTTCAGTGCAGCAGACTGAAGTTCAGTGTAGGTACAGCACAGATAGCAGGACAGGCTCTCTCAACAAGGTGCTTCAAACCTGCCTTTGAGAGACCACTACTGGGGTTGAACAGTGCAATCCAGTGGAGTCAGCCAACAGGGCAGCAGACTGGCATGGACACCTGCTTGACAGGAACTGGACCAAGTCCTTCATCCTGTTCCAGACAGCGCTGAACAGCTGTCAGATGGCCAGCAGGATTCAAGTGGGCAGAATACATTGGACAGATGCTTTCCTTGGCAATACATGAGTACTCTTCACTGGCAAGAGGTTTGAATGGTTATTGGATGGGAGTGGGTGGGGGAGGGGCAAGCTTATCCCCCACTCTCCCTACATCTTGCTATGTATTGAATTGATGAGATTGTGGCACCCTACTCCTCAGTAGATGCATTTAGTCCCCACTACAGCTGCCTAAGCATGGCAGGGAAGAATGAAACAGTAGCCCAAAAGCAGCAGATATCCCCGACCCCACCCGCGGAATTACCTTCAAGTGTTTCTGAACCCGTTCGTTCTTCTCCGCCTCAGTGGTACGATCCTCCTCACTGCGGTCCTTGATGGTGGCATCTGCCTTCAGTTCAGCACTGGCCTCCGCAGCATTCTCATCCTGTTCATCATCGTGCTCGTTCTCTGACTGCATGGGTTCGGTGACGTGAGGGGTACTCATGGCAGTCTTCAGTTCCTCTTTGGTCTTCTCTAGGTCTTCCTGCACTGTATGAGCCTGCAGGAGGGCAACATCCCTCAGTGGGTTAGTGGGAAAGAGACCCATTTCAAAGGCTTCCCTTACAGTCCAAGGGACCCAAAAAAGAGGGAACATCTGGGTTCAGAGGTCTCTTTCAGAATGTGCATAACCCCTTTGGGTGAAGCGCTTTCAAGTGAGAGAATTCATAGGCTGTCCAGGCACCATCATACACTAGTGGACCTAGAATATGGCCTTCAACCTCAAAGAGTTTTGATAGGTGAGTTATATCCTATTTGCAGTAACTAAAGGCAACTTAGATAATCTGGGCAGCTATGTGTGTACAAGTACTGCAGAGTTAGGTGTGTGCAGCTGTGCACACATTTGTATGCATTTTAGGTGTTCAGATACCCAACCTGCACCTGTAAATCCTGCACTGTGTATACTCATACCTTAAACCAGCCCTAGGCATGTGCAACTACACAGTCTGCACACAAATTAGGCAAGGATAAGGGTGTAAATGTGTCCATCTTTTGGACGTCTGCCCACAGGATAATTCCCATGTCTGTCCATTTAAGTTGCAAGGTGGACATTTTCTGCTTATTCTTTTGAATAAATTCACTTTAGGAACAGTGAATGAATTTGGAGCTGCGTGCAACTACTGTATTTTACCTGCATAAGTTGCTCTCACCACTTTTTGACCAAAAACTGGTTCTAGCAAGGTGAACTAGGAAATAATTGGTAAATTGATAACTGGAAGCAACTTAGTTTTACCACACATTGGCTTCCCTCCTCTCTGCTGAAGAGTGTTCTGAGTCTTATTTTAAAGAGCTCTCTGCATGGTAAAGGACTTGTGGTTTGGGTCATACGATTAATCGCATGACATGGTCAGAGGGTCAGACCAGTCCACAGTAAGAAGAAGAATACTGTGCCAAGCCCAAAGCTATACTTTTGTATTTAGGCTCCACTGATACCTTCTGTTGCCACTCCAAGGCTTCGCTCTCCTTCTTCTGCCTGGCTATTTCCAGCTGTGAGATTTTGGATGTGAGTTCTGACATCTCAGCTGCCTGTGGAAGTAATAGGTTATTTTTAGTAGGAGAGAAAACCAATTCCTTTCTGATATTAGGCCCCTAAAGCCCCAGGAACCTGGAAGTTACATTTCCACACTGATAAAAAGAGGACTAGGACCAAAGGGGAAGATTTTTTTGGTGCCAGACAGATTTCCAGAGATGCAAGGGAAAGATACCTAAAGCCACTTATGGATACATTGTTAGTTGCCTTATGCCCACCTTGTAGCTGTGGGTCTTGGCTTGGTCTTTCCCTCCTTTTCTTCCCTTAATTCTAAGAATTCTAGAACAAGGCCATGAAGTTGCTCTCTCAGTACCCAGCTTGACTAGTTAGCACATATATGGACTTTACTGGAAGATATTCTCCATCAGTCACTACATACAAAAAGCAGCTCAAATAGAGACCACAGTAAAACACCAGCATTTTTCTGAAAAAGGCAATTAAGTTTCTTTAGATAGTAGCTTATGCCCCTACTACAGCTACAACAACTAGACTACATAACCCACCCAGTTTTGAGGCCAGCAGTCTAGAACTCCAGTAAAGCCATCCCCCCACTGCTAAGCTTTCAGGAAAGCTGCTTACCAGCTGCTCCTGGGTCTTTTTCTGATCATGGGATGCTTTCAGCAGGGCTTCCTTTGCCTCCTCTGCCTCTTTGCGTTCCTTAGCCAGCTTCTCTGCTTCTTCCTGGGCTCGTTTCCTTTCCTGCTCTAGCTCCAATGCCCTGCGGGTCTGTTCTTCCAATTCTGAAGTGAGGACAGAAAGTATGAGGCAAAGATAGTCTCTTTCTGATCCTCTGAGCACAGAATCAGTGCAGGAAAGCAAGATTCCTTCCCCATGACAGACATACACTTTCCCTTCACCACCAACACAGGAAGGTGGTTAAACAAGTGGGAGTAAATACTGGTCAACAGGATAGTTAGCAATATACTGCATAGACAGCCTGGTTTTGCATTGTCCTACCCCAAATTACATCTTTTTTTTTTTTTAAGTTAGCTTCAAATACCATCTGTTATTATTGGTTGGAACCATTTGTCTGTAAAAGCACCAGACAACTCAAGCTCCTGGGGTTTTTTTGTGTGTGTGTGTGTTTTAAACCAAGAAGCAAATAAATATGCAGCAATTTGCTTTGGCAGCACCACATTTACCACCATTCGAGGTGGTAAGAGTTCAGGAAAAGGACAGGGAAGTCATCTGTGGTGAAGTCTCTTGTACCTGCCCCCTTGGGGTACCACAGAACAAGGCTTTCCATCAGCACCAATTGAACCAGAGCACCATGTGATTATGGAGCTCAAGTAAGATGGTTGGTGGGGTAGGTAATTGTGGATTTTTTTATTTTTTTTTAAATGAAGGCCCTATAGAACCAGACTATTCCAGTCTCTCCCAATGCACATTTCCTAATACCTAGTTGAGCATTCTTGGTTTGCTCCTCAATTTGTCTGAGTCGTTCCATCAGCTCTTCCTTCTCACGCTCAATCTTTTCTTTCTCCTTTTCTGCCAATTCTCTCTTTTTCTTCTCATTCTCCAGCAGAGCTCTGATTTGGGGGAAAAAGTTATAGTTCAGCAGTTAAATCTAAACCACAATTCAAAGATATCAGTACTTTATTATAGAAGACCTATGAGCATGCAAGCAGCAACTGACTTAGTGAACTTCAGAGAGACAAGATGGGTGAAGTAATGTCTTTCATTGGACCAACTTCTGGTGGAGAGAGACACACACTTACACAGAGCTTTCACGCTTACACAGAGCTCTTCTTCCAGTCCTGGGACTGACCCTGACAACACCACTGCAAACATTAGTGAACTATGTCAGTTAGGTTTTCATTTGTAGAAATTACACAGGTCAAGCGACAGCCCTGTTTAGGTCACCTATTTGGACAATCCAGACTAATTTGAAATATAGCCTTTAGAGTCATCATTAAGATTCAGAATCACGATATTGATATGATTAGACCTGAAATGCTTTGAGCTGACCAAGGCAGTCCTACACAGGGTCATATTTATAAGGAGTGCCATCTACATCATCTCTAGGTTTACTGGAGCAGAAAGGAATCTGCTTTAATCAGTCTAACAGTGGACTCAAAAACACTAGTTAGTTACTCAGAGCTCTGCAGTACTCACCTAGGCATCTGTTTCTGATGCTTCTCTTCTCGAGCCTGTGCCTTCATCTGCTGCACCTCAATGGTGTCTGGTTTACGTCTGCGCATATAGAGCTCATGGTTCCCCATGCACAGCGCCAGGATTCGCTTGTTAATCCGTAATCGTGGGGCATAGAATACAAAGTCCTTGGGACAGATGGGAGACCACGTTAGACTCATCGCTCCCCAAGCATGCGCCAAACATACCTCTGTATCCAATAATAGCCTTGCACATAAAAGAAATGTCAAGTGTCTGAGGGAGCCCATTACCAGTAATAAAAACGGATTTCAAACACCTATACCCAGCACAGACAGGTGCCTGATGACATGGGTCAGGCGCCTTGAATTAGCAGTACTAAACAGTCAGTTTAGATTATGAAGATTGACAGAACTCATACAGGAGTATCCCCACAAGCACATTTTGGAGATTACAAGGAGACTATATAGTTGGCAGTTTTCCTGGGATTCCCAGTGATATATGGTGCAGCTCAAGTCTCTGGCCTCAGAAAATCCTCAGGGCTTACGTTCTGCCTAGTGCATACCGGAACTGGATTTTCAGTTGTGTGGATACACATGCAGTGCAGAAATACTCAAAACTCAGTTAAAGCATTCCTCTATATCAAGCCTCAGTGTCTGGTTTTAAGGAAGAGTTTCTACATTCTGAGACATTCAACCAGTTGTTAGGTTTTATGGATCATATAAGGTGATGAACCACATGGTCTCACACCCTTACTGTTTCTATTCAACTAGGATTGTAATGTTCTGGCCGACGACACATGAAAAACCAGGTTTCCTCTTATGCCAGAAAAGGGGAAGAAATGTATCTTCATTGTGTGAATGAGGTACAACAGCTGCAAGGTGGTTTCCAAGCAGCAGTAACTTCATCCAGGGAAGGAAAGTAGAAGATATAAATAGGTATATGGGGAAGCCAAGGAGCTACAGCTTGATTTCATTTTCTCCTGAATTGCATAGATTAGAAATGCATTCTACTTTGGAGTTTTCTAGAGTGAACGGGATTTCTTTGGGTTATCAGAAATAGTAAGATTCTTCCTTGCACTTCAACAAGGAAGAAAAATCTCAGCAGTAACTTTTTCCATCTCGATGTAAGGCAGCCGGTCAACAAATCAGAAGTGGACAACTATACAAAATGGCTATTGTATAAACCCCCTCCCCCTGCCAACCTATCTACCCACTTACTACTATTAAGCCTGCTCTGCAATGCTTGAGGTATTACTTTGGCAATATGTAGATGCCTTATGATCCCAACAGAAGGTAGCAGAATTGACTAGATTGGTTTTATTTAAATGTGTAAAAGATGTAGAGCTCAACTCTACATATAAAACGCTAAAGATTTATGTTTGAGTACTGTTTCTTACTGGTGCTTTCTTGTCAATGGGCTTGATAACAAACTTCTTATCATTGAATGAGATATTCCTGATCTCACTCCAAGGGAATCCAATTTTTGGTGTTAACCTGCAATAATGAAGAAAGGAGTTTTTAAATACAAGTTACCCCCAAGCTGTCTCAAATTCTTAGTCTACAACACTGGGCTGGAAATCTCACCCAAACTGGCTCAGAGTATTTCAGTAATTCCCAGTTCCAGCCAATGCCAGAAACAAGAGTGAAGAGGCATGTAAAAAACAAAATATAAGAGCAGGAGTTGACCCCTCTCCCCCATTAGAGAAAGTGAGGCCAGGTCTACACTACAGACTTATCCATCTGTGAAAAATCCACACCCGAGCAATGTAGTTATACCAACCTAACCCCTAGTATAGGCCGCATGGTGTCAGCAGGAGAGCTTCTCCTGTTGACATAGCTACTGCCTCTTGGAGGCGGATTAACTATGCTGACAGGAGCAGCTCTCCCACTGTCTTCACTTAAGTGTTACAGCGGCACAGCTGCAGCGTTTCAGCATAGACCTTCCTGAAGATTTGAAGGCTTAGTCTTTAAGCAAATCCTATTTAATGGGATTTAATCAATGCCTAATTTCAGTTTCTTGGCCTATCTACCCCATGATAGTGAACAGCTGTACTTCTGCAGGAGATCCAGAGTACTGAATCACAAGGTTTATGTCAAAGACATTGCCAAGAGCCACGAGGACGTGGTTTGGAGGAGTTTGCAGACTGCAGATAGCATCATCCCAACAAACTGAACCACCTTCCTGTGTAGCTGAGTGAGGAACAGCTATCTGCTCCAAAAACCTGATTCTTAAAAGTATTCCTTCGCTTTGGAGAAGGAAGTTTCTGTGTTAGCTGTAGCCACACTGTGGAATGAAGGGTCACAAGTGAGGGGGCAGTGAACTAAGATGTCCTTTTGTTACCTGTCATTCTGCTCATAAATGTTGAGTCCGAGAGCATCAACACCTAGCCAGAGTTCAGAGCCCTTCTTATTCTTAATGCTGAAGTAGTTCACGCCATACATTTCTAGATCCTGTGCAATTTTCAGGTACTCCAAGATGGCATCTTCCCTAAAGCGTGCAAAGGAGAGCAGATATTCATATTTGAAACCAGATAAGCCAAAAATGGCAACTAGTCTGACAATGCCTCAGAGCATGACAATGCAGAGAGGATTTTTTAAACTAAGGGCTGGGCAAAAGCCAAGAGGAGCATATGGTTCAGGTGGGATGTTTCCATTAAAGGGGGAACTCTATGTCCTAGTAAAGAGATAGGAAAGAAGTTGGTAAAGCAGATGTAGGAGGTAGTGAGGACCAGGCAAAATGTTAAAAAAAAAAATAAAAAAAAAAATCCCATTTAAACAACGCATGAAGGCAAGCAATTGAACATTAACAATATACTAGTGCTTATGTACACAAATGCTAGCAGTCTAATACGAATATGGATGAACTAGAGTGCCTGGCATTACATGAGGATACTGATATAATAGGCATTGTGGAAACTTGGTGGAAGGATAATTAATGGGACCCAGAAATACCAAGGTACAAAATATAGGAATGAAAGTAAGTCCTACTGGTGTGGGAGTGACACTATGTGACAGTCAAAGTAAAAATCCTAAAATGAACCAAACTGTCTCCATTGAGATTTTATGGTAAATTCCATGCCTGAACAATATGAGGATAGCAGTAGGAAAAGAACACCAATCTCCTGACCATGATGATGAAATGCTTAGGGAGATTAGAGATGCTACAAAGGCTGGAAACAATAATAACTGGGTGATTTCAACTATCCCCATGACTAGGCATGTGTCACCTCAGGAAGGGTTGCAGAGATACTATTTCTAGACACATTAAATGACTGTTTCTTGGGGGTTCTCAACCTTTTTCTTTCTGAGCCCCTCCCAACATACTATAGGAACCCCACAGTCCACCTGTGCCACATCAACTAGTTTTCTGCATATAAAAGCCAGGGCCAGCATGGGGGGAGGGGGTAGCAAGCAGGGCAGTTGCCTGGGGCCACATGCCATACGTGGCCCCATGGAGCCAAGTTGCTCAAGTTTTGTCTTCAGCCCCAGGTGCCAGGGCCCCAGGCTTCAGCCCCATGAGGTGGGACTTTGGCTTTCTGCCCTGGGCTCCAACGAGTCTAACACTGGCCCTGCTTGGCAGACCCCCTGAAACTCTCTCATGGCCCCCTGGTTGAGAACCACTGCTGTAACCCACAAAAGGAGGGGCAATTCTTGATTTAGTCCTAAGTTGACCACGGGATCTGGTCAAAGAGGTAACTGACTAACTGAGTTACTCAGTAATAGTGACCATAATGTAATTAAGTTTAACATTCTTGGCGGGGACAAGGAATACTAAAAAAACCCAACAACACTATAGTAGCATTGAACTTAAAAAAAAAAAAAAAAAAAAAAAGNGTGGACCCAAAAAATGCCACCATGGCTAAACAGAGTAAAGGAAGTGGTTAGAGGCAAAAAGACATTCCTTAAAAAGTTTGAAACTCATCCTACTGAGAAATATAGAGAAGCATAAACCCTGGCAACCAAGTGTAAAGGCAGGCCAAGAAAGAATTTGAAGAGCAACTAGCTGAAGACACAAACTAACAAAACCAATTTTTTTTTTGCCAAGTACATCAGAAGCAGGAAACCTGCCAAAGTCAGTGGGGCCACTGGACGATTGACATGCTAAAGGAGCACTCAAGGAAGACAAGGCCATTGTGGAGAAGCTAAATAATTCTTTGAAGTCTTCACTGCAGAGGATCTCTGGTAGATCCCCACACCCAAACCATTCTTTTTAAGAGAAAAATCTGAGCAACTGTCCCAGATCAAGGTGTCAATAAGAGTAGTTTTGGAACAAACTGACAAGTTAAACAATAAGTCACCATGACGAATGGTACTCCAAGAATTCTGAAAGACCTCATATGCAATTGCAGAACTACTAACTGTGGTACATAACCTATTGCTTAAATCAGCCTCTGTGCCAGATGACTAGAGGGTAGTTAAACACTAAAAAAGCTAGAGGCAATCCTGGCAATTACAGGCAGGGTAAGCTTAACTTCAGTACCAGGCAAATTGGTTGCATCTATAACAAACAGAATCAGACACATACATGAACACAGTGTGTTGAAGAGTCACAGCTTTTGTAAATGGAAATCATGCCTCAATCTATTAGAATTCTGTGAGGGAGTCAACAAGCACAGACAAGGGTTAGGCAGCAATATAGTATACTTGGATTTTCAGAAAACCTTTGACAAGGTCCCTAAACTTCCAACTGCCAGAAGCTGGGACTTCAAGGTGGATGAATCACTCGAAATTGCCCTGTTCTATTCATTCTGTCTGAAGCAGCTGGCACTGGCCACTGTCAGAGACGATACTGAGGTAGATGGACCATTGGTCTGATCCAGTCTGGGTGTTCTTATAATGCAACCATTTTAAAAGTTCAGTTTCACTTTGCTAAAGTGATTGTACACTTGCTAGCCAATACTGGCTGAGACAGACAAGATGGTAGTTATTCTTCAGCAAGATGGCTGGAACAGTGCTAAGAGGCTTTTGCCCTAGGATGAGCTTTCGTTTAGACACAAACCTTATCTACAGAAGTTGAGAACTACCATGTAGTAGGACCATACTAATCTAACGGAGTGAGATCAAACCTTGATCAGTTACCTGAGCATTCCCCGATGTTCCTCATGCCACACCTGGATCCTCTCCTCCCACTGGTCTTTATTGAGTTTGTGCTGTTCCAGAACTCTAGAAAGGAAGAGAGCAGCAGGATCCTGTCAGTATGAAAGAAGGGACTACACGGAGACAGGCCACAAGTCTGAGCATATGCAGTGCTGTACAGTCTAAATGTCTCATGCACAGTATAACAATGCCAACAGAAATTCTATAGTAAATGCTGGCCTTATTGGCCTGCATTGACTCTTAACCCAATTAAATGTTCTAAAACAATTTGGCCTGATGAACAACACTGCCGCATATCCAGACTACAGCGTAATGTGACAGGAGCCCTGAATATTAAGCCAAGTAATGATATCCAGCTTCTCATTTCCTTTGTACCATCATACCCATTTATGAATTTTAGTGCCAAAATTGACTCCTTTGCCCTTTGTTCCCCCCTTTTCTGTTGCTCAGATATCTTCAATTATTCCCAGAAATTTAAAAGTTTCTACCTGCATTTTTATACTGAGTTGCAATGTGCTCTTCAAAATGCAAATTCCCAGGGAGAATAGACAGGGGTGCAGGAAGTGCAACAGCCTTGCTCTTATAGAAAGATGCACCCTGCACACCCCATCATAATTAAGATGATTTGAGAAAACAAACAGGCAAAAAGCCAGAGTAAGTGAAGCTATAGTAAATATAGCACTTGTGCACTTCATGGTGCTAGAAGGTCCAAGGCTGGTGAAGTCTGCATACCTTTGAGGGAGCAGTTTGTCACCAGCAAGATAGCCAGGCTTGTGCAGCTCCTTGTTGAAGTCTCCATGTTTAGATTGGACGGCATAGGAAGCCAGAAGGACAGCAGTCTCTGGAGGGCAATAGATATCATCATTCAAGATGCCCTCCTTCACCTGGAGGAAAAAGAGGCGCTGCGTGATGTCCTGAATCAGCTCCTCGGACACATCCTCTGGGTAGAACTTGGCACGGAACTTGAAGAGCAGCGGGCTTTCCTTGCGCACATCCTGTGCGGTCACCTGGAGTGAGACATGGCACCATCCAGTTTTAGAGCTAGCCTGCCGGCTGAGTTGAGCAGTGTGTAATAAAAAGGGAGTAAGAAAGACAGAGGCATGTTCAAACACACTTCCCTTCTGACACACAAAGCAAAAAAGCATGAAGTATCCTCCCATTGAGCAATTCATTGGAAACTGCTGAGTTGGTCCAGTTTAGCCAAGATTATTTCTCATTTGTTTAGCAGCTGCCAAATGCTATTGTGAACCTATCAGTAAGTCATGCACCACAGTGTTTCCTAGGGATGGCACCACACCAGGAGTCTTATTCACCAGATGTATTACACATGGATAAAGTCTCTTCCTTGATCCACCACATTAGATCTGCCTGGATAAAGCATGGGATAACTACAGGCCAGGAATAGCAGATTGGCTGGCACATATGTATGTTGTAGACCTAACTATTCTGGAACAGTCAGCGTAGACTAGCAAAAAAAAAAAAAAAAAATTAATATCAAGGTTCACTATTCAGAGCGGCATACAAGAACAAGGCAGGAGTGTGAGGATCTGAGCATCCCATCCAGCTGAGGACAAGAGTCCAGAAAAGAATGGTTAAAACAAATGCACTAAATCATCAAGTGTACAAATTGGATAACCAGGCATATACCTTTTTATTGAGTTTCAGCCATGTTGAGAAGCCCTTGGTGTCCTGGTATTGAAGTCCAAAAAACCAGACCTCTCTCAGCCCAATTGTCTTCACAACCTGGAAAAGAAGACAGAGCAGTGTGTGCATCAGTAACTGTCACAGCTGACTGTTCATGGGCTCACTGGTTTCCTGGGAATGTGTTGGGGTGGTGTAGTATAAGGTAGGCAAGTTTAGAAAAGAATCAAATAAACCAACTTTCACCTGTTGACTATGGGGATGGGGAGGGGGGGAGGGAGAACCAAAAAACCCCACTATCCTTGTTCACTCCCTGCACTTCATACCACTTCTACAGAGTCCTTTATAAAAAAAGAGAGATAAGAGGGGTCCCTAAAAAGTTTGCCAAATTTGAGGTAGGGTGATGGTAATTAGGGTAGGCTGAATTGAGGCAGGTAGTAACAGAATGCCCTATGCAGCTCTGCCGGTGCAGATCACTACCACCCTGCTGCATCTTCTTACATGCCCCCTCACTCTCCCTCCCTGAGTGAAGGCTGCCAGTTGTACAATAGTTTTCTGATTAAGACAGATACCAATTAAGAACTAAGCACCTATCACAAACTCATTTCAGATGCCTCCTAAACCCATCTGAAACAGGACTCCCGCTGGGAAAAGCTGGAGCACAGAGCAACCCTAAATTATTGATACACTAAGATTTTGGCACCATAGCAAAGGCCAGGGTTTCCCTTGTATGTAGGGAGATTCCATAGAGTTTGCAGGTGGGAAGCTATACATGTTAGACCCCCTACCTTTTCCTGGTCTCAGCCTGGATAGCAACAGTGCAAATGCTGAGATACTAGCCACTCTCATAAACGAGCAAGGAGGACTGCAGTAAGGAGTGATACATGCTGGTTGGGTAAGGCAATGGCAGATACTACAGGAGTAGACAGCATACGTCTTGGTTCTAGTTCCAGAACCATCCCTCATTTTTACATGCAAGGGTCCTATTTTTGAGCATACCATGAACCACTCTGCTATGGACCAGAGAGTCAGTCCTGTTAACTGCCACATGCCTTAAGATTTGCAATGCATGCTACCTTGTATGTAAATGATGCCTACCCACACCCACCCGCAGTTTAGTTGTTCCACTGAAGTGCACTGCTTTGGGTAAGGCAGGACAACAACAACATGCCCCTTAGACAGTGATGAGCCACCAATACAATAAATAAATCCCGATGCAGGGATCTCTTCTCAGTCATGCACCTAGCACACTTTTGGTGCTATATAAACAAAGACGACTTCACAAAGCTATTGTAGCGTTCAGTGTTAGAAGCCTGCCAGAGGTGGAAAACTACTGTGGTAATGCTATTTCCTGTCAGGGGGTGGGGGTTATTTGTGATCATGAACAAAAGAGCTACTGCCAAAGCAACAGAACTGAACTTTTTGATAAGCCAGGGACATGCTACGGGCTAAAAATTCCCCCACAGGCAACCTTCCTGAAACTTTGTCATCTGGCTTCCAATCTGTACTCTACACTTCAGGCAAACCAGAAAGATATGTCCCCCTCTCTCCATCATCTTCACTAGCTTCTTAGCCAGCTGACTTTACCCACCTGTCTTTCAAACTATTCTGTAAAATTATGACCCCCAACAACACTGCATCCAAGTGTCTCAAGACAGCAGGCACTCACTCTATCCTACCTGTCAGACTTCAGATTTACTCACTCCCTGTGACTGCCTGCTTGCCACTCTGTGTCTGATGCCTCGACAATCTGTTGATGGAGGAGCAGTACTGACGTGATCTCCCCTCTCAAATCACTTCCTCTTTGAATCTTTAGGAAGCCCTCCGCTCCATCTTGTTTATCACTATGGGGGTGCAGCATACCCTGAAATTTGTATTACTGGTTTTATGGCCAAAGGCTTGTAAGAGTAGAAGAAATGTTGGATCTGAGAACAATGCTGGGCCACTTACTGCTTTGCTACCTACAGCAAAAGGGAGAGGGGTTTACAGGTAAGAAGTATTTATCAGACTTGGTCTACGATTAAGTCAAGTATATCAGATGTGAAAAAAATCCATACTCCTGACCAACACACAGTTATTCTGACCTAGTGCCTCCAGTATAAAAACAGCTAGATTGATGGAAGAATGTGTCCATCAATCTTGCTACCATTGTTTGTTTAGGTGGATGGTGGAAAAGAGGAAGATCCCTTCAGTCAGTGTAGGCTGTGTCTACACTGTGGGGTTATGCCAGCATAATTTCACCAATATAGCCTCTATAGGGTAGACATAACCTTAGTAACAAATATTGGGCCACACCCTGCAATCCTCCCCTATGCACCAGTCCCTCTGACTTCAGTGGGATTTGTCCAAGTAAGCACTACTTGCTTAAGAGTTGAGGGACTGGTCCAATGGTTTGGAGTAGACTCCTGGGGACAGTGGGTCATAGTAACATAAGCAAATGTTTGTCACAGGCAATGGAATGCATGCTGCTAAACAGACTTTCTGAAGTGCATTTAAGACTGCAGGCTGTTATATAGCGTATAAGTGTGTGGGGCAGGGGAAGGAATGGGTCTGGAACACAGTTAAAATGGAGAGCTCTGTTCTCAGGCATCATCATTAACATTTGAATAGGATGGTGGCTCACCCCCACTGCCGCATGTGTCTGCTTGCCTCGGTTTCATTTGCCGACAGCTTAAGCCTGGGAGTTCAGCATGCTGAACTGCCAAAAAGGAACCGAATGGCATCACACTGAGGCCATAGCACAAAAGGACTTTTATTCCACAGCGGAGAAGTCTGCGCTGTAATAGCAACAGCAACAACAGATGGGACAAAAAGGAAAGCCAGCTATGCAAACTCAGTATCTTTACAAATCTTATTCCCCCCACCCCCCAAATATAACTTTTTTGCAAAGTTATACTGACACTATGCTGCATAGAACCAACCTAATTAGTGCTATGAATTATGTGAGCTGTAAAGCCAAGCACATTCTGGCTTGCTAGACCAGGTCTGTGCTCAGGCTGTATGTACTCATTCATATCTGAAATCTCTTTCCAACCGGATGTGCACGCTGGTAGCCTCTACCGAATGCAAAGGGAAGTGACTCCCCACTGCATTTAAAAATTATTTTTTGTTCTACTTGGCAAAGGGAAAACCCATCAAGGCAGAGATGGATTTCTACAGCTGCTAGGAGTCTGCCTGTCAGCTAGCAGCCTGATTACCAATCTACTTTTGTTAAAAGGCTATACAGCATTTGGAGATTTGATGAACTGTTTGCCTGTGGGGCCTCGCACACAATTCTTGGCAGTGAGCAGGAATGGAGGGTGCAAAGGGACAAGATGCATAGGGTTGTTTTGACGATGAGGGACAATGAATTTTAAAGACAGCTGACCATATGCAGTATTACAAGATAACTTGTATATTTATAGCCTTACTTTGTAAGTGGAACAAGAGAACACTATCTTTCCTCCTCACCAGGCAGAATATTAAGTCAGGCTGACTAACAGAACTCTGGAGTACAATACAAGGAATTTATTCATAGATTCCACCTTTTTGATCTGCCTACAGGATGGTGGAAAGCGGTGTAGGGAGAGTTCAGGCAATCCTCAAGATTCCAGTTATGGTTTCATAGCATATTTTATTGTATATACATACACACACACACACACACACACGCTATTTAAGACCCTAGCTCAGGCACTGTTTATCAAGTGAAACTTGCGTTGCCACAAGTAAATCCCAGATTGGAGTTGTGTCAAGCCTTTTCCCACCTTATATTGAAATAACCACACTAGGTATCTTTGCACTCATCCTTTGAGTGAATCTCTATTAGCACACTGGCAATGACAGTGTTTTTCAAAGTTCAGGTCACGACCCAGTACTGTGTCGCAGCATGCAAGGCACGAGATTGCCTTGCTCAGCACCGCCGACTGGGACATTAAAAGTTCTGTCGGCAGTGCTGCCCAGATAAGGCAGGCTAGTGCCTACCAGTTCCAACACTGTGCTGCGCCCCAGAAGCGGCCAGCAATGGGTCCGGTTTCTAGGCAGAGGGGGCACAGGGCTCCACGTGCTGCCCCCACCCCGAACACCAGCTCCACGCTCCCATTGGCCGAGAGCTGCTTGCATGCCTCCGCCTAGGAGCTGGACTGCTGCTGCCCACTTCCGGGGCACAGTGTGGCCCTGTGGCGCCAGGACAGGCAGGAAGCCTGCCTCTGCGTTGCTGACCAGGAGCTGCCAGAGGTAAGTGCCACACACACAGAGTTACGCTTGCCTTTCAACTTTGAGAATTCCCGTTCTCTCAATAATCCTCTACAAGCAAACTAACTTCTCCTGGGATGCCTCAGTACCCCAATAGCTCTGACCCTAAACCCCTTTCACAGTTAGGTTCTAGTTATGCAACCAGAAAGTTGGATCACTTACTATCTCTTCCCAGGAAAGCCCTTAAGTTATAGTGTCTTCCCATTTTTTGCAGGAAGGTGGTCAAGGTATCTCAGAGGAACGCTTAATACAACAGTTTTCACTACATTCAACTTGATAGCTAGAATTGGAAGCGTCAAGGTGGCCCATTACAGAATCTCTTTTCACATGGGATTATTGCCACACAAGGTATTACACAGATGCCATTCTGTGGATGGTTTACTAGTCTGAGTAGAAAAAACTAACAAAGGCACTAACTAGGGCAAATCCACACCTTACTGGATCATTCTGCCTTCAATTATGCTCTTTGAAACCCACCAGCAATGGGATTGCACTACCAGAATTTGGTCCACTAACTTCTATTGTCAAGTTAGTTATTCAGAGACAGTTGGAAGAATTAAAGTTATTTGCTTCCTTTCTCTGGGAGTGGGGTTCTTTCCCTCAATTACCCTTAAGTTGGGGGGAGGGGGGAGGAAGAGAGACTGGAAAAACAGCACCATTTCAGTCATTTAGGTTATTGGGCATATTATGCACCAGTGGGTGGGGAGAGTTTAAAGAGGAAAGTGTGGTGTGTATGCAGGAAGCTCCCCTTTCCTCTAAGCATCTTTTTATCCCATGCTGACAATCAGGTATGATACCATGAGGGACAAAAAGCCTTTCTTGGAAGAATATCTAAATTGATGGCCATGGCTCACAATCCAGGAGGAGAAACTTGAACAAGATTTCACAAAGCTGTAACTTAGTTAAGACTGCAGGTCAAATACCAACATCGTCAAGACACTTAAAAAAAATTAAAACTAGTAATGTTTCACTTCAGACATTCTGCATGCAATATAAAAGACAGCAGCATAAGACTCTCCCTAACTGGAAAGAGTTGTTCAGCCTGCATAAGTTACCTATTCTTCACAGTTTTGTATCCTGAATTGGAAAAACAGAGCCATTTTCCAGAAGTAACAAGTTACTTTTACAGTTTAGGACTGGGGGGGCGGGAGAGGGGGGAGGGGAAGAGGAGAGAGAGAGAGAGACAGACACACACACACACACACACACACACACGAAGGCTCTTCCAAAAGAGTAAGATTTCTTGAGAGAACGTCAGATCTCTCCCTCTCCAGTTTAAGAGACGAGAAATGGGAGTAGTAGTTTCTACTAGGGCTCCCAAGTCAAGAGATATTACTACTGATTGGACTTCTGGTTGGGGTCAATGCACAGTATGTGGCCAGGAAGAGGATTGGGGGCGGGGGGGGAGGGAGGAAAACTCTGCCCAGCATCCAGAAATCAGATGAGAAACAAGCAGGGCTTAAATTCAGCCTGAGCCATCCAGAGCAGAGCTCTGGTGAATATTTTTAAACCCCTGGGAGCCCCAGCAGCCACCCTCCCTCGTGAGGCTGAAAACCCTGAGGATCCCCTGCAACTGAAACCTGGAGTCCTGAATGGGGGAAGGGGCAAAGAGGTGCAGGGGGCTCCGGGAAATAATCTGAGAATTTAAGCCCTGGGAACAAGGATCAACATGAGCCAGATCTGCACTCTCCTTTAAGCTTCATAGTTACTAACGCAATTTTATTGCCAGGTCTCTCAACATGGTGTTTTTCTTAAAGCCCAAGCTCTGAGGATTATGGTGACAAACCCCCACTCATTTAAAAACAGTTTCAGCCCTCAGAGATGCACAGAAAGAACTTGAGAAAAGGAACCCTAAAGCGTCAACTCCAGAAAGCAGACCAAGAACCCCAATTTTCCCCTCTAATCTCATGATTTTTGGAAGGCCAGACTCATGACTAAATGTTTGGATTTGGCAACAGTGAAACTTAATTAGCTGAAAATGCTTTGTATGTAGAAAAACCTTCATGTTTATCATTGTTTCATATGCTGTGAAAAGGGAACAAAATGCTTTACCCAATGCATGAAGTTAGCTAGTTTCACTGTAGCCTTTGCCCTGGTATTCTAGCTTCACAGCAGTACACACATCCTAACATCACATCCAGCAGCAATATGGGGGGGCGATTTGTTTAATGCCCACGAAAGTCAGGTTAAACTTTACTCTTTGCCAATAACTACAAAACCCATCTTCCTGTCAAATCTAAACTTAAGTTTTATTTCCATCTCTAAACTTTTATCTAGAATTCCTGGTGGTGAAGGCAGCCTTCAGAATAGTTTATTGCTTTTAACAAAAAAAGTAACACTGTACTAGTTTTATTCCTCTAGTTTCATTTAAATGTAGACCCATTTAATTTTACAGAGACCTGAAGCATAACTACTTATGTATCAGACAAAGCAGCCTGATCACAAAACTTACATCTAATGTGTGCGCATCCTACCAAAAATAGAGCCTGCATTTATGTCCACATGCTTTAAGACTGATTTTTTTAAGTCTGAAAAAGAAAACAAAAAACAAAAACAAAAAAACCCAGCATGAGGAGTTCTAGAATGATACAGAATGAACCAGAATCATATAGAAGTGAAGCATAATTATATATAAATTAGGCAGCCCAGGAGCCACTATTCTAGGGGTAACCTTCAAATACACGTCTACCCCGATATAACGCGACCCGATATAACACGGTAAAGCAGTGCTCCGGGGGGAAGGGGACTGCGCACTCCAGCAAATCAAAGCAAGTTCGATATAATGCAGTTTCACCTACAACGCGGTAAGATTTTTTTGGCTCCCGAGGACAGCGTTCTATCGAGGTAGAGATGTACCACTAAGAAGGGCCCAGCTGTCCTTTATTGAGACAGACATGGACTACTGAGAAGACACCTAATAAGCCCTCCTCCCCATCCCTGGAAAAAAAGAAAGTACTCCTCCCAAGGGTCTGAATTGCCATAGTATAGCTCAGGGGTCGGCAACCTTTCAGAAGTGGTGTGCCGAGTCTTCATTTAGTCACTCTGATTTAAGGTTTTGCGTGCCAGTAATACATTTTAATGTTTTTAGAAGGTCTCTTTCTATAATATATAACTAAACTATTGTTGTATGTGAAGTAAATAAGGTTTTTAAAATGTTTAAGAAGCTTCATTTAAATTAAAATGCAGAGTCCCCCGGACCGGTGGCCAGGACCCAGGCAGTGAGAGTGCCACTAAAAACCAGCTTGCGTGCCGCTTTTGGCACGCGTGCCATAGGTTGCCTACCCCGGTATAGGTTTTAGAAAGGGTTTTGTGCAAGATATACATGTTGCTTGGCACTAGTCTAACTTCATTCTCTTGGCCCAATCTACAGCCAAGATAACATGCTCCAAGAACAATTTGAGGGGAAAATGGATAGTCTCATTTTCTGGTTTGAGCAAGAGCAGCTACAAGGCTTCCCTCTAAGAAAACAATTCCTGGCTCCAGTCACCCTTTGGAAACAAGTTTAATTTTGTATAAAATTGGTTCCTGAAGTGAATGGCAAAGCCACATTTCCAAAAACACTTCAACACCACAACCACCCATAGCTGCAGAAAGAAGATGCATTCTGAGGTGGGTGGGTAGACCTGATGAACAGTGTCCATGGAATCCCATCTTTCCCTTATGGTAATGTCAAAAGGCATTGCTAACTTCAATCTAGGAGGCTAACACATTAACCACTCTACCAGCCCTTTAAATGCCACTAATAATATTTCAAGGAAATATTTCAGATTACTTTTGCTATTGCTGAGTGCACCTCCATTGGCTCCTCACAGTTTACTTATGTGCAGTACAAAAGCCTGCAAAAAAGGTATTCCATAAACCGCTTGATTGGGTGAAGTTGTTTTTTCTATGTACCCCTAGGGAGGTTTGTTTACTCACTCTGCTAAACTGATGTGGCTAAAACTGTTGCTCCCTAATCGCAACCATGAAGAAATTGAAAAAAAATAAAATATAGACAAGACTCTTCCTACTTCTATTTGAAGTCCTTGTTTGTCAGCGAGATGGCTTAGAAGCAAAAGTAATGCACATTGGAAAAAACTATCCCAATTATACATATAAAATGATAGGGTCTAAATTAGCTGTTACCACTCAAGAAAAATCTTGGAGTCATTGTGGATAGTTCTCTGAAAATATCTACTCAATGTGCAGCAGCAGTCAATGGTTCCCAACATTGTTTGCTTTTTTTTTAAGAAAGGGATAGATAAGAAGACAGAAAATATATTGCTTCTATATAAATCCATGATATGCTCAACATCTTGAATACTGCAAATTGGAAAAGGTTCAGAAACAGGGCAACAAAAATGATTAGTGGTATGGAACGGCCACCATATGACGAGAGATTAAAAAGACTGGGACTTTTTGGCTTGGAAAAGACAACTAAGGGGGGATATGATAGAGGTCTATAAAATCATGACTGGTGTAGAGAAAGTAAGTGTTATTTACTCCTTTTCATAACACAAGAACTGGGGGTCACCAAATGAAATTAATAGGCAGCAGGTTTTAAAAAGAAAGTATTTTTCCCCACACAACGCATAGTCAACCTGTGGAACTTCTTGCCAGAGGATGTCGTGAAGGCCAAGACTATAACAGGGTTCAAAAAAGAACTAGATAAATTCATGGAGGACAGGTCCATCAATGGCTATTGGCTAGGATGGGCAGGGATGGTGTCCCTAGCCTCTGTTTGCCAGAAGCTGGGAATAGGCAACAGCAGGATGGATCACTTGATTAACTGTTCTATTCATTCCCTCTGGGGCACTTAACACTGGCCACTGTCAGAAGACAGAACACTGGGCTAGATGGACCTTTGGTCTGACCCAGTATGGCCATTCTTATGTTCTTAAGCATCTCATCATTGCTCTAGAACCCCGGAGTCACCTCAAGACCAGCCTATTGAAGATCCAATACATTACAGGAGCGATTCAGTACAGGCTCTTTCCCCATTGAGATGGACCTTGATAGGCTCCACATTTGAGTATGTGCTAGCATATGCTCATTGCTGAGCATAAAGGACAGTGAGCACTCTGAATAAGATGTGGTCACGGGGCTAAAAGGGAGAAGCTGAAATTTCAGCCCTAACTCCTTAGAATTCATAGCTTTCTGTTACAAGCCAAAGTTTTCATCTCCACAATGTAACTTTCTCAAAAAAATATTTTCTTTCTGAAGCATGCCATAATCACCTGACTTTGCTAAGAAACTTGAATTATTTTTTTTTTTTAATATAAATAAAAGTCCTCAAATGAGTCCTACAACCTGTGTTTACTTTAAGGTTGGGTGGTTGGTTCTGGAGTTACATGCAGATTTAAACCATTAAAACTTGGACCTCAAACCATGTAGACTTCGAACCAAATGTACTCTGGTCTTTAGTCCTTCCTGAAGTCTGCGCACACATCTTCAGACTCTTAATTTGGTGCTGACCTGGCTGTGTGTAAGGATCCCACAGGGATAGGTTTGTGGAAGCTGTACAGTATGAGCAAGTTGAAGCTCAAGATGTGTTAGTTAACACAGCTGTCCTTTAGGCAGTCCAGTGCCCATACGTACTAGGTAAGTAGCTCCACATAAACAGGGATGTTACCATTTGACTTGACAAGTTTGTCAAAAATCCTCAAATGAAAAAAATTTAATGAGTTATGTTTGCAAATTCATCAATTTATGAAAAAATTAGAACACTGAGGTCTGAAAAATTATAAGGTCAAAAATTCTGAGTTTATGAGTATCCAAACTTAGTGATTCCTAGGTTCCCAAACTAGGGACTTAATTGACTGATTCATTACATATTCCGTAGTCATACACCTGTGCAAAGAGGATTTAAAATGCTCACAAGTCTGGCATAGTCTGTTTTGATGGTGTTACCCCCCCACTTGACATATGTAATTATGACCCCACATTCCCACTCACCAGGTTGTGTGGTTATGACAATACCTACTTTCTTCACTTCATATGGCAGATACTGTACTATATAATGGTCTAGGAGTCCCATACCTTCTCCAGAAAGTATACAACACAATAAAATATGATGTGGCATTAGAGCGGTTATAAAATTCAAAGGGTAGATGTAGTAAACTGGACTGTCCAGCCCAGATCCAGGATAGATAAAGAAATTTTTCTGCGAGGTACATGGAAGAGCTGTCAGTGTTTCTTACTATCAAGAAGTAGAAGATTTGTAGAGCTGTGCTTACAATATGGGAGAGGAATGTTGTGGTCTGACCTAATAAATCAGAAGTGCTATTGTGGTATGATAGATGCAGAGGCTTTGACTGTGGTGAATAGGTAGAGGGCGCATGTGGATACAAAGCCAGAGATAAGATTTTGAGGAACCAAACTGGTTTTCTAGACTTCTACTTTGAGCAAAAACATTGAAGGAGGGGTGTGGTCCTAAACCTCCACTACATGTTCATTTAGGGCAATGAGTCAATTTTTAAATATTTCCACACTGGTTGCTGGCTACAATTCCCAACTTCCTATCTGTA
The DNA here is from genome assembly GCA_003942145.1 of Platysternon megacephalum. Lineage (NCBI taxonomy): Eukaryota > Metazoa > Chordata > Testudines > Platysternidae > Platysternon > Platysternon megacephalum. Next base: position 22,888,400 of record QXTE01000005.1, on the reverse strand, counting down.
ATGCAGGGCTGATTCTCTGCCTGGAGGCATCAGTTGCCACTTCTTAAGTGTTCACCAGTAGCTGATGGCTGCTGTTTCCAACAAGTAGTTCCAGAAACTGCAGAGGCTGGCTAGGGAGTCACTACCAGGGCTCTTACAAAGAAGTGTGATGTAGGCTGTACATCAAGATGAGGTAATAAAACAGGAGAAGAAAGAAGTAGACTAACATGATCCGAGTGTAATTACTAGGTGCTGAACAGGTCAAAAGTAGAGCTGCTCCGTGGGTTGGAAAGAAGTCTGCAGCAGAGTAGGGCTGGGGGAAGTGGAAGTGGAAGGGGACTCTGCATGTCTGTCGGGAGATTTGGCTGTACAGTGTTGTACAAAGTCAAGGCATGCAAAAGATTGAATTCATGTGATCTTTTATTTCAAGCAGCTTCCACTTAATGGTGTCTGATTGCTACTTCTGTAGGTAGTAAATAAAAAAATTAATTCCACCAGCCTAAACATGGATTTCTTTGAACAAGACTATCTGGATTTAAATTCTAGTTAGAGAAGTCCAGCCTGCACACCACAGCTTCAAAAGAAAGAAAGAAAAAAAACCCCACCCATCTGTACCAGGAAGAGCGCCTCAGACACAACCAACCGAGTAAACTACTGCTTCCTCTTGGTAACCACACGGTAGTCAAAGGAAGTAAAACAAAATGTAGCTGGTGGCATTTATGGTAGGAAGTGTGTCTCAGAGGAAATATTTAAGAGGGAGGGAGAATGGGATGGGATTGGGGGGCGTGGAGTAGGATTCCAAAGCAGTTTAAAGGAACAAGCTACCTACTGAATATGCAGTTTGTCCACCAGAGATAATCATTTACCCCATCTATAATTAAACAATTTAGAATGAAGCAGTGTTCTGTGCCATATGTAGCAGTAGTAAGGGAGCACTCACCCACAATGTAATAGTATCACCCACGAAAGCTCATGCTGCAAAACCTCTTAGTCTATAAGGTGCCACAGGATTCTTTGNCGCCCCTTGTGGAGGTGGTTTTTTTAGAGCACTGGGAGAGCTCTCCTCCAGCACGACTACACAAGTCACGTTAAAGTGCTGCTGTGGCAGTGCTTTAGTGTTGCCACTGTAGACTAGCCCTAAGTAACTCATTTAATCCATAAATTCTAAAAGAGCTTCCCATCAATTATCTGTTGAGTGTTACAGTTTCACTATTCAGCTGAAAAGTGTTGACATTCAGAGGCATCTAAAGCAGCTGAATAATTAGGAAAAACACACATATAATACTGAGACCCCATGGACTAACATCAATAACTAGGACTGGTTTATACAAATGGCTATATGAGCACCCAGCTGACCATTTGCAACTGAAAATTGTCTGTTTGTGCACGTAAGTATAACTAGGAAAATTACATAAGTCAGGCATACAATTGCACATGCATCCGGAAAAAAGCCAGATATTAGAGGTGTACAAAAGGCTGCAATAGAACCCATCTGAAGCTACTGGAGACAGGCAAGACAGAAGGACTCATGCATCCCTTGGGTGGATCAATACATTAATCCAGTGGTCCCCAACCTTTTTGTGGCCAATAGCACATTCATGTTTTCAGAAGAGTGTGGCGGGCGCTAACAATTTTTCAAGGCTTATTTTGTATTTGTACATTAAATACGAAAATCATATTTAATATTACATAATATATGAATGAAGAGAGAAGCCGGAGAGAAGCCACGAGGACAGAGAACACTGGCGCCCACAGCCCCGGAGTTCTCTGCCCCGGCAGGTGCGGGGCCACAGCTTCTCCCCCCTGCTGGGCACTAGGCGGGCCCTGTGCCTGCCGGGAACAGAGAACACCGTGCCCGCAGCCTGAGTTCTCTGTCCCTGTCAGGCACGGGGCCGCGGCTTCTCTCCCCTGCTGAGCACTAGGCAGGCACACATAAATGCCCCAGCGGGCGCCATGGCGCCCGCGGGCACCGCATTGGGGACCACTGCATTAATCAAAGTAGTTGGTTATAGAAACAACAGCTTAGAACCTAGTCTCCATTACAGAAAGAGGGAAGCAGGAGAGTAGCCTTTACAGGCTCAGGCTGCTCTGTCATGGAGAAAGCTACCTAGTTTGCTACTGAATATTTAACAGAAGTTGAATAGAAAAAGTAGAGGGAGTTTAACAAATGTAGCACTTAAAAATAAACGGCTGTGAAGCCATCTCTGCAGCCAACCACAAACTCCACCCTGCTCTAGTGAAGCCACTGTTTAAGAAGATGAAACTCATGGGAACTAACAGTGTCAGAATTAGTGTCACTTCATATTTCAAGTGATTTAAAATTAACACAGGGTAACAGTTTTTTGCTGCACTTTTAGATAAGGTGAGCATGGTAGCTAGAAAGAGAAGAGGTCCAATGAGCTCACTGGCAGGTCAAATATACATAATGTAGGGCTAGCTATACACAGGCTGCACTTGAATGTGGCTGAATGAAGTCAGCCGCACATACTACAATATGTTCATATCCATTACAGTTGTGTATCAGAAGGTTTGACCACAAGCTGGGTACTAGTTTTGCTAAGTTTAGTAAGAAGGGAAGAACAGCTCAACTCAGATCTAACAATTCCTACATTCAAAGTCTCATTTACTCTCAAATGAAAGAAAGGGAATGCCAGTGCTAGGAGTCTGTTCGGAACAGAGCAGAAAGTTACCCCCCTTGACAAGGCTCCAGGAAGCATCAAGATTAGGCCTGACGTCAGGAGAAGAAGATCCCTACACAGCTACACAAACAACAAACTGCAGGCTGGCTTTATCAGTTCAGGCAAAAAAAGTTTCTCAACAAGGTGCTGAAAGATGTGGCTGCCAGGAGCAGTGCAGACGTGACTGCTGACCCAATTTTGTCCTAAGAGCAGGCCATAACTTAAAAGCAGCTAGTACAGCTATAAGCCTAGAAGTAATTACACCAAAGCTAGAGCACTGTAACCTGGTTCCATTGGGTCTTACCCATTGTACCGAAAATCTCTTCGGACAAGTGGCAAAGCCAACAGCAAACCTCAAGGCCCATGTAATGGCAAAGCAAGAGTTGCAGCTAAATGTGCAGTCCAAAACGTCCATTAGTAGCTGTGGCAAGAAATGCAGTTCTGCACTGCATCAGAGGTACAGGTGTCATTTTACACAGATAGAAGATATGCCCCCTACCACAAAAGTCTACAGTCCAAATTAGGAAGCATGCAGACAGGGTGATGAAATGGCTCTAAGTTACTTGAATATGCAGTTGCAGCTTGGCACAGGTCTACATCAGAAAAACTAGAACTACTAGGTAAGAACAGAGGAGAATGGTTAGCTGCAAGAAGTGAGCTTTTAGGAAAAACCACTCTTTATGCAAGTGCATTAGATCAGGTGCAGAGGATAGAGAGCAGATGTAAAGGCTTTTGGGGGGGGGGGGGGGGGGAAGAAAAANCAAAGGAAAAAAGAGACAGGGATCAGAGAAGCAAGGTGATTGGCAAAGTGCTACACAAGTGGTGGTGAAATAGAGGATGACAGCAGAGCCCAGCATTGCAGAACTGTAGTAGGTAGAGGCATTTGAACTTGATGCAGGAAGAGTGTGGAAGCAAAAGAAGGATTCCAACCAGAGCTAACCAGACAGGCAGGGATGATTTGGCTGCAGTCCATTGAATGAGGGCACAAGAAGTATTCATAACTGAGCAAAAATACTACCAGAGGACAGCCCTGCACCCATTTCATGCCTCTCTCCCTTCACCATCCCCTGCCAGGTTAGATCATTTGGTAGAACTCCAGTATTTGGTTTCCAAAAATCTCCAATTTAACATCCATTGTTAAGCTTGTTCCATGCACATTGTTAGAATTCCCTACATCAGCTGCTGCATCCAAGCTCTTTGGTCTTTCTGGTTATACTTATCAACTCACTATTTTACATGGTTATATTCTGAGCAACAGTTCAAAATATTCCAATATAGCCCTGAACTCTTTTGCCATGTTCGGGTTATAATGCCGGATGGTACTTTTCATAACAAGTGGTTCTCTGAGCCAGTTTAAATACAGTAGAACCTCAGAATTATGAACACCAGAGTTACGAACTGACCAGTCAACCACACACCTCATTTGGAACCCAAAGTACACAATCAGGCAGCAGCAATCAGGCAGCAGCAGAGACAGCAGCTCGACAACAGTACAGTCCTATGTTAAACTACTTTTAAAAAAAAAAGGAAAGCGGCGTTTTTCTTCATAGTAAAGTTTCAAAGCTGTATTAAAGTCAATATTCAGTTGTAAACTTCTGAAAGAACCAACATAACATTTTGTTCAGAATTACGAACCAGGGCAGTCTTTGCAGGCTAGAACATTTGGTCAAGAAACAAAAATAAATACAGAATAATCAGTCTTATTTCAAGACAGGAGCAGTACTTTTCCCATTGTTGCTGAAGCTGAATGGGATATTTCCTTTGCAATCAAACTTCCCCCTCGTGCAATTGTCCAGAGAGTTTTTGAATGCCAGGGCAACATTAGAGGACAGATTAGATTCTTTATCATTGCACTGACGTAGCAGCAGATTCTAAAATTCCTCACCCCTCCTGCAGTTCAGCAGCTCAGCCTACTACAGACAGGAGGGCAGCCTTGATACCCATAAATGCAATGCCTACTTCCCATCTCACTCCTCAGTGTTTCTAGACCACTCACTTTTCCTTGGCAGAACCTTCATCTTCCCAACCCAAGAGCTTCTCTTTGAAATCACTGTTCTGGAGTCCTTTGGCTAAACAGCACTTTCAGTGCCTCCCCGCCCCCCATCTCACTGTCCCTGACCCCCAGTGCCATATTCCTAGAACTGCCACAGAGTCACCAGAGTGAGGCAGACATGCACAGCTGTCAAGGACTACATACACCACTTTCACATACTCCCTGTGGAGTGAGCAGCAGGAGATGCCATCTAGAAGCTTGTCTGATTTGTAAACGTAGCATGCTATAGCTAGGTCATTCAACTGTCCACATATTGTGTATTAACCAGATACGGCCTACTGGGAAGCCTTCAAGAATCTTCTTTGCCCTTGTCAAGACACAAAGTGGATGGACACACACCACCATCTAGTGCAATTTCTCTCCTTTAATATTTTAGTATATATCTGACAGCTGTAATGATAATGCAGATAATCGAAAAATGAGACCAGGAGAAAGGTAGCAGAGGAACTTTTCTGTATCCTGACTCTGATGTATTGTGGAAAACCTTAGTCATATGCCAGTGTATCTTCCTCTCCTTGTGGGTCAAATTACCACTCATTCATTGAAATTCTTCCATTAAGATTTTAAAAGATTAACTCATTAGTGAAGTTTCTACATAGTTTTAAAATTCAGCCTTCTAATCCTTGAAGAACTGGTATCTTGACTCAACTATGCATCAGTCTTTTAGACTTTGGGGGAGGGAGGGAAGTAGGCCCTTTAATAGTTCAGGTAGTGGGGAGAAACCGGGGGGGAGGGGGGGGGGAAGGAGGGAAGTAAGAGGCAAGCAGAAAAATACTTCAGTCTTGACAAAAATAAATTCTGCTCAAAAGTAGTGGCCAACATTTTCAAAAAATGACTAGATTTAATTCATGTTTTAGGCACCTACCAAAAATGGTCCAATTTTCAGGAGCTCCTAGCATGGCATAGCATTAACATGTCAGCTGTGGATGCTCAGTACCTTTGGATGACTGTGTGTCAGCCCACTTAAGGTGTCAAAATATTTGGGCACCCAGGTAACTTTAAAAAAGCCAGTGTCTAAAAACAAGCTACATCAGCCAAAATTCTCAGAAGCCAATTGATACTGCTTTCTCTCTGGGCTATGAATGAATGAATGACAAAAGAACATTATCAAGGATTAAAAATTAGAAAGTTTATATGACAAATGATAGATGCTTCTCAAATACAAACTTATTCACTGTAAAGACTAAATTCAGCATCAGTGTGTGCTTTGTGGAAAAGTTCAGCCACCCTAGGGACACAAAGCCATCAAAATTGCAGACCAACATGGACAAGATTCGGAACCCTCTACTCTCATTGGTTAGCAGTTACACCTGCAAGAACATCCACTGAAGTCAGTGGTGTGCTTGGTGAGCAGTAGCGGCGCCAGCATTTCCGGCGCCCTAGGTGGCGGAAGGTCCCGCCCCCAAATTTCTACGGCCGTCCGGGGCGCCGGCACCCCTCAAATGTTCGTGCCCTAGGCGACCACCTAGGTCGCCTAATGGGTTGCGCCGGCCCTGTTGCTGAGTAGCACCTTACTCTGTGTGGGTAAGAGTATTGAAGCCTGAACCTTGAACAGTAGACATGGTGACCTTCCCTTTCCCCCCTCCCCCCCCAAAAAACAAACCAACCACACACAAGACAGTAGTTTCAAGGGAGAACATCAAGCTCTTAATTTGATTCCATCATACTGCAGTAACACTTGAGATGCCAGATGCAGAATGAATTAACAATGCACTGTCCCTACACTTATTTGTGTACACTCATGCTGGTTGGGTTTCAACAATGTCATTTCAACGGCAGTAGCTCCCAACAGCCCATCCAAGCCCTCCTTAAGTCAAGACTTTGGGAGGGAGTAGGAGGTTTATTCATTGAATATCTTGAGGCACTGCTCCATCACAAAAATAGTATACTAATCTGTCAACCTATTCCTCTATATTGCAGCTTTGCAGTGAAGCAGCATCAGAAGAGGGAACATTTACTATCTGAACATTCAAACAGTCAAGTGTTTGAAAGGGAAAAAAAAAAAAAATTCAGTGACCTTGCGGTACAAAATTAAGCCTTTTGGTCTCAAATGAGGTAGTCAGCTTTATGGGTAAAGTAACCATAATTGATTTTTCTTTCCTCACTAGCCCAGATGCGGTGCAAAGGCTGGCCCCAGAATGTCTAGGGTTTCTTGTGAACCACACCCATGTTAAACACATGAAGGAATCACCAGGCAAAAGAAGTTAAAGAAAATTAAAATAAGACTTATTGTTCACAGAATCTTCTGCAAGCAGCCAACGCCTGTGATCTCTTCCTCCTTCCACCTCTACTGCACGCCACCTCCCCCAACGGCAGCTCGACAAAGTCCCCACTGTCTACAAGACATGATTGCATCACTCTCCACAGGCTGAACGGATGCTCTGAGCGGCTGGGCAGTAGCCTGGATAAGGCCTCTGGGATTACAGTTGAGATGTGTAATGGAGTCTGTCAGTTTCTCAACAGCTGCGATTGATAATGTCCATGGCTTCACAGTTCCACGTTTGGGCTGCATGTGTCTCCCTGCTTCTGTTTAGCCTGAGTTAGAGGGGTGGGGGGAGGAGGAGGAGGAAAAAACCCACCCTGCCAATGAGCACAGAATGCAGAGGAAAGCCAGTGCACCAAGATAAAGACAGCTGAACCTAGGAAGTGACTTACAGTAGTAAGAATCGCCTTGTCAAAGTCTGGAACACATTATAGTGCACATCATTTCACTGAACTTGTTTGCTGACACTTGTACAAAGGGGAGTTTTTATTTGGAATAGGCACAACTCTTTCAAACGCCTCCCAGGGGCTATTTCTACCAATAGATCTACAATAAGCTGCTAACTGATGGTAGGAAGAGGGGCAATTCAGGACAGTTAATATTTTTTAAAAACATGATGATTGCATATTTTAGCCTCGCCCCTCCTCTTGGTATGCAATTTGCCCAAGAGTGGAAGCACTTTTGAGGCAGATATAGCTCCTGGCACACTCAGAATTAATATACACAAATAATGAGGTGGGGGTAAAAACATGCAGTTCCTTGATGATAGATAGTCTAATGGCCCTGTAGTCTCTTTTAAAGGCCTCAAAGAAATAAGTAAGTGGCAAGTGTGTGTTAATGGGTGAGGATAGTTATTTTTTGGGGGGGAGGGGGGGGGCGGAATAGCAGAGTCAGTACTAAGTGCATGTTTTCTGAAGTTGTGTCACCTTACCTGATCAAAGAGCTGCTTCCCCGTGGTGTTGGGCTGGATGGCAAACTCCAGCTCAGCATCCATGGTGGTAACTCGCACACTGATCTGGAAAATAAGGGGGGGGGAGGGGGAAATGGTTACAATGGGTGTTCCTAATTCTGTGATGCTATTACAAGGAACATCGGAACTGCCATACTACATCAGAGCAGTGGTCCATGTATCTAGTCCCACCCCCAATCTACAACAGCCAGTGCTGGAGTCTTTGGATAAAGGTGCAAGAAACCTTTAAGTGGGCAGACAGCCCATATGGGGAAGTTTCTTCTTAACCGCCTCCCTCTCCCCCTACCAAGTCAATGAATGGTTCATCTCTGCTATGAAACAGGAGTTTACATAATCCAATCTAAATCTAAAAAATGTACGTGTAAAATGGCATATTATAGTTTGTAAACACAGATATAAAGTTAGTGCTCTACACAGGACATGCCAACAGCTTCCATCATATTTAAGAAGGGAAAGCACTTGAAACTGCTGGTTGTCTTCTCTAAAAACCCACCACTCAGACCAGGAAATCCCACTCATGAGCCTATAAACATGCTCAGAAATATTAACATGCTCAGAAATATTAACTGCTTAAGCTGCTCAAGAAGCCGATCAAGAATTTGATTATATGGCTACAACTTCCTTTGATTGAGGCAAGTTGTGTAGCCAAAACCCTGCCATGCAAATCTTGGGAGGAGTGAGGACAAGTGTGTCAAGTTTCAGATTTGATAAGATGCAGAAGCTTGCCCACACATCACTTCTGTTAAGAGATATGTACACTTTCAGGGGATCCTATGTTCACAAAGCTGTAGGACTGACAAGCTACCCTGTAGTTCTTTTGGACTGCAAGAGTAAAAGGCCTTTCTACACAGTACTCTACACTATATTTGTTTATTGAACACGAACTCTTAGGGTCAAGACCTCCCTACAGCAATCTACTAAACTTTTGATAGGTGGGGCGAGAGCATGAGGATCTGAGGGCTATGTAGTGGGTAAATTAGTGGTGTTCTATGTCTGGGCGATTATTTAAAAAAAAAAACAACAACAACAAACCCACAAACCAACAACCACACACCATTGCTCACAGTAAGAATGGGGCCTCCTTAGTTTGGATTTTGGGATGGGGAAGGGCCCTGTCAACACTGGTTCTCCACTTGTGAGGTAACTCCCTTCTCTTCATGCGTCAGTATAACAATGCCTGCATCTGTAACTTTTCACTCCATGCATCTGAAGTGGGTTTTTTTTACCCACAAAAGCTTATGCCCAAATAAGGTGCCACCGGACTCCTTGTAGCCATAAAGAAGTTTTCAGTCCCAAATTAAAGGCACATTAGAGCTTCTATTAGACTATATATTCTAGTGGGGACTGGATTCTACCCTCCCGAGAGCTGCTTGAATCCTGTATGGTTTCTCTAGGCACTTAAGGCTATGTGTACACTAGCACTTACTGCAGGATAAAGTTAAGTCACTCAGGGGTGTGAAAGAACCATCCCCCAAGCAACATAAATAATGCCAACCTAACACCACGTACATATCGCTAGGTCAGTGGGACAGCTTCTCCTGCCAACACAGCTACCAAGCTCTCCCCCATTGGCTTAGAGTGGTTATATTATGCAGCTGCGTGGCTGTAAGTTCTAGTGTAGCCACAGTCTAAGGTGGGAAGGGTTCCTCTTTGAATACTACTGTATGACTGAGCTGTGATTCCATTCAGACCTCTCTGGAGCCTCTATCAAACTAATTCAGTGCAGAGCTGCATTTTCCTAGGTTAAAGGAGGCTTCTTGTAGATTTGAGTGGGAAAAAAATTCCTGCCTGAAAATGGAGAGGATGAGTTACAAGAATGTGGGTGAAGCGAATGTTAGGACTTTCAGTAGCCAAAAAAAAGAGTGGGACGCAAGTTGTTTGAGAACCCATTTTTGTTTGTATATCTGTTTATATGGAAGGGAAAACCGTCAAGACCTATGTACATTGTGCTTCAAGTATTTTTAGGAGGGGCTTTTTAGAAAAAGCTGTGTTGTAGTACTCTCCCATCCAGGACACCCAAACCAAAATTTCATGCAAAACAAGATACCCAATGTATCAAAACTGAGAATACAAAGAACTGTGCTATGGTTACCCCTGGCTTGCCAGGAGTTAAATTATTTTTGAATTACAGATACCAGCTGTCATCTTCAAGATGATTGACCCTTCCCAACTCTCCCTTCAGCTCTATCTGCCCCCTCCTAAAGAAAAAGCCATTAAGTGGGTTGGCTTTATCAATAAAAATTCAAACTCAAGTTTAGACTAGAGTTGTTAACCACAACACTAGAGACCAAAAAAGCAAGCAGAGAAATATTTGAGGAACCACCCAATACAGCTAGGAATTAAGCTGGTTCAGAGTAATTTGTCTACCTAGACAGGTTTCATCGCTACTAACATACCATTTCCTCTGCTAATGAGATAGCAGCACACAAAACTGCAGAACAGCCATGGAAAGATATGAGCAAAAGGCTTTATTTCTATTTAATGTATGAACTAGTCAAATCCTAGATTTACACACAGAAAAAGATCACTGTGCCCAAATATGTGCATTTCTGAAATAGATCCCAACAGGCCAATTCCCCCACTCCCTGGGATAACCATGCTGGCATCTTGCACTTTATTCTGCCCTAGCATTAACTGTTCCACCACCATGCAGTAAGAAAAATATTTGAGTCAAGCCTTAAATTGGCTTGTTCTGCCTTCTTTGGATGGCTTATAATACAACTTTAACCCTACGTGTTTTGTACTTCCTGTACAGCATTCAGTGCTTTGTTAGGATATCTTGAAATATCCTCACAGGAGGCTCTTCTAGAGATTCTGGCTATCTACATTGGCTCTACTTATTTGTCACCTCCTTTAGCATGGTATCAGTCAGTTGGACACCACTGTGAATAGAGCAATTGTTTTTAATTGGCTAGTAAATACAGTCTAGCTAGGCATTCTTGTGTTGCCAGCTGAACTAAGTAGCCAGGAAGCATGCTGGCATCTACAGTTTTTCTCCCTTGTTAGTGGCATATATGGACCAGAACAAGGATTTAAAAAATATATGTATGAGTCAAGTCAACTGTCAGACAGGTTACACTCAATTCAGCCACAACTGTCTTTTGAATACTATCCTCTGCAACGACTTAAGTCCTCTTCCCCAAAAAGCTCTACTACTATTGGTGCCGATCACTGGTGGAGGAGCAATCAGTCATTTTGCTCTCCCTTTTACAGTTTAAAAATGATGACTGCTGGCCAAGGACATCCTGGCTTGGGCAAGCGATTTAGATTGATATTAGAAACACAATGTTGGCTTTGACACTTCAGCCCACAGTTCCAATTAATCAGGAGAAAACAGAATTGTAGCATCTGTGGCTGGTTTATATCCTGGGACTGAATAATATTTTTAAAAGTTGCTTTCCAGATCAGGCCGTAAAGTGAAGCTGCCTTGATGGATGATAGTACCAGTCCTACATCCAGGATTCTAATCTTTTAAACCTATTTGTGCCCACACGGAGTTAAGATGCAATGCTTGACACTGCTACATCACAGTAATTGGGCATGCAGTAAGGGGCCTATTTTTACTTCAGTGCATTTAAGCCTATTCTACCACCAATCTGTTCAGTATATAAAAATCTTTAAGAATCTTGTAGTACTGAACATGGGTAACTATTTGCGAGAGTGAAATACTTGCATTTTCCCCACTCTAAAGGTTCTACCAACTATTTCTGCTCATGCAGAGTTAAGTAAATGACAAGTTCAGAAGCAGGCATAAAATCTTGAGACCTATGCAGTTCTGCTTAAATCAGTGTATATGGATTCCAACAGACCTATGCAGTTCTGCTTAAATCAGTGTATATGGATTCCAACAGCCAGTTTAAATTGTGAGATAAGTAGGTGCTCTGTAAAGCCACCCCTAAATACAGTGGAGCCTCACTTGTCTGCACTAATAATTGAGGGATCTACTGAATAACTGAATTTTGTGAGTTAGCAAGAGATCAAGAGGGAGAGAGCTTCTTGTGATCTATTAGCCAAATAGCAGCAATAATGCAATTGATTTATTTATAATCTCATACTATGCTAGCCAGTATGCTGTATTAAGTTTTGCAAAGATAAATATGGTACCTCACTACAGTGAAACATTTTTGCAGAGAAGCTAGTTTGTGTGCATGAGTTATTGGGTGTGGATCGGCGATAAGAGCATTAGCAAGGTTCTACTGTTTAAAATGGGAAGTGGAGTTTCTCTATTATCCCAGTAAGCAGATAAAAGGTCAGGCTTGTAACAATACTTTATAAAGGAGGACAGGCACATGGCTGATGTTTTAAGAGTATGGCCCCTTAGTGAGAGACATTGTCATATGTGTAGGAGAGGTTCCATCCCCATCAGTTCATTTAACTGATAGTAAAAGATACAGATTACACAGAAGAACTCTTTTCCTCTGTTTACCCTTAAGTGATAAAGCAGAACTTTAAGTGTACATTAGTATACATCAGGGGTCGGCAACCTTTTCAGAAGTGGTGTGCCGAGTCTTCATTTATTCACTCTAATTTAAGGTTTTGCATACCAGTCATACATTTTAATGTTTTTAGAAGGTCTCTTTCTATAAGTCTATAATATATAACTAAACTATTGTTGTATGTAAAGTAAATAAGGTTTTTAAAA
>QXTE01000005.1:22805815-22870815 GCA_003942145.1 Platysternon megacephalum | reverse complement strand
CCCCTGGGGGTCTACAGACCATGTCTGATTTCCACAGACTGAAAACCACTGCTTTATCACAACTCCCTCACTGCTACTGATGCATTCCTGTCCCCATACCAATATTTCCCCAGATTCCAGCACTGCCAGCATCATCATAAATCACACTAAGCTTTCATGATGCAGATTCTCCACCTGCAAGTTTTAACCCACCAGGCTTTTTACAATACCCACATGAAGCTGGCATTGCTAACAATCTTGCCTATTTCTTCCTCTATTTAGGATGGAAGTTTATACAATTAGGACATTCACTGCCCTCATCCTCATGCTATCAAGATATGGAAGCAGGCTTACTGACTCGCATTACCAAACCTCAAACTCTTAGGGTACATTCCTTCTCAGCAAGCTGTCCATTTTGTGTATGGACAACCCAAGCCAGAGCCCTACATATTGTGCTCGTAATTTGAGGGCATAAAATATCCCCTAGAGTATCATTTATTCAAGACTCCCTGACTAATTATTTCTTGGGCTACTAAAGAGTCATTCCTTATTGGAGGGCACAATGCAGGAAGATTGCTACTCCTCAAGAGCACAGGATATAACACTATTGGTTTGATTTATAGGCTTCACACCTCCTGTGATATTAAGGCTAGGATTCAAGTTATCAATATGTCCATTTCAGACTATTCCTGGAGAAAACTGCTCTTTAAAAAAAAAAAGAGGGGGGGGGACTTATGGGTCATCTGATTTTCTCATGGACAGTTTGGAATAAAGTTAAATAGAATACCGTGCTACATTTACGCAGTCCTTTCACCCATACAAAATCTGAATTCCTTTATGAGTCATACACACAAGAATCAATACACCCACCAGTGAAATGAAGCCACTTCTGGGGTGGAAATTTTCAGACTAACAGCATGTTGCAATACTACACAGTTTAGGACAGGAAATTAAGTATACCACATCCAACAGAAATTGTATGGGGAAGCAATTCATAATGTGGCAAAGCCATAAGAGGAGTCCAGAGCTGCTAAAGAGGACTAATAGTAGCATCAAAAGGAGAGTTCTAGAGAGAATAGAGGCGCCCAGGACACCATGATCAGGGTGAAATTCTACCCCCAAAAACTCACATGTGTTGCTTAAGGGGTAGACATTTCTCACAGCTCCATAATCTTTCCAGTCAGGATTAGAATTAATAACTAACCTGGCCCTGCCACCTTACATATTCCAGGCCCAGTGGCTTGCCAGAGGGACATGAAGTCACACAGTAGAGTGCACCAGGTGCTTCTGCTTACTACAGGCCCTACAAGGAACATTAGAGATAAGCCACTCCACCCCCACCTGTTGCACCGGGGATACTTACAGACATCTGGCTTCTTTTTGAGTGCCAGCCCTTCCCTCTCAAACTTCCCTGTGTTCTTTGTGTGTCGGAGTGAAGCTGGACCTAGGTCATATGAAAGTGCTTGCAATTGCTGAAGGGATTACATTTAATTAAACCAAGCCCCCTTCCAGCAATCTTAAAGGGGCTTTTCATATTCCTAAGCTAATCAGGGAACAGAACACCAGCAGGCAGGCACACCCAAGGTTCCAAGCATAACCCTACCACATTGCAACCTGGAGAAAAAGATTAACCCTCCAGATGGCCACCCAGGAAAGCCTGCTGCATCCATCTTTTGTTTTTCCATTTAACTTTCACACACTAGTCCTCTCTACTTCTATTTTAGAGACCTTGGGCTCTATGGATAGGGCACTAGACTAGGTCAGTAGGTGTGTTCCATCCCCAGCTTTGCCATCAGCTCACTGTATGACTTTGGATGAGTTTGCCTCTGGGTCTCAGCTTATTCCTCTATAAAACAGGAATGTTATTTGCCCACTTTTCTAATGCACCTTGATATCTATGATCACTGCAAAAGTGGTATATCCCTTACAGTCATTCATTTCCATTTTCACTAGTCGTTATCTTTTACTGCAGCACATGATGGGGACTCACTGTGACTCATGGACCAACCACTTTAGTGCAGACACTAAAGACAAGGAGCGAATGTTATAAGAGATTTAGCTTCTTTGCCCCACACAGGCTTAAACAGCTTCAGGGAGAAATTAAATGGACATTGAAAACTTCAAAATTAATTTTAGACAATGATCTTTTTTTTTTTATATATTTTACACACACACCCCAAGATGACCACTATAATTTAAAAAGGAGAAAGATTCAAATGTGCAACAAAAACAGTGTTATTTCTAGGTCAGTTTTATCATTGTAATTTGTACGTAGATGAATTTAAAAGTACTTTAATTCTTTTTTTGAAACCAGATTTCAAGTTGACTGTATCCCTGTAACAATACTCTAGTTATGAAGAGTGTTGAGACACTTGTGTTATCTGTGTGCACAGCACAGAAGAGTTTTAGTAGAGGAGAATTTGGGAAACAGATTTTTAAAGATTTAGGTACCTAAAGACACAGATAGGTGCTTAACTCCCATTGACAGGTGTCTAAGTGATTTGGGAAATCCCACTAGACATTTGCTTCTTTAGCTGCTTAAGTACTTTTAAAAATCTGGCCCCTAGGCAAGTTTATAAAAACCTTCAGACTGACTATTCTATGCAAGCAGCAAGTGTCAAAATAGACCATTCTTGTATCATGTAAAATTAAACCAACATGATTGAGAACCTTAAGAAAAGGTCAGTCTGAGGTAATTTCAGATTTAGGAAATAAAGATTGCAGTGACAATATCATCTGTCATTAAAATAAAACTACAGCTCAAAAGACATGAATTTATGGGGAGAAATATTAAAAAGAACACTTCATCCCAATAATAAAGTCTTATCCAAAAGGACAGCCTACAAAAAGGAGTAGAGGCTGGTCTTCAGTTCACAGGATGAAGAAGCAGCAGGAACAGAAGGAACCCAAGGTCACAGTGGCCTGAGCCCTTTCAGAAGAAGAGCTTCTCTCATGTCATTGATGGGTTGGTCTAATTATCATCAGGTGCAGTCAACCAGCACCCAGGAAGATAAGCAGCACAAAGGAGCCAAGTCCAGTGGGAGCTAAACTGAAACCCTTCAAATCTTCAGCTGCTGGTACTTTGTACAAGAGCAGGGGTGACAATCTCAACCAGCCACTGAAGCCAGTGGAGAGCTAGGATGCATCCAATACTGCAACTGAAGGTCAGGCACACTCAAGTGCTATACTCCAACAACAGAGAGGGGAGGGGGGGGGAAGCCACCCTCCCCCCCTTACATTTTCAATGGACAACTGAGAAACAAAGCCTGAGCCCCTCACCATTGTGGATTATATAGAAAACTGTCTGCAGCACTGGTCCATCTCAAAAAGGGGATTTCAGAGTTTGAGGCTTCAGAGATGGACCATGAAAGGGATTAATGGAATGGAGAAACTGGTATGAAGAGATTTGAAAAGGGTGGGATGTTCATCTTTTAAGGAGAGCCAAGTGGGGACATGATAGAAGTTAAGAAAATAATGACCATTGTAGAGAAGGTAGACTAGGAGCTTCTATTCCCCCAGTCTCAAAACTGAACAAGGGAACACATTCAATGAAATCAGAAGGTGGCAAATTCAAAGCCAATAAAAAGGAGATACTTCTTCCCCCCCACACACACACAATGCATAATTAGACTGTGGAAATCTTTGCCACATGTTGTCACTGACTTGCAAGATTCTACAAAGACAGGACTGGACATTTACATGGTAACAAGAATATCTAGAATTATAATTAGTTTGGGGGAAGCTGTCTAAAGCCTCTTGCTTCAGGGGTTAAGCCAATCCCTAGCTATTAGGAGACTACCTAGTGTATGTGTGGGGGAGGAACATCTGCCGGATACAAGGTTCTTGCACCTTCCTCTGAAACATCTAGTTCTGACCACTATTGGAGACAGGATACTGTTCTGGATCCAGTATGGCAATTCCTAGCATTTAGCACAGACCATTATATAGTCTTAAGAGTAATATGCTGCAACATGCAGCATTATGCAGTTAATCTATTACGGGCATGTATGCACTCCTATAAGACTGTTCCTTAAAGTTAATTAAAACAATTTGTAGTGGCAGTGCTCAGCCACCTTAGTCTGAACTTTATGGCTGAATCCAACTCCAGAGACCAGTAAGTATGTACATTTTTGACATCTGAGGACTGTACCTGACTGGATGTAAAGGAATGGGACTTGCTTTCTGCTTAGCAGAACTAGATCAGAAGCCAGGTTGGTCAGATACATCAGAAGACTAGAAGGACTGGGAAAACTCAGCAACACTCATCTTCCAGAAAGGGATACATGGCCACTGGTAACTACTATACCCATTAAAGCCATTAATGCTGTAGTTATAGATAGCTACACAAGGTAGCTGCTGGAGCTAGAGTATCATTAAGTTTTTAACAAACTAAAATGCAATTTAACTATTTGATTTGCAGATTCCCAGGATACCATAAAGTTGGCTTTTGACTTCAACTGTCTGTCCTTGCTGCAAGCTGCACCTTTAAAGCAACTTCCAAAGCATTGAGTAGTTGAGAGAAAGGTGGGGCCAGCCCACTACAACAGGAAGTGAACCATATCCGCCTCAGCCAGGCTCAAGAACTTCATGACTACATCTGAAAACAATCTACTTGAAGTGGATCTGAGAAAGAGGGGTGGGGGAAGGGAGAGGGATGAAGGGAAGTGAACATGCAAATCAGGCACTCTGTCACAGGATGTGACATTTTCTCTTGCTTCTGCAGTGGAACTCAGTGGGGTGTTGTCAGCATTAAGGGTCTGTGGTCCCACAATTTATAGCAACAATGAAGTACGTATGACATTTGGATGTCATTGTTCTTATTGGGGGTATACTTGGAGTGTCCTGGCCATTGAAGTAAGGGCTACAGATGTTTGCTAGAGGACTAGGTCACCTGTACTAGGTGCCTATTTATCATGGATGGCTTTCTGGACTGCCTCATTCCACTTAGGCCACACTATTTGAGTATCAACATTGGTTATTGGGTGTAGAGCGGAAGAGAATGCTCTGCCCTATCTAACAGACTGGTGGCTGAGACTACACCTGTTTCAGTTGCAAGGATATCTCCATTTTCAATTCTGAACAGTTGCACAGGATCTACTGCCAACTGTCTACAGGTGAGGGGGCTTCTTATATCCAGTCTGTAGTGTTTTACAATACTCCTCTCCAGCCTCTGCACATGACTGGCCATCTTACAGATTTTAGTGCAATTCCAATCCTACCCTTAGTATTTCTAGGCTGTCCTAGGGAAAACAAAAATTCCTTATTTAACCTTTTAAAATGTTTTTTCCTAATTAAGACCCTATTGTATTATATAGTAAAAGCCCACAATAAGTGTATGGCAATCATTGAAAACACCCTGAAAAGATCCTTTGCCAAGTTAGTCCAGTCTCCAATCCCCTACAGTAATACTTTGCATTATGAGAGGACAAGGTGCTCCTCTGAGTCAGAGCTCACCAACAGTGCTTCAGCAGATTTTAAACTGCAGAATTCATACTGTAGTGGCTGATATTGTATGCCCCTTACATCTCCTTATCTTATGTTTGTCATAATGACTGGTTTGCAGTTAAACTGCTAGTCAAAGAGGCTCCTTGGAAGTTTTCATTCTCCACATGAGGCACCCCTATGGCCCCCTTTCCAACACTCCAAGGGCCTCAGACAGAAATACTGATTACTTTGGAAAGGGAAGAGTGTCTATTCCCTTTTTAATATTCTTGGATGCTTTTATTTCTTCACAGCAATTTTTATATCCTTATGACATTTGTAACAATTGTCATTTGGGATCAAGTCTGTTCCACACTGTCATTTTGCCTCAGCTACACCTCCCTCACCTTGGCAGCTAACAAATGTTTACAAAGCAGATCACCCAGTCATTAGGTACCCTGAGAATGATTACTTGTATCAGGACCCCCAAAAACAGTGACTATCCTTCCACTAGCTGAAGTCTTTGTTAGAACAACCTGGGATAGTCTCCCAAGTTTTCACTAGTGTGACCAAAAGTTAAAGGCAAAACATTTATGTTCCAGCAGCGCTGCTAACTTCCCAACCCAGGGTCTTTATCCATGAAAGTTATTCACACCACATTGAGGGAACTGAGCATTTAATCCCATTTCCATCAGCTCTTTACCCCCCACCTACCAAATCCTGTAAAGAGGTTTACTTTATCTTTAGGGTGTACACTCCACCCTCATACAGATGAAAAGCAAAATACCTCTCTGCAGACACTGCCATCTTGAGAGGCAAATTGCCATAGAGAGGCCAGTTAGGGAATGACCTATCAGCCCAGCTTGGGAGTGGTAGTGCTGCGGTTTCTTAAAACAATTAAGAAGAAGCCAATGGAAGATGCAAGTCTTGAGTTGTAGGCACGCCGCACCTATGACAATCAGACCCCTAAAATCTTGATTAAGCTCAGTTTTGTGTTGTTGGGTAAGTCTTTCCTGCCACTGTTAAAGCAAATTGGCATCTTACCTACTCCATTATATGTATATAATCAAAGTTTCTGGATTTTTGCAGTAGGCTCCAACATGTGAAGAATATCTAAAAGCAAAGTTTCTTAATGAAACAAGAATGCCCTACACTAGAGATAGTTACCCATGCCACAGTCTGGCTAAGGCTTCAGGCATATCCACCATCCCAGTCCAAGGAGGAGTCAAGAATGCTTGGAGCTCTGTTAAAGACCTTTTTAAAACCGGGGCGGGGGGAGGAGAAGGAAGCTTCTTTCATTCATCCCACCCAATTAAAGACCGGTTTCTTTGTTTCCTCACACTCGTGTTTCAGTAACACTTTTTTTCCATTGGTACGGATATAAAAGTGTCAAAGCTATGGTAGTGTGGCTTTATGACAACACAAGCACTAACAGGGAACACCATAAAAAGAGGTTCTACCTCAACATTAATTAGCTCTCAGCAAATGAAAGGGGAGTTTTAGAGATTTACAACTCTGGGGATATTACCTATTTATAATAGAATAGTAAAATCCCTAGTAACTATGTTCCTTTCAGGAATGAGGAAGGAATTTAGATTGTTGCGTCAGGGTTAAAGCATGGTCATTTGGTTTTAGCCACCATCAGGGGGACTTGCCCCTTTCAACAGGCTACATGCAAAATTCATCAGTTGAGGGTAACTGAATTTATTGCATTTAGTTTGTCTGGCTATTCCAATTCTGCGAGTTAAATAGCAAAAATTCCTTCCTAACCAACCAAGTGATACAGGATTAACAGTCATCATCTTGCAGTCATAAGCTGTGTTTTAACACAGTGGCCACCGGCTAGTCAGCCAGGAAGGACACAAGCAGTTCCCCACCCTCTTAAATGAAGAGGTGGGAATTTAAAAAAAAGGAAAAAAAAAAAAAAAAAAAAAAAAAAAAAGAACTGCAGAACTAAGAACACTAAACCAGAAAGAAAATATTATGGGTGGATCCCTCAGAGTAATAGTCAAGTCCAGATATTTATGGAGGCACTTAATTTTTAATTTGTTAGTCTCTAAGGTGCCACAAGTACTCCTGTTCTTTTTACTTATTGCAAATGTTATTCACAGCCTTGGGTAATAAGTCAATTCCTCTATTTTTGCCATTTCCGCTCTCATAAATAGAATCTTCATGCACACTCCCTTTGCTTTCCTGTGATAAAGCTGCTGTCTGAAGTTCCTGTGCCAATAGGGTTTGAAAATAAGCCCTTAAAAGAATTGCTTTTCAGAACATGGACAGAGCAGCTACTTGGGTGACTTGCAGAGACCAACAAGCTTTGTGTCCCTTCTGGATTTTTTGACTGACAAACAGATTCTTGAAAGAGGACATTACATCTCCCTTCACCACCTGTTCAACATCAGGCTCAGGAGAGCCAAATCCAGCTTGAGGTAGTTGCCATCATTTGTAACAAGACAACTGTCTGAAAACAGACCAGATCTAGGGTTGTGTGACATATGTATGCTGGGAACAGGCACAAGTCTGTGTGCTTAGTATGGCCTTTGGACTTTTTAAAAAGTAAGAGCTGAAGTTTCAGGGCACAAGATTAGGGCCAGGGACATTGCCTATGTGAAATCACATACAAGGCTTCCTGCCTCTTAGGCAAGGGCCAGTCAGGAAAGGACCTGGGAATGGGAAGGGGCTCTTTGCGCCTGTCAGATGGAAGCTTTGACAGGGCACAGGAGCTACCTATGAAATCCTGGAAGAAGGGCTGACGCCCTGGACCAGCAGTTACACAGGACCCTGAGGGGCAGCACAAGTGTTTTGGGTTGCATCATGTGGTTTTGAATCTTTGTTTCTAAGGCAATCAGGAGCCCTGAGGAAAAAACAAACAAACCTGAACTGTGCCATTTGGGGCATGATTTTACCTTCTCAGATGGGGGAGTGAAAAGGAGCTTGGCACACCAGTTTATAGTACTTGCTGATTGGGACAGATGCACAATAGTTGTCTCTGCTGACACGATCCAAGCTAGACACAGCCGCTTCAAGGAGATTTATATCTTGGGATCACTACATGCTTAAGTGGATGTGCTTTAGTAAGAGCTAGGATCAAGCGCCATTTTTTGTCTTCCCTGCATTAAGTAAACACTAGGCAAGTCTCTTCAGATGGCCTGAAGCAGCCACTAACTAAATATTTTTCAATGTTATTTTTCTATTTAAGAAGTCTCTTCAACATTTCCCTGCCCCTAATTAGGGGCATTCCATTTGCTTTGTTAATCTGGTGTATCATACACTCTTTCTAGATCTAAAATGGCATAAATTTCAAACAAGCTTTCTAGATCACTAGAGACTCCCAAATTTCAATCTGGATTCAGTGATGAACTAAGATTTTAGGATCCTAGTCTACTGCTCAGTGGGCCTCTGCCCAAATCGCAACAGTAAACTATGAGCAGCTCATAAGCATGTGTTTTGATCTTGCCTATCAAGATCAAGGCAGGCTTGTAAGGTTTTGAAGACTGAAGTGCATTGGATGTGTGGAGACAAGAGTCCCACAGCACCCAACAATACTATGCTTTATTGTACTGGATGGCTAATTCCAGCTTCATAAGCTATTAAAAAAAAAACAAAAACAAAAAAAACAAAAAAAAAACAAAAATTTTTGAGGAAGAAATTTAGGAAAAAATAACTTCTCTAGTTGCAAAATTCCAAAACTGCTTTTTATGAGAGAAAAATAGATATGTGCATAAAATGTACACTGTTTGAGGGTGGAGGGGGAGCACACCATCCCTTCCTATATAATTCTACAGTGTTTGTGTAAACCTTTTACAACAGGGGTCGGCAACCTTTCAGAAGTGGTGTGTCGAGTCTTCATTTATTCACTCTAATTTAAGGGTTCGCGTGCCGGTAATACATTTAAACATTTTTAGAAGGTCTTTCTGTAAGTCTATAATATATAACTAGACTATTGTTGTATGTCAAGTAAATAAGATTTTTAAAATGTTTAAGTAGCTTTATTTAAAATTAAATTAAAATGCAGAGCCCCCCGGACCAGTGGCCAGGACCCGGGCAGTGTGAGTGCCGCTGAAAATCAGCTCGTGTGCCGCCTTCGGCATGCGTGCCATAGGTTGCCTTCCCCTGTTTTACAAAGTTGTCACCTAGTTAAATCTCTTGGTCAACAAACAGAGGTGGTCACTTCTGGCATGTCAGTTGTATTTTATGATCTTCGTAGGTCAACGTAACAGTTGAAGATAGTTGCCAGTACCAGACATCTATATCAATGCCTTGGTGGGGCACACCAAGTACTTGTGCAGTTTCTCAATATGCACGAGAACTGTCCAATAGCCAGATTTCTAGGAACTATGAACACAGATGTACTCACTGTGGGAGTATGCCTCAGACTGGACAGGCACATCTCCAGATTTGTCTGCAGTGAGACCTAGAGTAAAGCTGTTGATCATTAAGTAGATTCAGAGAATCCCAGAATCTACTTCATCTCCAGAGAGAGAAAGTTAAATCTTCTAACTTTGTTTCTTTTAGGGTCTCATTCAGGAGGAGTGATTCATCAGTCCATTCAAGATGTGGCTCCATACAAGGCAGGATTTTACTGAAGCGCCAGGAAGCATGGTGGTTGTTTTTGTTAAGTTTCCCCACCTTAATTTGCCTCCCACCCCACCCAGAACTGTCCCTAGCTATTCTGGGGCCCTATGCAGACCCTCCCCCCCACGAGGGGGGGCCAGGGCTGGCCCCAGGCCTCTGTGGCGGGGGGGAGCGGGGCTGGCTTGGGGGATGGGAGGGGGGAGGGAACCACCCCCCAGCACTCACCAGTGGCGTGGCTGGGGCCGGGCCACTGCCCTTCCCACCGCTGGTGAGTGCAGGCCCAGTCCTGCTGCACTCCTCAGGGGAGTGGGGGTGGGGCAGGGGCGGAGGCCACGGGGAAGAGGCGGAGCAGGGGTTGGAGCAGCACACAGCTGTGCAGGGCACCAGGAAATGTGGTGCCCCAAATTTCCTGGTGCCCTACACAGCTGTGAACTTTGCATATGGGTAAGGATGGTCCTGACCCCACCCATTAACTTCAATTTGTATAATCCCACCAGAGTTATTTATGGTTTATTAAAACTGATTTGCAACACCAAACCTTACTTTTATATGTTAGTGCCTGCCTACATATTAGGAAGATTTTCAAGTGTTTGCACTGTTGTAACTACATTGAGATAGTCACACTGGTGCAAGCCTCCAATGTAGACAACTGAAGCAGTGCAAGAATGAGACTTGACTGGTAGAGTACTCTAGTAAATTACCAAAGCAAGCTGCATTGGTACAACACAACACCCACCACACACCCACTGGTGTAACTACATCAAAATAATACATATGCTCCTAGTTACTTTCCAAAGTAAAGCTTTCCAGAGGGATTCTGGTTTCATATAAGAAAAACTGCTTAACCTAGACCATACTTCCCTAGACCATTGAAGATTGAGCCATATTCAGACCTCAGAGGTATTCATATGCCCCTTGAAACATACAAGGCCCAGTTTTCAGAAGATAGCAAGATTTGGGCATTTTAATTAGCATCTGGATGCTCAGATCACTTAGATGGGCTTTTTTCCAAACCCCCCCCCACACACACACACACACACACACACACACTAACATTTCTATAGAAGTTCTCAGAAGATACAAGTAGGCTAGAATTGAAGATAATTATGATGGAGAAGAGTTTTGAACACTCAAAGCTACTTTTCCCCCTTCAGGTCTGACTTGTCACTGTAGGCAAGAGACCCTCTGAGTTCCCTTCTGGAAGCATACAAATCACACTACCATCCACTTCCCAAATGTCTTTCTACAGGCAACATGAACTACTTAGTGCCTTGAAGTACACACAATGGGGAATTCAAAGCAATAGTTCAAGTTTGTAATCCACAGGTCCACATGCTTAGTAATATTTCAGAGGTTCTTCAGACCCACCCAAGAGCATTAGTGGACATCGTTACCCCATGTTGGAAGAAGATTAGTCACCCAATGCCATCCTAGAGGAGGCAATGATCAGTGTGTCTGGGTGAAGAGGTGCCAAGAACTACAGGGAAGTGTTGGAGGCACCTTTTAAAGAGCAGGTAGATCCTCCCCACCACCCTCCCCCCCCACCTTTTAAAATGGAGTTATAAAATTTGACTAGTTAAAGAGGAGCTCATGGCACTTTTAAGAACTGTGGTGACTTCAACATTGCCCACCACACACACCCCTACCTTTTAATGATATCTTTGCAATAACAACAAAAAGTTACAGCACAATAACCAGAAGTTTGATGGTCACTATAAAAGTCCATTCGGGTAGTTAAAAGGAAGTCTCACTCCCAAAGATGAGGGCTGAGACTGTGTTCCAAGACCCCTCCATGGGTGGGGGAGGGGAGAGAAGAGGGAAAAGCTCTTTTCACAGCCACCTATAACTTCTTAAAGTCAGTTGGGATGGGGCCCTGAAGGGAAATCCAAAACCAAAGGTAGTAGACCAGTGGTCCCCAACCTTTTTCGCCTGGCGGGCGCCAAAAAACCCAGAAAAAAACCCTGAGGGCTACGCGGGCGCACTTAGACCCTCCGGCGGGCGCAATGGCACCGCGTTGGGGACTCCTGTAGTAGACAGACAATAAGAGGTGGGGGAAAGCACCTGCTGCATGAGTCATTGTGAAGTCTCATGTTCATTCATTGTATTTGAACAAACAAGGCAACTTTTAAAGGAACATAGATTAAATTGAATCAGTTTAGACAGAACTCACAACGAGCACATGCTACAGTATCACACAGGCACTCTCCCATCTTAAAAACAAAGTAACAGTTTCCACAGTCAGAAGGTCTGCATCACTTCCAAAACAGTACTGACCTGTACTTCTCCAATCAAGAGCAATGCTGATCACTGCTTTAGCATTATGTAAAGATTCCACAAAGTTTTTGCTATTAAAATGCCTTTCAGCCACCTAGGAAAGCAGGTATGCTGGGTCTAGATTAACCCTCCAGACCAGGATTTCTACACACCTAGAAGTAAAGGGCTCCTTTTCAATGGAAAGCATGGGGCTTTAACCATGCAATTGCACTAAAAGTCACTGCTAAAGCCCTGTACTACTCTGGAAATGTAATCCTAAAGAGAAGTGGAAACATGTACAGATTTATCAGCTCAGTGTTTCAAAGCCCACAGTGAGCAGAGCTAGTGATTTAAAAAAAAAAAAAAAAAAAAAAAAAACCCCACACACAAAAACACACCTTTATTTGAACTTGAGCTCAACTCACAGGTTAAAGTAAGTCTAGCAAGCCTCATCTTTGGGTACATCTACACTACCTGCCAGATCGGCAGGTAGTGATCGATCGGGGGAAATCGATTTATCGCGTCTATACTAGACGCGATAAAAATCGATTCCCGATCGCTCTGCCGTCGGCTCCAGAACTCCACCGCAGCGAGAGGTGGAAGCGGAGTCGATGGGGGAGCGGCAGCGGTCGACTCGCCGCAGTCCTCACGGCCAGGTAAATCGACCTAAGATATGCAGACTTCAGCTATGCTAGGTGTGTAGCTGAAGGTGCGTATCTTAGGGCGACCTCCCTGCCCCAGTGTAGACCTAGCCTTTGTCCCCAATCGTCACAAAGGCTGGAGTAACAAGGGCTGTGGGAGTTCAAGACTGAGCCCTGGCCTACCCCTAAAATTTAGATCCGCCTAGCTACACTGCTGGGGGAGGAGAGGGCCCATGGGTTCTGAAAAATTCACACACACACACACACACCCACACACACCCACACACACCCACACACACCCACACACCATAGTTAATCCACAGCCTAGTACTGGCTAGTCAACAGAAGAAGCCATCTGTCAACCTAGCTACTGCCACTTAGGTGGCTGGATTACAGTGACAGAAAAAAAATCCCTTCCATGAATGTAGGAAGCATCTACTCCATGGCACAATAGTTCCAGCACTGCAGCTGTGTTTGGAGTGCAGACATGTCCTAAGAAAAATTAATTGGATAGCAGAGGCAGCCTGCTCAGTATCTGGCTATTTCCAATGAAAGTTAAACCCTTAATTCATACCAACAAAAACAGTTTTTTGTTTTTTTTTGTATAACTTAAATGAATCAGACCTCACCATGCTAGACTAGAGGCAACCAGTGCTAGTCCTTTTTCTCTTTTATTGTTAAATGTCCTAAAGGACTTCTATTGTTAAAAAAGTTACTCTATCCCTAAGCCATGGATGATTTTCAAGTTCAACAGGGCCAAATCAAAAACCATTCCAATTCAAACACTGAAGAGACATCTTCAAGGCAATTCTCTGCTAAATGTTGACTCTCTCCAACCATTCTGGTACTAGACCTGTTTGAAGAGGCTGCTTATAGCAATGCTAGCCCAGCTTTCCTCTTGTCTCCCACAGTATCAAGCTAAGCACATTTCATCCAACAGTTGATATTCAGCAAGTTGCAAGTAACGGAAAGAGGGCGTTTGGAGAGAAATGCTTAGGCACTCTGAAGTATATTTCACTACAGTTTGTGAACACTACAGCAGTAGCATTAAGTCTAAACCAGGGGTCTCAAATTCAAATGACCACGAGGGCCACATGAGGACTAGTACATTGGCCCGAGGGCCGCATTTACTGACACCTACCCCCGGCGCCCTCGGCCCTGCCCCCACTCCACCCCTTCCATGAGGCCCCGCCTCTTCCCACCCCTTCCCTGCCCCCATTCCAACCCCTTCCCCGAAATCCCCACCCCAACTCTGCCCCCTCCCTGCCCCCAGGGGGCACAGGAGGGGTGTGATGGGGGCTCAGGGCAGGGAGTTGGGGTGAGGGGTGCGGGAGGGGGCTCAGGGTGCGGGAGGGGGCAGCAGGGGGTTCAGGGCAGGGGGGGTCGGGGTGCAGGAGGGCCGGGGGCGGCTCTGGCCCGACCCACACCGGGGGCAGGGCAGGCTCCCTGCCTGCCTGCCCTGTCCCCGCGCCGGGAAGCGGCTGGAACCTGGGGAAGGAGGGGCGCAGGGGTGTGTGTAGCTGTTGCTTCAAGAACCGCCCCCAGCAGCTCTCATTGGCCACAGTTCCCCATTCCTGGCCAATGGGAACTGTTGGGGGCGGTGCCTGAAGCAACAGCCACACACACCCCTGCGCCCCTCCTTGCCCAGGTTCCAGCCGCTTCCCGGCGCGGGGGGCAGGGCAGGCAGGGAGGGAGCCTGCCCTGCCCCCGGTGCGGGTCAGGCCGGAGCCGCTCTAGGTAAATGTTGGGGGAGGGCAGGGGGGCCGTGAGGAGCTCGCGGGCCGCAGAAAATAACCCTGCGGGCCCTAGTATCAGTTTAGGGGTATTGGAAGAAGGGGTTGCACATGTGCACAGCACCAAGTTTACTTTAAAGGTCTCTGGCACAAGCTTCCTGTTTGGCAGAGTATGGCCACTCAAGTATTTGAAGACCACCTTTCATACTTATTTTTAAGTACAGAAGCAAAATGCAGCTCCTAAGAGAAGGAGTAAGAAACTTTCCATTTGCAAGTCAAACCTACTTGCTGAGTGGTTTTATGCTCATGACTAGTGAGGCTAGTTTCTAGATGTGCAATTAAAATGTAAGCATTCCACACTGGAATGTTTAAGAAGTCATACAGAAAACAAATGCAACTTCTTTCACAGTAGGTGCAAGGAGACCACCAACACAGAGCTGAGACCAGTAGCTACAGGTTGCCCCTGAACAAGCCGCACTGGTCCTTATTGACAGAAGTGGCTATGCTTGGTTAACACCCATACAAAGAGCAAAATATAGCACCAATTCAGAAGGCTATACACATTACATTTGGTAAAGCCAAATTAACCGACACAGGTAGGAGAGAGCTTGAAACATTGCAAGGATTGTGTGT
Source organism: Platysternon megacephalum (assembly GCA_003942145.1). Lineage (NCBI taxonomy): Eukaryota > Metazoa > Chordata > Testudines > Platysternidae > Platysternon > Platysternon megacephalum. Next base: position 22,855,580 of record QXTE01000005.1, on the reverse strand, counting down.
CAAATTTCCCCATATTAGTGATTTAGCACTGGTCAGTTGATTGCCATATTCAAAAAAAAGTGAGTATCTCAACCATTTCCTGTGTAAAGATAGAGTTTTGGGTCTGAGTAAGGAGTGGAGTTTGTTAGGATTTCACCTCATCTTTGGTTGATTATTCTATGATTTTAGGATGAACAGCATTTGGTCATTTGTCTCGTTATATTTTTATGTTCTGCCAGAGGCACTTGTAGCTCAGGACAGGCACTTTAGCACACATGTTACAGAGCTAAAGAAAAGAGGAACTTTTCCCTAAGAGGTTATGAAAGATCCTAATCCAATCCTCTGTTTGGACATGGGGATATGCAAATTGATGCACCATTTCTGATGGGACTTGCTTGAGGATGTACTTGAGATAACCTTTGGCACTTCAAGTGTTATTAGTGCCAAGCCATAAGAGACAGTAAGGTACACAGCATTACAATCCTTCCCTCATTCAGTATTAATATTTCTACCGTTACGGCAGATAAGTAACAGTGTACTACTGTAGACACTCACACCACAGCAACTGGTACTACACCAAGTGATAACCCAGATAGATACCATGAAGACTCACAGACACACCAATTCAAGAATTATTGATTGAAATATGGAACTTCCAGTTTTCTATGTTCTTGAGCAGCTCACTTAAAAGTTAAAGCAATGCGCTTTTAAAGAGGTTTTAGAAGATGAAAATACAATGCGCTGTCAGTTTTGGCAGGCATATGGGCCAAATGACAGCATGCTTCAGCTTTTAAAAAAAAAAAAAAAAAAAAAATAGATACTTGTTTGTAAGTTTCCATACTTCTCAGAAAATAAGTTAAGGTTTTTCATGTTACTGATACCATCATAACTCTGATAAAAAGAGCATGTTACCCCCTGCTCATCAAGAGTTTGCCTGATGGCATTAGGTTCATCTTGCTGCTGTTAGAGTACTGAACTGTGGTCTTAACAGGTAACAATATTTACAGTTTACAATCAGCCTCCACGAGCAAGTCTGCACAACCCTCAAATCTTTAACATCTGAGACATTCATATTTGCAGGACTGCAGTATAATTCCTACCATTTTCCAGTTTTAATGGGATGCCAGTCCTTTGAAAACATCTCAAAGGCCAATACTTTAATCTAAAACAAGCAAAGCTGATCAAGTTATAATCAAATGAATATTCATCCCTTTCTGTTCATACACTGAGCCAGATTACCAGGAATGTAATTTGTAAGTATTCACTGAATAGTTTACATAAAAAAGTTTCACCCTGTTTGCAAACTATTACTGTAATTATTGATTTGTTGTATATGAGTGGTCACTTAACTGATACAATAAAAGCTTCTGCTCCCTGACTGGATGACAATTACCCTACAAACAGATCCATTTCACTGCTTTTGGTGAATATATTACGGAATTACTTTCGGCATTATTTTACCAGCCCTGTGAAGCTCATCAGGTGGGTCATGTGTCCTTCAGGAGAAAACAAAACTATTGGATTAAGCTATGTTCCAATTACAGGAACCAAAATCTAATTGCACATCATATCTTCAGAAGCCATAAGACCTGTAATGTGCAGAAATCTAATCATTCCCTCTCACCTCACCCAAACCATTTTGGAAACAGGTTACATAATACTGCCCTCCTCCCCCAAACTTGCTGTTCCCTTAGTGCAGGGGTGCCCAAATCTATGGCCCACCAGAGCATATCATAAGACCCAGAGCCTGCATCAACACAATATACTAATGGCAGATTCATTAGCCTTTTGTTATCATGTTTACATCATTTTAGTTTACACGAGTGTAAACAAACACTACATATAAACAACCTAATACATATGAAACAAGCTGAACTGAATATAAATCAATACAGGTGACTTTAAAAACTTAGATTCCACGTATTTTAATGTTTGGCCCACATAAGGTTNGATCTGTTGACAACAGTTGCAGTGTAGACAAGCCCTTAGTGGAAATCCATTCACATGTGCTGTAGTCAAATATGGCTCTTTGAAAGGGAAACACCAGATTTAATGCCTTGTTTTCAAATCCTTACAAGTGCTACAGCAGACACTTTATAAACTGTAGCAAGTGTGAAGTGAGTCCTTAAACTGCTGGCTAGTAAACAGTGAGCTTAATGCAGTTTTTCTTTAAGTGAACACCTGTCTGCACAGCCAGTAATCCTTACTGTCTTTCAGTAGGTAACTTACTGTTGCCACCCAAACAGTTTTAGGAATCCAAACTCTGCAGAATTCATCTCAGTATAAAGTCAGTCCAGACTGCTTTTTTAATCTATTTTCTTGATAAACCTGGACTAAGCCTCTTTGGAGTACTGCAACATGGAGGGAATTAAGAACTAGTATATAGAAGTGTTAGAATAGAAGAGTCACCAAAACTGTTTTTTTTAATCCATCAGAAACTTTAAAAATATGCAAAATAGTAAAAGGTCTGTGCTAGTTTATCCTACTTGGCTATCTTGCACTATCTTCACCCTCCACAACGGAGTGTAGTTAGCATGTAGAAAAGACTATTATATACCAAGGAACAATTCCTTTCTTAATACAGTTTTTTTCCCCCCCTAACACTCCAACGATTATATTATGGGACACAGTTGAGAATTTTTTCCTACACTGTTACTTGTTTCCCCCTTCCCCCCCAAATAGCTGGGGATTTCAATAAAGTTGAACATTCCATTAACCTGATCTTGATTACTGAAATATATCTGGTACCTTATCAATTGGTATAATACCCATTTTGTTAAATGTATTCTTTAAAGTAATCTTTGAAGGATTTATTTTGTAGTTAAACTGTTCATTCAGTAACCATATTTTTCATGTCAAAATTATTTAGGCATTTTAAATGTCCCATCATTGTATTATCATGAACCCCCTGATAAAATTAAAACTTTGATAGTAAATTTTATCTCTACAAAGTACTGTATTCCCCCATCTATCCTTTGGGCACTCAATCTGGACAGTGGCTTAAGTTTTGTTTTCATGAGACGTGTTCACCAGCAGCTCTATCTCAGCAAGAAGAGCTTAATGAGGGCTGTGCTAACTGGTTTATCAGATACAGTTTATCTATTTCCTTCAGAGACCACAGTCATAAAACCCATCTGTATATTGCACACAGGTTGAACAGTAAAAGAGTGCTTGCATTACAGGACATAGTAGTTTAAATTAAGAGCTCATGGATCTGCACTTTTCCTGAACCTCTTAAGTAGCCAAAGCATCCTGAATACTGATTAAGTTTAAAGGAAAACTGCATTTATTTAGATCATTTTAAAAGGCCAGATTCTGGAATTGCTCCAATTGCCATTCCAAGTATCTTTTTTTTAATCTAAATTCTTGTCAGTGTTGCTACCTATTTAGTAGTATAATTATACTGCTATATTTCTGCTGGTCTACATGGGAAATTGACAAGCCCTAGAACAGACAATAAAATTAAGGGGCCAAATTCATTCTTAGTGTAAACAAAGGTTACATCAGGGATGAGTTTGGCACAGCTTTTGATGCATTATTATATTATGCCACATGAAACCATAAAGTTTTAAATAAACTACTACATCACTGAGGAGACTACTCACTGCTAGATTTTTCCTATATTGAATAATTTCCTCAAGTTAATGAGACCTTCCTAGCCAGAGGAAAGAGGCCAGTGATTCATAGTGGTAAAGCAAGAGGGAGGACAAGAGAGGTTGGGTTAGTGATTTTCAGAGTCAGACATGTCTCATAGCATCAGGGAATAATCTAGTTTGTTTTTGGAGCAGAGTTAAGAGCTTTCATTAAAGTATGCATGGGATCTCAAGGAGATTCTGAATTGTTGCTTACTAAGGGGCTGCAACAGTCAAGGGGTCTGGGTTATTTACCAAATTTATAGTCCAGTCTGTATTTTGTGGGATTCACATGATACCACATTGCTGAAGTTAAACCCAGGTCTCTTACCACATTGTACCTCTGTTCCAGCAATGCCAGTTTTGATGCCTTGTTTCTCCTCTTCCACCCTCCCCAACAGTCTTCATGCTTTCTTTCCCACAACTCCCTTCACTGATCTGCACAGCAACTAACCTCGCCATTCAAATACCTCCTCTTAAGCTACTAATGGCTAGTGCAGGGGTGGGGAAACTTTTTGGTCTGAGGGCCACATCTGGGTATAGAAATTGTATGGCAGGCCATGAATGCTCATGAAATGGGGGGTTGGGTGTGGGCTCTGGGGTGTTGCCAGAAATGAGGACTTCAGGGTGCAGGAGGGGGCTCTGGGCTGGGGTAGGGGGTTGGGATGCAGGAGGGTGCTCTGTTACCGGACTGAGGGGTTCAGAGGGATCAGGGCTGGGGCAGGGGTGCAGGCTCTGGGCAGTGCTTACCTCAAGCAGCAGCATGTCTCCACCTCCGGCTCTATGCAGAGGTGTGGCCAGGTGGCTCTGCACGCTGCCCTGTCTGCAGGTGCTGCCCTTGCAGCTCCCATTGGCTGTGGTTCCTGGCCCCCTGGCTGCCCCTACGTGTAGGGGGTGGACGGAGGACATGCTGTTGCTTCCGAGAGCCACATGGAGTGAGGCAAGCCCCTGACCCCCCTCCCTGGCTGGAGCAACAGAGCGGGGCAAGCCCCAGACCCTGCTCCCCAACAGGAGCTCAAGGGATGAATTAAAACGTCTGGAGGGCCGGATGCAGTCCCTGGGCCATAGTTTGCCCACCCCTGGGCTAGTGGAAGAAGTAGCTGGATACTGACAGACACTCCCACCCCCACAGTGTACACATTCATTCTACTTTCCCCAACCTTCAGACACTTGTCCTTCTACAAAGTAAGCTCCTCAGGACAGTGACTGTTTTCTTACAGGTTTGTACGGCAACTAGCACGACTTTGGGTGCTGCTGTAATTTAAGCCTGAAGATTCCTGCAGGAGTCATCCCATTGTCCTCAAAAGATCCAGATTAGTATTTAGTCATCTTGTACCATCAAGTTTAAAAACCCAAACCAGGATGGCCATTATGACACCCAAATTTGTGGGTAATAGAGTTACCTAGGTGAAGGTAGACTAAAGTATCCTATGGCTGGGCAGTAAGACAGCAAATGTTGGATCTCCCCCACAATATGTTACAGCTACATGGGGTGGAGTGGGTTTCAAAGCTTAAGAACCTTGCTTAATTTCAGTTACCAAAATTCAGAACAGTTGCAGCTGATTCTCCTCCTCTCTGGAGCTATGGTTTTATCATCACCAAGCCTGCCAATGACCTATTTTCTACAAATATTTGGCAGTGGAGTTGGAAGATATATTAAGCATTATAGCAAAAGAGAATCAGCATTAGCTATTGCAGTCAGACGGATGGGTTTATACACCCAGACCATTCAGCAATGCCACAGTTGAAGTCAGTTTTCAATAAGGTTTAAGCCACGGAAGTACTTTTGTGAAACCATTCACAATAAAAAAAACCCACAAGCATTAGACTTAAATTTCAGGCTGCTTTAGAAGCATAAGATCACTGTAAAAAATACAAGCCACTAATATGGCATTTAGCGAATCTAGTCCACAGGTCTTCTGCTGTTCTAACACATCCCTTAGAAAAAGCAAACCACTAAATTGAATTATTTCTGGGTGGGGTTTTTTTTTGGGGGGGGGTGCACGCTAACACTGTTACAGAGGCCCCCTAAAGAGTTTGGTGCACCACATTAAAAGCAAGCATGTGAATGAGATTCTTCTCTCCCCCGCCCCCCCTCCCCCCAGAAGTGAGAGCCTGAGGTAACATACAGGGTATGTCTACACAGCAACTAGACATTCGTGGCTGGCCCATGCCAGTCAATTCTGGCTGTGGGGCTGTTCCACTGCTGTGTATACTTCTGGGCTCAGGCTGGAGCCCAGGCTCTAGGACCCTGGAAGGCAGGAGAGTCCCAGAGCTTGGGCTCCAGCCCACACCCAGAAGTCTACATAGCAATGAAACAGCCCCACAGCCCAAACCCAAGTCAACTGGCACAGGCCAGCCATGAATGTCTAGTTGCTGTGTAGACATTCTCACAACTCTGTGGGTATCTTGGAGCCCTTCTCCAAGCAGGCCTCATTGCAACCTTCAGGGTTATGATTAATCTCAAACAGCAACTTTATTGTACAAAAATCAGGGAGGCCCTTTGGCTGCACAGAGGAAGAAAAAGAAAGTCAGCCAAATAAGGCCGTTTGAGTGGTACCAAGCCAGGAAAGGGTCCAGGAGATGACGTGATTCAGAGGAAGCCTTTAGTCATCAGTTTCCTTCAGAAGCTGGAGTGGAGCCAGAAGGCACCTCTCAGACATCAAATCTCACAGTGAAGAATATCAGTCAGTTGAGAGCAGAGATGCTCAGATCCCAGCAGCTCATGATGAAAAAGCAGCTTTAAAAATAAGTCACAACAGGCTAATATGGAGTCCCTCCTTCACCTTACAAAGTTTGGGCTAACTAGCTGTACTTCCTGCTAGTTGCACAGGGCTAAGTGAGCTATGCAGAGCTGCGCAGCAAGATTTTGCTTCACACCAAACATTATACATGAGACATCTGAAACAGAGAGCTTCCTCTTGAGGCAGCTGTGCCATTTCCTGTCAAAAAGGAGTCCATATTAAGGCATCTTAAGCAGGGATATTTCATTTTTTTAAACAGAGACTATTCTTTACCTTCAGAGGGGATTAATCAGACACATATGAAGAGGCAGCGGAGTCAGCATGACAGAGAAAGCACTTCAACCCCTGCTGCTCCAAGGAAGGAATTGCCTGCAATTCAATTGGAAAAAAATACTCTGGTGTTTGAGAGAGGTGCTGGATTAGCAATCCTGGGGAATTAAGTGTTCTGTTTCTCCACAGAATTATGGTATGAATAGCAGCTGTGAAAGCACAGCCATACTGCCTTTTTAAGTATGCTTCAACACTGATCTAGCCATTATGTTCTTAGAGAACCTAGAATAGTCTGTGGTAGCCAAGGTCCAGAAGTAAGGGGGGGGGGAAATTCTGCTTTTGCACGGAGGGTCGCCGCATGACATGGCCAGCCAGATATGCTATCCAAAAGGGTTCCCTTTTCAGAAGGGAGAGTAAGGACGAAATGCTGTAGGGAAGTTAGATGTGCAACAAAATGTAACTTTAATTGGTTTGGTCATTTTGGAGATTAGATTTGCCACAAAAAACCCAAACCAATTTATTCAGCTTCAGATTTTTGGGGATTTAGAAGGAAGCTCTTGTAGAATTCTACTTCTCCCTCCTCTCCTAATCCCCAACCCCACCCCGCCAAAGAGGGACTTTGTTTTAAAAGATGATTTTTCCAAGTCATCTGATGGTACTAGGCTATCCCACTATTAAAAGACATTGATAAGTAGCCCCCCTTTTGTTAGTCTCAACCAAGAATTTGGTTGAATGACGGAATTCCCACTACCACCACCAGACACCATTCTAAATCAATGCTGAGGCACTCAGGCAGAGGCCGAGGTTGTAAGGGAAACTTGCCCTGCCACTGGCTTGTGTGTGGAGAAAAAAAAAAAATGCACTATAACTTATTAAACAAATAAATGTTATTTTACCCATCAATTGGATTTTGTAACCCCCTGTGTATTATTTAAATGAAACAGTATTAATTAGGATTTTCTGGACTCTGGCTAGTCCATTCAGCTCACCCCACTGTGCATAGGTACAACTGCACATTATATACAAGATGCAATACAGAACCCAAATATTCCTGCAGCACCAAGAAACCATAACTGCTGTTCCAAAGGGATTAACATTTCAGAGATTGCTGATCTGCAAAATAATCAGCCCTTTTGTCATTTGACCGTTCAGCTTTCACTTCTTTTGCCCATCACAAGTATTAAAGGGCTTTTGGGTAATAAAGTTTCATTAATTGAGACATTTTAGTCAGAGTGCTTGATTTTAGCCCCATTTAAAAATTCTAAAATAAAGACAAATTTCTTAATACAGCACTATTTCCAGATAGTTCGTGTTAGTCATTTTGCTGGAAAAGATTCAATGGGACAGGAAGGGAGAAGGGAATTTTCAATAAAACAGTTATGTCTGCCACAGGAGTTTGTTACTGTACCAAAACAAAGCAATTGTATACTGGTATGGTACCATACCTGAATATGTTGTTTTAGATGTAGCCAGTCATAACCCAATACAATTTGAAGTTAAAAAAAATAAAAAATAAAGGGAAAAGTATTTGAAATTCCCAGATGCCTCAGGCAACCTAATAGGATTTCCCTGAAAAGGAAGTTCTTTGGAGGCTCTCAGTGCAACCTTTCATTTTAGGCCCTATCAGACTGCAGAGCAGAAGGACAATAGATTGCAACTTGAGTTGGCATAACAAGCTAGTAATTCAGGCAGCCATGCTAGACCAATGCTTAGACAGCACTTTTCAAAGTTAGACAAGATTCCCAAGTCATATAAGGAGCCTCAGAATGGAAACCCTTTTGTTCTATATTAGTTAAGACAGAAGACAAGATATTTGGGATGCCTTGAATGTTCCTTGGCAACACATCAGGATTTGAACCCAGGTCTCCAGAGGTGCAGAGAATTTGTCTATTATAATTCACCAGGCATTTCATATGGTTGCCTCTCACTAGACCCCCAAAGTCAAGTCTTAGAGTAAATTCTGTAACTGTATAAAATAGTCAAGTACATGTATAACACTGTATGCAGTTACTGTACCATTAAGATTTGAACAGATTGTCATAGAGCAAGAAAATTCAGTGATTCAAAAAATGTTAGAGAAACTTGGTCCGTATTGTTTGGAAAGGAGGCAGCAAGAGAAAAAGTATATCCAATATTGGAGAATAGCAAGGGAAGAAGCCACAAGGATATTTAAGAGTGACAAAGTCAAGGGCCACCAATTTTAACCAAAAAAGGAACACAGGCCATTATAAGGACCTTAAGCAGCAGTTTTGCTATACTGGATTAGTGGGAATATAGAATAGTGAACCAAAGGCCACAAAATTAATTACTCTTCAGGGAAAAAAGGCTTAAACTGACAAATTAGTAAAATGGTGAAAATGTTTTCCCCCTTTTCTTTTTTATTACAAGCTTCCATATTTCTCCAATTAGATTTTCTTTGCATGGACATTTTGGGTTAGAGGGCACTAAAGGGCTAATGCCCTAAAGACTCCATCTACCAGCCAGCAACATTTAAGTGCTGCTAACACAAAAAGCAGATGAGCACTAGCCCAGGCCTTGCTTATAAAATGATTGGGCCTGGTCTACAAGAACCACTGTTCTGTGAAAGGCCAGTTCTGGCTAATCCCATTTCCCTATGGTGTAAATGAGGTTGTAGAGTGATTAAGAACTGAGGTGTTTAAGACATAGTGATGATGAGCAACACGTTTTAAGTGGCCCAACTGTCTTTACAGAGTAAGATAGAATCACAAACATCCAAAGGTAAATGAATATTTTGTGTGGGACTGACGCTTATGTTTGTTACACTGGACCTGGTAATCCACTCAAAGTAAATCAGAGCTAGTTTATTTTTTTCCATTTACAAGTTAAGGTCAATGACAGTAAATCTAACTCCTTATGTCCCCATTTAGTAGAAACACGAGAAAAATACTAGCTCTATGAAGCAATGCTTACCCCACAGGTAAGCTAATTTTTTTATTTTTTTAAATAGCTACAAGTTATTAAATGAGGTTTTGAACCAGCTTTCACAGTGACAGCTCACTCACCTCAATTAGGTTCTGGAACAGTGTAGTGTTCAGCTCTACCAAGCATGAAATGGTTATAGTGACAGACAGAAGCACTAGCCAGTCACAGTGAGACCAGCTCCTACTCTTTGCCAATAAGCAAGGCTCCAATGCCAAAGGGGAAGAGACTTCAGTTCTTAGGATGGACTTGTGAAAGCCTTTAAACAGTCAACCATCTCCTCTAATATGTGGGAACAAAAAAAACTATATAGCCTACTCTTTCATGTAATCCTTAACTGCTTACACTGCATACATCATGCAGATCTTTCAGAACAAGGAACAATGGTGAGCCAGAAGCAACACCCGTTTAGGATAGCTCTCTAAATTCAGCTGTGAAGCCAGATGCAGTTTTCCCCAAGAGTCTGGCAGGATTAGCAGGCATTTTCACAATGGACTTTCTACATATCCTGTATAAACACCAACGTGCCAGCCACCACCCCATAACAAATCTTCTTGGGACCAGCCCTTGGGAGTCATTTCCCGCCCTTGATCACAAATGTGCTGACTGCTTGACAAAGAGAGCCCATGTACATCTCAAAGGTCACCGGTAGCACTAGTTCAAGGGTTAACAGAGTGGAGCTTTCCTTCCTATTAATAGTGCACCAAAGTTTAATGCCACTTGGCCAATTCCGAAAAGTGATGGAATGGCTGAAGGAAGAGTGATTTCTATCTAGCTCTGTTAAACTTTAGCCTGGCTGGTAGATGCTTAAAAAAAACTGCAACAGTTTTTGATGCTTAGACCAAACAGTGACCACAGCAGCACATTTTCTGAGCGTCTGGTGAAATTCTATCAATTTTTTCCTGCCCAACCAGAAGTGTTCACTGAAACATTTGCTCCAACTGGCTCCTCCATGATTTATTTTTGTGATGGGACTCATACTACAGCTATGTCTAACTACTTAGGAGGTTTCACCCATGTTTGACCTTGATTTGAAGGAAGAAAGTAGCTCATCTTTTACGCTTTGAATTTCAGCCATTTTGTTTTAAAAAAGTTTTAAGAAGGAGGACTACTAGTAGTGTGCTACTTTCACCTAGAGCAGGGATCGGCAACCTTTCAGAAGTGGTGTGCCGAGTCTTCATTTATTCACTTTAATTTAAGGTTTCGCGTGCCAGTAATACATTTTAACGTTTTTAGAAGGTCTCTTTCTACAAGTCTATAATATATAGCTAAACTATTGTTGTATGTAAAGTAAATAAGGTTTTTAAAATGTTTAAGAAGCTTCATTTAAAATTAAATTAAAATGCAGAGCCCCCCGGACCGGTGGCCAGGACCCGGGCAGTGTGAGTGCCGCTGAAAATCAGCTCAAGTGCCGCCTTCGGCACGAGTGCCATAGGTTGCCTACCCCTGACCTAGAGAAATGGTTACATAGTTTTGCCTACATTTCCTGTGAGCCACAGCTTGAAAATGTTTGAACTATAATTTGCCTGCACTGCAGGCTGAAGTGTCATTTTATTTTAGGTCTGCAGTTATAACAGACAGGCCAGGAAACAGGAGGGAAGCTGGCTACTTGCTATTGCCTCATCCCAATGAGCCCACAGTTCTGCACTTTGGTAGCGAGGTGCACATTTAAATAGCCAGCTTCGAGATCTGCTTCAGCATCTGAAGTTACAACATACAGCAGATACTACAATGAAGGGTGCTTGGATTTTCATATCTGCATCTATTTGAATTGCTCTGAAAATAGAAGCAAGCCCCTGGGCAAAGAGGGAAAAGCAACAGATTAAATACATGAACTCAGTCTAGGGCGTGTATGTGATTCTGAAATTGCAACAGGCACTTTATTACAACATGGCACATAAATCTGGATACAGCTTGTTTGCACAGTAACCATATCCATCAATAACTCCTGCAGTATGATAGAAGTACTTCAACCCAAATCACATTATCTTCAAAAGTTCAGGGTAGTTTCATTAGATATAGGTACTTGCATGTTTTTCTATGTTTAAAAAAGGGCTGTTTGTCTTTTTTTTAAATGTAGTCTGTAGACTAAGTTTTAACTGCAGGAAAATCTTCAGACCCGCAAGTTTGACCCTTCCATTTTCCAATAATGGAAAATAAGTACCCAGTTCTGAGTCCAAGCAAGAGAAATTGAAAATGGAAAAACCTCATCCTTCTTATTCATTGTTGAACTCCAACTACAAAAAGAAAGTCAAGTATGGACTTGACAATTTTCTCAAGCACTCGGTTCTCCCTAGCCAAGAAATACTTTTGAATCAAGTTAGGACAAGGCTCCCTAGCAACTCAGTCAAACAGAGACTTTAATTATGAGTTATAAAGACACCAACCCCTATGTTCTTTATGGCAAAGATGTAGCCATACTGGGAGTTATGAGACTACATCCTATATGCATTTTTAACTCCCCATACTTTGACTTTAAAGAAGTCAGTAAAATTGTATTCAAGAAATACACTCATAAGAAGATCCCTGAACTACAGAAAGGCTTCAAGTATCAGGGGTTAGCCGTGTTAGTTATAGAAAGGCTTGTAAACTTGTGTAGGCTGAATAAGGCCCTGTCAATGGTGGAGACAGATAGAAAGAAAAGTCTGATTCAAAAAGAAGAAAAAAGAATGAATGCTTGTGGGTAGTTTCAGGATGAGAATTGCACAACTGCGCAATTAGTCAGCCACCTCCACCAAGGGCAGCCAGAAGCAAGTCTCAGTGCTGATTTCCACCACACACACACCCATCACCCATTGACAGTCATCTCACAGTTAGCAGCTCATCCAATGGAAGCTGGGCCAACACAGCCCAGCTCTTCTGAAGGTTCACTCCTCCCTCATTTACAGGGTAAAAACCTCTCCCCTCCCCCCTCCCCCCGCTGTTCTGGGAAGTCTGACTGGTATAAGAAGAACTCGGAGGGGGGTGGGGTGGATGGGGGTACAGTATTTACTCCACCTCCAGTTAACACTTTTTGGAGGGCAGGGGTTAGTTTGCAAATGAACCCACCCGGCAGGAACCGCACATGCTCCACCATGGCTGCCCACAGCCCTACCCACGTTTTAGCTCGTGTCCACGCCTCGGAGGAGCCCCTCCCGCCTATGAATGCGATCATTCACGGGAGACTCAGAAGCTCGGCCCGGCCCGGCCGCCTGTTCCGCCAAGTAGCTAGCCAGAGAGGGCGCCCCTTAATCGATCCCGGGGCAGGGCAGCAGCCACGGGTACAAGACTTCGGCCAGCTGACTCCCCCTCCCCCCGAGCCACCCCACCCCGAGCTGCGGTGGCAGACAGTGCATCGGGCCCAGGGACCCCCCGAAGTTCAACTGAAGAGGGAGTGTTGCTGGTTTTAAAAGAAGGACACCCCACCCCACCCCCCGGCTCCGCACATCAGATACCGGCCAGCGGTGGTGAAATCCCCGCCGCGAGAAGGGAAACGCCGAGTCAAACCCGGCCGGGGGGAGGGCAGGGCTGAGCCGAGCCGGGGCCTGCCCCCCCCCCGCCGGAGACGGGGCTCAGTCTCCGCACCCCCTCCCGAGCCCCCAGCCCTCGCCCCAGGCGCCCGCCAGAGCCCCGCTGGCACGGCGGGGCGGGGCGGGGAAGGGTTGCGCAGGGAGCGGCCCGCAGGGGCAGAGCGGAGACGGCCGCTTCCGTTCGCCGCCCCCAGCAGCTGCGAGCCCCCTCCCCAGCCCGGCGGGACGAGCCCAGCGCCCGGGGGCACCCACCGTCTTAGGCATCTTCGCGGCGGGCTGGGCACGGCGCTCTCGGCTCCTCCGCTCCGGCTGCTGCGGGCTCCGCGCTTCCTGCTAACGGGACTCGTCTGCCTCTCCCGCGACGACGCAAACCCCACCCCGGAGCTGCGGCCCCGCCGCCCGCCTTTATTCTGGGCTGGAGCTGCCGAGCCCCCGCCCCTGGCTGCCTCCCCCGGCTGGCGCTGCCGGCGCCCCGCGGCCGGCCCGGACAGGCAGCCAACGCCCGCCCCCCCCAGCTCCGGGCGCATGGCCCTGGGCGGACCGGGGTCCCAGCGCCCCACAAGTCATGTGTGTGTCCCTGACCCACCCCAAACCCCTCCATGAACCGCTGTCTGATCCCCGTCTCCTCGCCCCCCAAACCCCGCCCAATTTCCCCTGCCCCAATCTCCATATGCCCCCACACCCCTGCGTGTCCCCCTGCCCCAATCCCCCTCTTCCCCCACACCCTGCCCCCAATCCACCCTAACCCATACCTCTGCATGTCCCCCTGCCCCCACACCCTGCCCCAAATCCACCCTAACCCATACCTCTGCATGTCCCCCTGCCCCAATCACCCTCTGCCCCCACACCCCTGCGTGTCCCTCTGCCCCAATCCCCATATGCCTCCACACCCTGTCTCCCTGCCCCAATCCACCTTCTGCCCCCATACCCCTGTGTGTCCCTCAGCCCCAGTCCCCATCTGCCCCCACATCCGTGTGTGTCCCTCTGCCCCTGTCCTCCCTGTTACCCCCACACCCATGTGTGTTCCCCTGCCCCAATCCCCCATCTGCCCCAACACCCTGCATGTCCCCCTGCCCACAATCCCCCTGTGCCCCACACCTCCACATGTCCCCCTGCCCCAATCCCCATCTGCCCCCCACATCCTTGCATGTCCCGCGGCCCCGGTCCTCCCTGTGTGACCCCCACACCCCTGTGTGTCCATCTGTCCCAGTTCTTCCTGTGACCCCATGTGTTCCCCATTTCTACATCTCTTCACTGTGTCCCCCTGCCCCCACATCTCCCACACACACTCCAGTGTTCCCCGGTCTCATCACATCTCCTGAGTGACCCCTTCCTTGAATCTGCATCCTCTCCTTGTAGATCCCCATCCCCCAGCTCTCCCTAAATCTCTACCCACTTCATCTCAATCCCTTCAGTGTTTCTATCCTAACACCATATCCCCTTATTGCATCCCTCCCCACACACAACCTTCCAACCTCTTCTCCCATGACAGAAGGCCTTCAGTCTGTGTTCATCCTCCCCATAAATCTCCTCAGCATACCCTCCCTAAAACCCTTTGATGTCCCATTCCCCCCACAAGTCTCCTCAATCTCTCCTTCCCTCATTAAAGCCCCACATCTCTGTTTTCCATACACATTCCCCCATCTCTCCTTCCCTACTTTCCCCAGTCTCGCCTTGCCTACACTAGAGAACTGAATCAATTCTGAATCAATTGAACTATTTTTTAAAATATTTATTTATTTAGGAAGCTTTAACAAGTTTACAAATCCTTGCTATATAAATGTGAGAAACAAAACAAACATTACAACAGTTAGCTTTTGTTTAAAGAAACATTAAGTAGGAATATAGTCATCAGATCTTTCTATTTAACAGGGTATAGTGAGCATCATTACACCACCTATAATATATTGCTTCTAATGGTTTTATTAAATTGAGTGATGTCTCTATATAAACATTTAACAGACCAGGCATAAACATTATCAAATGTTAATATTAAAAAAAAAAATTGGACAGGTGTGCTGGGGTCTTTTGCAGGTGAATATACTTTGAGTACTGAATAAAAGTTAACCAGATATCTAAGTTTATTTAACAATAACATATAGAATTAAGTGATATCAAGTATAAGGAATAAAGATAAAAAAAGGTTGCAAGCAAACAAAAACTAAAAATATACTTCTAAGGCTAAAACTTAATTTCAGCAAGGTACAACCTTTGCCTAAGCAGGTTTCTCACTAAACTCAGTTCCCAGAGACTGTAGCCCTCTCAGCTGAAGGATCCAAAATTCTGTGATTTCAAGAGCTCTGGCCCCATTAGTCCCCCAAGTGATGGATAACTCAAATGTCTTTTGCTCCCCTTTTGTCACCCTAAAGTACTGTCTCTGTTTCAAGAGCCAGGGAGGCTTCCTGCTGTTCTTCCCATCCTATGGCCTTCATATGTAAATGGGGCTTCCATTGTTTTGATTCCACACTGCTTAATTTATATTGGAGACAGATAGCTAGCTGTCTTCCCTCCTGTCTGGGAGAAAGCATGTTTCTTTCTGTGTTTGATCACAGACTTTAAAAGCATAACGTCAGTAAGTATCCATAATTCCTCAGATAGTGTTCATGCATACATTTCACAAAGACATTAATCGCCAGGGGGTCATAGGCTTCCATAGAAGACCTTACTTGATACACTTTGGTAACACAGTAATATTGTATACAATCAGTTGATTTAATTGCTTATCGCTGGAGATTCAGACTTCCTGTCTTTATAGCTGAGGCAGCCTTTGAAATGTATTCTTTGAAAAGTAAGTGCAGACCAAGGGCTTGTCCACACTGGCACTTTACAGCGCTGCAACTTTCTCGCTCAGGGGTGTGAAAAAACACCCCCCTAAGCGCAGCAAGTTGCAGCGCTGTAAAGCACCAGTGTAGAGAGTGCACCAGCGCTGGGAGTTACGCCCCTCATGGAGGTGGGTTTTTTAGAGCACTGGGAGAGCTCTCTCCCAGTGCTGCTCCGCGACCACACAAGGCACGTTAAAGTGCTGCCGCGGCAGCGCTTTAGCGTTGCCAGTGTAGACTAGCCCCAAGTTTCTGTTTCCTTGTGCAGATGTCACACTGGCTTCCCAAAGTTAATTGACCCTGCTTCAAGAAGCATGAAGATTACTCAGGGGTGCAGGCTCCATCCTCCATTGAGATTAGGTATTTATCTTTCTCCACTTGCTCTCTTGATGGCTTTTTTTTTTTACCTTGCAAGTAAATGTTCTCTTCTTTGTCTTTGTTCACACCTTGCCTAATTTACACCAGAGACATTTTCAAGCATATGGAGCCACATTCCTTTGTCAGGAATAGGCATGCCTAGGATACTATTTACCAAATACATTTAAGAACACATTTGTAGCACATATCTATAACTCTTCGTATGCACCCCCTTACATACACCATGTAATGATTTTCAGGACCAGCCTGTTACCAGTTTGTATATTATATTTTACATGATGCCTTTTAGATACAGATTGTGACAAGAGTGTGTTAGGTGTAGTGAGTATGTCAGGCCTGACAAGAGTTGCTGACACAGAGTAGTGAACCACCAATGGGTCTCTGTGTTGCTGCAGGGTAATCCCATGTACAACAAGTCTACTTAGTGTGATCTTGAGGGAGCCTGAAATAACTTTTGAGACCCATAAAACATCACACTGCAGATATTATCATGTCTGGTTACAAATGCAAATATGAAATCATTACGCACGAGTTTGCCCCATTGGTCAAGCTCCCTTTTAAGTGGAAATCCTACTAACAAATTGTATCATGTCCTAATGCAATATTCTACCTGAACAAAATTCATGAGTTTTTAAACATCCTGCAGGCTAGTTCACAAATGATCAGCACAATTGTATGAAATCCAGGAAGGCTGGAGCAGGCCAAATCTCTCATTTTGGTCATTGACATTTAAGCCACTAAAGTTTACTGAAGTTTCCCCTGTACCTGCAATTCTTTTATAGACATTTTTCGGTTTAAAAATACCTTACTGATATTTTATAGAATAACATGTTTCAAAGTATATTTTAATAATTTTAAAAATTAGAATACAGCATCAGAGGATAATGGAATCAAAATGCGGGGGGGATGTATAGGCACATGGAGGGGATGTGAACGGAGTGTAGGATAGAGAACATTTAAGCACATATAGTTGCAGGATTAAGGCAATCCTCAATCAACATTTTTTAGGTCTTTTTATTATGTTGGCATAGCTGGGGAGTTACATGGTGGGAGGAGCATTTCAGTGTAAAACTGTGTAGTGTAGACAAGGCCTTAAGCAAAAAAACACCCCCCTGAGCGCTGCAAGTTTCAGCGCTGTAAAGTGGCAGTGTAGACAGTGCACCAGCGCTGGGAGCTACTCCCCTCGTGGAGGTGGGTTTTTTACAGCATTGGGAGAGCTCTCTCCCAGCGCTGGAGCCGCGACTACACAGCCACATTAAAGCGCTGCCGCGGCACCGCTTTAATTTTGCTAGTGAAGACATGCCCTAAGTCTTAAAAGCATCAGATGTAGGGTCCCATCCTGCAACAGTCAAAGTCAATAGACTATTCATCTACGGAAGGTATTATAGAGTCAGACTTTGATTTACAACATTCTTTCATAGCTGCTGCGTGGCTGAGAAAGCTGTATCCCATTTTCAGGCACTTAAATATTAGTCCTAGATGAGATGGGATCTAGGGTTCGGATTCTCAAAGGGGCCTGTGATGGGGTTTCCAAGCCCCACACTAAGGCCGAGGCAGCTGTTTTCTTCATTTGTTGCCCCAATAAATCAATTGATTCCTAGGTCCAGTGGTTCTTCTCCCTTAATTGACTCCTGCCACATACCTGTTGCTTTCTGGTGCTAGAATAAATTAAGGTGGTGTAAATCCATATCCAGCTACAAAATGGAAAGTGGACTAGCCAAAAACTAACAGGCAACTAAGCATAGCCAATTGCTGACTAATCCCTTTTGTTTAATTTGATTCTAGGATTCTTCTGAGGGTACCAGTGAACATATTGGGAATTGACACCACATTAATAATTATACTTTGCATTTCTCTAGTGCCTCTATCTGAGGATCTCAAAGTGCTTTGCACACACTAATAATTAAATCTTCACAACTGCTGAAAGGGAAATTTATTTCCATTTAACAGCCTGTAAAATGTGTTAATGTGTTTTGCAATGTCTTGTTTCTTCACCATGTAGTATTCTGTGAAAAAGAAAAAAACCCAACATCGTTCTCATTCTATAAAAGAAATATATAAACTATAAGATATTTGATTCTCCTCTGCCTTACACCAGTGTAAAGCAAGAGTAACACTACTGAGGTCAATGGAGTTACACCAGCACAGAACTGGAATAATAGGAGAATCAGGCCCATAGCCTTCTTGAGAGCCTGTTGTATTTATTAAGCCTGAAGCCTCCAGCCTCACTCAAGCAGAATTCCCTAGGTCAGGGGTCGGCAACCTTTCAGAAGTGGTGTGCCGAGTCTTCATTTATTCACTCTAATTTAAGGTTTCGCGTGCCGGTAATACATTTGAACCTTTTTAGAAGGTCTCTTTCTATAAATCTATAATATATAACTAAACTATTGTTGTATGTAAAGTAAATAAGGTTTCAGAATGTTTAAGAAGCTTAATTTAAAATTAAATTAAAATGCAGAGCCCTCTGGACTTGTGGCCAGGACCTGGGCAGTGTGAGTGCCACTGAAAATCAGCTTGCGTGCCGCCTTCGGCACCCATGCCATAGGTTGCCTACCCCTGCCCTAGGTCTTGTCTAAGAAGACTGCACTCATTTAACTACATTGTCTTAAATTGGTACAAATTTTCTTTAGACAATGCCATAGATTCCCTAAGGGCCCATTGAAATTACCTGTACAACACAGTATGCCAGTTTCCTTCCTCTGCCACCTTTGTTGACTTGGAATTTGTTTATATACCTCATAGGCCAGGCTGAGAACAAGACTCCTCATTGGGTGGGTTCCCACTATATCTGTAGGAACTTACTGAAATAAGAAGAACGAGGAGTACTTGTGGCACCTTAGAGACTAACAAATTTATTTGAGCATAAGCTTTCGTGGGCTAAAACCCACTTCATCGGATGCATGCAGTGGAAGATACAGTAGGAAAATATATATACACAGAGAACATGAAAAAATGGGGGTTGCCATACCAACTGTAACTAATTGGGTAATTAATTAATACATGGCAGAGGGACATTGCTGGCACATGATGGCATATATCACATTGGTACATGTGCAGGTGAACGAGCCTCTGATAGTGTGTCACAAAGTTCGGCCACGATAATGTCACGGCAGACCTGGTGGCTGAACTTTGTGACTTTGTCCTCACTCACAACTATTTCACATTTGGGGACAATGTATACCTTCAAGTCAGCAGCACTGCTATGGGCCCACAGTATGCCAACATTTTTATGGCTGACTTAGAACAACGCTTCTTTGGCTCTCATCCCCTAACGCCCCTACTCTACTTACGCTACATTGATGACATCTTCATCATCTGGACCCATGGAAAAGAAGCCCTTGAGGAATTCCACCATGATTTCAACAATTTCCATCCCACCATCACCCTCAGCCTGGACCAGTCCACACAAGAGATCCACTTCCTGAACATTATAGTGCTAATAAGCGATGGTCACATAAACACCACCCTATACCGGAAACCTCCTGACCGCTATACTTACATACATGCCTCCAGCTTTCATCCAGACCACACCACACAATCCATTGTCTACAGCCAAGCTCTAAGATACAACCGCATTTGCTCCAACCCCTCAGACAGAGACAAACACCTACAAGATCTCTATCGAGCATTCTTACAACTATAATACCCACCGGCTGAAGTGAAGAAACAGATTGACAGAGCCAGAAGAGTACCCAGAAGTCACCTAGTACAGGACAGGCCCAACAAAGAAAGTAACAGAACACCACTAGCCGTCACCTACAGCCCCCAACTAAAACCTCTCCAGCACATCATCAAGGATCTACAACCTATCCTGAAGGATGATCCCTCACTCTCACAGATCTTGGAAGACAGGCCAGTCCTCGCTTACAGACAGCCCCCAACCTGAAGCAAATACTCACCAGCAACCACACACCACACAACAAAAACACTAACCCAGGAACCTATCCTTGCAACAAAGCCCGTTGTCAACTCTGTCCACATATCTTTCAGGGGACACCATCATAGGACCTAATCACATCAGCCACACTATCAGAGGCTCATTCACCTGCACATCTACCAATGTGATATATGCCATCATGTGCCATATGCCATCATGTGCCAGCAATACCCCTCTGCCACGTACGTTGGCCAAACCGGACAGTCTCTACGCAAAAGAATAAATGGACACAAATCAGACGTCAAGAATTATAACATTCAAAAACCAGTCGGAGAACACTTCAACCTTGCTGGTCACTCAATTACAGATCTCAAAGTCGCAATACTCCAACAAAAAAATTTCAAAAACAGACTCCAAAGAGAAACTGCAGAATTGGAATTAATTTGCAAACTAAACACCATTAAATTAGGCTTGAATAAAGACTGGGAGTGGATGGGTCATTACACAAAGTAAAACTGTTTTCCTATGCTAATTTCCCCCCCTACTGTTACTCATACCTTCATGTCAACGGTTGGAAATGGGCCATTCTGATTATCACTACAAACATTTTTTTTTCTTCTGCTGATAATAGCTCACCTAATAGCTCACCTTAATTAATTACCCTCGTTACAGTTGGTATGGCAACATCCGTTTTTTCATGTTCTCTGTGTATATATATTTTCCTACTGTATCTTCCACTGCATGCATCTGATTAAGTGGGTTTTAGCCCACGAAAGCTTATGCTCAAATAAATTTGTTAGTCTCTAAGGTGCCACAAGTACTCCTCATTCTTTTTGCTGATACAGACTAACAGGGCTACCACTCTGAAACTTGATTACTGAAATAAGTGACTCAAGATGCTATGAGTATGGAAATCCTTGCCCATTGCTTTGATTTGACTAATGACATTGGGCTGTCTATTGCTCCTTTGTGCCAGGTTTGGAGCCAGACTGAACAAGAATTCAAATATGTGGCCCTGTAGTGACTTGCTCATCAAAATACTAAGCAGCTCACTGTACTTTTACAACAGTGTAAGTTAGAGGAAAATCCAACCCCTTGACTGCATCATCCTATTTCTCAAGTGTCCCCCCCCCAAGTTTTGAAGCAATGTACATTGGAGATTTAGCCAGTAAGCTCCCATTAGCCCTGTGACTCCTATTAAAGTTCAAGTCCAGGGCATCTCTTTGTGAACTTTCAGGTGTCAGTCACAGTTTGGTTTGTAGGGAACTAGCTTTGTGCTCACATTGCTGAGATTAGGAACCCTGAATGCCAGTGTTGTCACACACCCATGTCAACAGCAGGATAAACATATAGCTCCAAATTTTAAAGAAACACCATCAAGGAATATTTTATATATTCACACAAATGTGTAATTCTTTATTACACCTACAGGCCACAGTGTGCCAGGCGCTGTGGATGTGTGTACACTGCACCTTAACCTGGGGCTCTGACCCAGGTTTGAGCCCAAGCCCCACTTCCCTCCACACACAAATCAGTCTGACTCAGGTCAGCAAGTACTCAGGACCCAGGTCCCAGGACTCTAGTAGGAGAGTGGGTCAGAGCCCAAGTCTTGCTGTGACTTGGGGCCAAACCCTGTCATTTTGCAGTGTGGGTGTGGCTCAAGCGGCAGACTTGCGTCAGAATGTCTGCCTATTGCAGTATGGAGGCATTCGCATGGCTGTGGGATTCAGGTCCAGCCATTGTAAACCCAGGCTTACAACGCAGCGTGGACCCTCAAGCGCAGATTTGGAAACAAAAAGACCACAAGCCTGGGTACTATATGTAAGCAGGGGAATGGTCCCGCTACTGTGGGGAACTTTCCTGGCTTATACACGACCCCGGTGAAATGGGCTAGCGAAAGGATCTGAGTCCTCGTTCCCACTTCCTTTACCCAGAGGCCTGCCTGACCTCGAGAGCTCCCCTTCCACTCTCCTGTGTGGCAGAGTCCTCCTAACCCAAACAAGGCTGGGCATAAGCACCAACTTCCCCTCTGCCCGGTGGGTGCTCGACCCCCACACCCTGGCCCCGCCCCTGCACCACCTCTTCCCGCCCCTGCACCACCCTCACCTGACCCCCATTCCACCCCTTCCCCCAAGTCCCTGCCCCTGCCCCGCCTCCTCCCCCGAGTGTGCTGTGTCCCTGCTCCTCCCCGTCCCTTCCGGAAAGTCCTAAACGCCGCCAAACAGCTGTTAGGCAGTGGGGGGACAGGAAGTGCTGGGAGGGAGGGGGAGGAGCAGGGATGCGGCATGCTGGGGGGGAGAAGGAGGCGAGAGCTTGGCTGCCAGTCGGTGCAGAGCACCCACTAATTTTTCCCCGTGGGTGCTCCAGCCCCAGAGCACCCACAGAGTCAGCGCCTATGAGGCTGTGCCCAGGATTCCTGGGGGGCTCAACCCCCAACCTTGTCGTGGTCACTTAGGGCAGGAGCTAGGGCAGGGGTGGGCAAACCTTTTGGCCCAAGGGCCACATCTGGGTGGGGAAATTGAATGCAGGGCCATGAATGTAGGGCTGGGGCAGGGGGTTGGGGGTCCAGGGCAGGGGGTTGGGGTGCAGGTAGGGGTGCGGACTGCGGGAGGGGGCTCAGGGCAGGAGGTTGGGGTGCAGGAGGGGTGCGGGGAGCATGAGGGGGCTCAGGACAGGGGGTGTGGGGTGCAGGAGGGGTTGGGGATGCAGGCTCCGGCCCGGCACCACTTACCTTGAGCAGCTCCGCGGTGGCAGCGGCGGGCAGCGGGGCTAAGGCAGGGTCCCTGCCTGCCCTGGCCCCACGTCGCTCCCAGAAGCAGCAGGCACCACGTCCCTGCGACCCCTGGGGGAAATGAGGGCAGAGGGCTCCGCGCGCTGCCCTCGCTTGCGGGTACCTCCCCCGAAGCTCCCATTAGCTGCGGTTCCCCGTTCCCGGCCAATGGGAGCTGCGGGGGTTGGTGCCTGCAGGCGAGGGCAGCGCACGGAGCCCTCTGCCCCCTCTCCTCCAGGGGCCGCAGGGACGTGGTGCTGGCCACTTCCGGAAGCGGCACGGCCACGGGGCTGGCAATCCCATGGGCCAGATCCGGATGCCGCCCGCGGGCCGTAGTTTGCCCACCCCTGGGCTAGCGTGTCCCCACTTCAGGGTGCTCTCTCTGCACTGGTTGCTTCCCTGACCCACTGATCATTACACACAATTCAAAGCAAATACAATTTATTAAACAGCAATCAATTTAAAAAAAAATAAGGAAAAAAATGAAAAAGTTTAAAGGAAAACACATCACCCCGCTCTGTGGCATGGGGACATCACAACCAGCATCTCTGGAATGTCAGGGAAGTTCAGTCTGTTCCTCACAAGTCCCTGACCTGTTTCTCAGGCCCTGGCTGTGCTGCAGGGATGCTGCGGGTCGGACCCTTGCTCTGGTGGTGGCCACACGCCCTCAGGCTTTAGATGGCAGGATCCTTCTTCCCAGTGTCGCCCCCGTCCTGTCGGGGTTACGATCCCCCTCCAAGTCTGGCCTGCAGGGCCTCTTGGCTGGGGGCGTCTCCCTGCACTGGGCCTGCTGCCCAGGGTCCCCCGTCGCTCTCCCCAGCTGCTCACCACACCCAGCTCCGGACTGCTCCAGCTCCACTCTCCCTCAAGCTCTCTGGGCTGCTTTTCTGGCCCCTCTGGCTCTGGCTGCTACAGCTCTCCTCCCAGCACAGGATCTGCTCTGTGAGCTACTTCTGTGACTCTGCTACCAGCACTGACCTGCTTCCTGGGCTGCTTTTCTGGCCCCTCTGGCTGGCACTGCTCTGCTCCCCAGCTCAGCTTGGGCCCCTGCTCTGTGCTTAGCTCGGCCCCACTTTGTCTGGCAATTCCAGCTCACATGGAGGATGGGACCCCGCCCCGGCGTCCTGACTCCCTGATTAGCCTGCCCGCCCTGTCAATCAGGCTGACCTGGAGCATAGGTGCCAACTTTCCCCAGCGCCGGAGGGAGCTTGCGCCCCCCTGCCCCTGGCCCCACCCCGACTCCACCCTTTCCCCACCCCTTCCCTGCCCCCATTCCAACCCCTTCCCCAAAGTCCCCGCCCCAACTCTGACCCCTCCCTGCCCCTATTGGACCCCTTCCCCAAATCCCCGCCCCGGCTCCGCCTCTTCCCCGAGCGTGCCGCACGAATCAGCTGTTTCGTGGCGCAAGCGGTGGGAGCCAGGGGAAAAAGCGGGCATGCAGTGCACCCAGGGGAGGAGGCGGAGGCAGCACGGAGGCAGAGGTGAGCTGGGGCAGGGGGGCAGGGTGGGGAGCTGCTGGTGGGTGCTAAGCACCCACCCCTTACATATAGACACATGTTTGCAATGGAGTGTAGAGAAACCCTATATAAACACAAGAAGATTCCATCTCTGCCCCAGCAATCTTACATTCTAAACAGACAAGACAACATACAAGTAGAATGTTCAAGGTGATGTTAGGTTCACAGCATGTTAGACATTCCCTTCTCATCCCAATCACCCCACCTCCTCCCTCTTCCCCTCAGTCCAAACCTGCTCCATCCACTCTCTGTACCTGATGATGGAGATTCAAACTCAATGGACCAGATTCACATCTGTCCTACAGCCCCTTTGCACCAGCCACCTCTGCAGTCACCCCCAGTACAGGGGCAGGGCCGAAGAGAGAACAACCATTTTGCTGGGGGATCCTGCAGAGGTGGCTGGCAACTGGCCCACTGAGCCTGAATCTACACTGCCAAGGGTGGGATGAGGTGGGGCTGGATCATTCCTACACCCTGGTGATTGTGCACCTTGCAGTGGTCTATAGGGGACACTGAAGCAGGGGTGCAGGTTCTGACACCAGTGCAGAGATGATTAGCCAGTTAGATGATGGCTGTGTTAGTGAAAGTGTCTAAAAGTTAGGGGCTTGCTGTGATGGGGGCACAAGCCTACATGCTTCACCTACCTCCTGCAGTCACTTCCCTCCTGCTGCTTGCCCTCTCCCTCCTCTTCCCTGTAGAGCTATAGAACAGGGGAGGTACATGAGCCTGCCTCTGTTCGGGCTCCCAGGGCTGGGGCCCACTTTGCCTGAACTGACACCTGCAGTCACTGGCAGCTCTGTGTTGTAGGGTTGCTCATGCTACAACATCACAATAAAATGTCAGGAGTTAGGATGCTGCACCAAGAATCCCGCTCCCCCTTATTTCCACCTGCTGAGAGTGAAGAGAATGGATTCCAGAAGCTCTGGTTTGTTTGCTGAGCACTCCCTGCACAGCCTTGTGTGACTTGAGCTCAGGCCCGGCTATGGATTCCATGAAAGCCGCATGTAAGGTACAGAAGAGATATCTGGGCTCTAGACCAATGGGCTGAGTTTTAAAGGGAGAACTGTCTGCTTGTTAGGGCCCAAATAAAGCAAGATCCCTAGAGGAGGCAGTACAGATTGAATAACATTGCCTGAGGCCTTCAAAATGCTGTTATTCTCAGTTTGCTCAGGAATCAAATAATATTAAAGTATTTAAAAATTAGATTAGACTTGGGTGGCATTAAGCATCCTCCTTGATGATGCAGGTATTCACCTGGCCTATGTAGTGATGATTTATTGTTCCTAGTTTAAGCAGCTTAGCAGTATTGTCTTTTAAGTGGAAGAAAGTGGTAAAGATTTAATTTTAAATTGTGGATTAAATAGAAATATTTTAATACAAGCACTAAAGTGGCTCTCCAGCATGCAGCTTCCTGGAAGAGAACCGTAAGTTAACTTCTCATGTGCACAAGATGGGCAAGTTGCAGAGCCCCCACCAAAGAGGACAGGGGAAAAGCTAATGATTCCATCAAACATGCCACAGGGCAACAAAGCAA
Source organism: Platysternon megacephalum (assembly GCA_003942145.1). Taxonomy (NCBI): domain Eukaryota; kingdom Metazoa; phylum Chordata; order Testudines; family Platysternidae; genus Platysternon; species Platysternon megacephalum. Next base: position 22,829,611 of record QXTE01000005.1, on the reverse strand, counting down.
ATGTGTAGTGTCCCTCTCAGAAAACAAAGCCCTTGCTGCTAGGGAGGAAGCTTAGGGAACAAGTTGGCAGTAACTGACCCAAGGTGAGAACCTGTGCATTTACCATGCAGCCATTTTAGGCTGTTCTTCATTGATGATTAACTGAGCAGTTACAAACTATTCTTTTCAACCTATGTACAGTAGGTCTGCCTGCTCCCTCCACTCAGACCATAAGGTCTGAACATGCAGGGTGGATACTTTTCATTAACAATCATATTTTACATTTCTACAGCATCTTTCATTCCAAAGTATCTTCAGAGTTATTCACAAATGCCCTTTCCACTCTAATGCAGACCTTGCTACAGCTCTTCATGCCTTCAGCCTCGGGCTAGATACTGGAACCTGCTCCTGTTCAGGTTTCCTTTGAAATTGATCCAGAAGCTGCAGCACTTGTAGAATGCAGCTCTCTCTCTGTTCCTTGGTACTATATAGGAGCGAGAGGATCGATAATGTCCACTTGTCACACCCTGCATTACTTGCTAGTAAGAAAAAAAAAGGAAGAGCCTTGTATATAATCTAGGGTGGGACTTTAAGAATTTGCAGCCTAAATAAGATATAAGATAATTAGTGAGGACAAACAGTGGCCATTTTGTGGCTGTTTGGGTGCCAGGTGCCAGATACTGCAGTGACGAGTGTGGTGTAAGAATCTATATGAAATAGAACAATATATAGAAGTGGACAGGTTTGGAGACTGACATCCCCTATTTATTCACAGCACAGTGCAATCTTCCCCAGTTCTGGCCCACCAACGGATCTCACGCCTCACCCTCACCAGAAGTCGCCCTCCCCACCCCCCGGGAGGAGAATTCAGTTTTGACCCTTGGTCTTTTTTGATATGCCTAGCAAGCAATCCCCATGGCGTCAATTGTCCTGGTGGTTTTTGTGATCTGGGCACATGTCCAGTAGGAACTGAAATAAGAAACATATACACACCCAAATTTACTTAACACAGGCCGTCAAACAGTTACTAAAGTCACAACCAACCTGGAGCAGATTGTAACCAATGAAGTAGGTGTTAAATGCTCCATAGCCCATGACCAGTCGCCTGAGGCATGCCAAAAATCACAACTGCTGTCCATTCTAGTGATACCTTGTTTTAAACAAACAGCAATCAAAGAAATAACCCATGTACATGAAATGGAGAATCCAAACTCTCTAACGCTTCTCTGTCACTCTGTTTCCTTCCCAAATGTATTTACTTAAAGAGACACCCTGAAGGCTGGCAGGCATAAAATCTGACCAATATTTTATTTTATAGGGCCAAATGCTGCCTCCTCCTCTATTGCTGTGATGAACCTAGATCAGGGGTTCTCAGGACAAAATTTTTCGTGGCCTCAGAATGCAGCCACCAACTCTTGCTGGTGGCCACTCTCACACTTTTTCCTAAAATACTTAATTAGCTTTAGGAAAACCAAATAAATATGCAGATATACATGTCCAAATAATTGTAATTTATTTATTGATAGCTAGTAAGACTGTTGTGAAAAGTGATATTAACAAACATACAAGTATCACTTTTCACAGCAGACTTTCTCAGCCCCAGCAAGCCTGGGGACAAATTAAGTCCTGGATAGAGGGTCGGGGGAGGCAGTGTGGCCCAGGGGAGATGGGGGTTAGGGGCTGGAGGAGGTAGCGGGGAGCTGGAGCCTGAAGCCGTGCTGCCAGAGCCCGAAGCCCCGCGGCCGGACGACGGGGCCCAGGGACAGAGCCTGAAGCTGTGTGGCCAGAGCCTGGGGCCTGCCATCGCACAGCCAGAGCTCGGGGCTGGAGCCCGAAAGCCCAAGTCCAGAGCCTGCTGCCCCACCACCCCTGGGCTAAAGCCAGGGGCGGCTCTAGCTTTTTTGCTGCCCCAAGCATGGCAGGCAGGCTGCCTTTGGCAGCGCACCTGCAGGAGGTCCCCAGTCCCGCGGATTCGGCGGCATGCCTGCAGGAGGTCGGCCGGTCCCGCGGATTCGGCGTACCCACCGCCGAATTACCACCGAATCCGCGGTACCGGCGGACCTCCCGCAGGCAAGCCGCTGAAGGCTGCCTGACTGCCGCCCCCACAGCGACCGGCAGGCCGCCCCCCGTGGCTTGCCGCCCCAGGCTCGCGCTTGGAGTGCTGGTGCCTGGAGCCGCCGCTGGCTAAAGCCCAAAGCCTGAGCCCCACTGCCCCTGAGAAGGCAGGGAATTCACTGGCTGCCTGCTCCTACAGCATTGTGCCCCACATGACTCCAGAGGAGGGCAGGGCCCAATCCCTACTGGTAGCCCCTGTGACGGGTTGGATCACAGAAACCCCCTTGGGAGCTGCCAGACCGATGTGCAAAGGCTACCTCTGTTCCTGTTCTCCCTGCCAGCTCGGTGGCTCCAGCACCCTGTCTTGCTGAAGCCAGACACACCCGTCTGCTCCAGACACAGACCCAGGGTCTGAATCGCCTGTCCCAAAGCTGCAGGTTTACCTGAAAACAGCTCACAGAAGTGTGCTTGCCCTTAGCACTCAGATGCCCAATTCCCAATGGGGTCTAAACCCAAATAAATCCGTTTTACCCTGTATAAAGCTTATACAGGGTAAACTCATAAATTGTTCGCCCTCTATAACACTGATAGAGAGATATGCACAGCTGTTTGCTCCCCCAGGTATTAATACATACTCTGAGTTAATTAATAAGTAGAAAGTGATTTTATTAAATACAGAAAGTAGGATTTAAGTGATTCCAAGTAGTAACAGACAGAACAAAGTAAGTTACCCAGCAAAATAAAATAAAATGCGCAAATCTATGTCTAATCAAACTGAATACAGATAATCTCACCCTCAGAGATGCTTCAGTAAGTTTTTTCTCAGACTGGACACCTTCCAGGCCTGGGCACAATTCTTTCCCCTGGTACAGCTCTTGTTCCAGCTCAGGTGATAGCTAGGGGATTCTTCATGATGGCTCCTCTCCCTCTCTGTTCTCTTCCACCCCTTTATATATCTTTTGCATAAGGCGGGAATCCTTTGTCCCTCTGGGTTCCCCCACCCCTCACTGGAAAAGCACCAGGTTAAAGATGGATTCCAGTTCAGGTGACATGATCACATGTCACTGCAAGGCTTCATTACTCACTTGCCAGCACACACATATACAGGAAGACTCACAGGTAAATACAGCCATCTGCAGACAATGGCTCTGGTTAATGGGAGTCATCAAGATTCCAAACCACCATTAATGGCCCACACTTTGCATAATTACAATAGGCCCTCAGAGTTATATTTTATATTTCTAGTTTTAGATACAAGAGTGGTACATTTATACAAATAGGATGATCACTCAGTAGATTATAAGCTTTGTAATGATACCTTACAAGAGATCTTTTGCATGAAGCATATTCCAATTACATTATATTCACTTATTATCATGTTTTTACAAAATCATATAGACTGCACAATGTCACAGCCTCAACAACCAACTCCAAGGCAGTGCATCCAGGAGCAACAGAGAGGGGGAGGAGGCACTATTTTGCCCTCCCCCACATCACAGCCCAGGAGGCTGTGGCCGCAAAAAAAGCCCCTGATGGCCTCATGCGGCCACGGTGGCCACATTTGAGAAACACTGGCCTAGATCCAGCAGAGCCAGTATGATTCTGCTGCAGAAAGTGGAGATACAATTTATACTCCTGGGGGAATTCTGCACCACTGCACGTGCACAGATTTCATGTCCCCCCACAGAATATCGATTCTACTGGAGAGGCACTACAGTTACACCTTTTGCCCACCAAGGGCTGCTGTGGCACCAGAAAAAAGGGCAGCCAGCCAGAGAGGCTGAATTCCTCACAGCAGGGCCAGGTGAGGAGGCACTGGGCGGACAGAGTGGGACACATGGGGCTACTGGGGGGAGTCACAGACTGGGGTTCAGAAGGGCTAGTGGAGGGAACAGTCTGGGGCATGGGCTCAGGAGCTAAAGGGGTGACAGCATTGAGCCAGTGGCTGAATAGGAGGGGACTGCAGGGCCACATTGGGATGGGGGTAAGGGATGCAGGGACACACATGGATGGGGGGTGCAAGGATACATGGGGACAGGGGCAGATATGCCTGACTGAATGGGAGAGGCTAGGGGTCAGCTAGGGTCTGCATGGGAGAGAATCCCCAACTCCGTAACAATTTCTCCCCGCCAAAAAAAACCCCTGTTCCATACTTCTCCCACTCACACCCAACAACCCTCCAGGTTCACTCCCAGGCTCCTTCCCTCTCCCTCAGCTCCTCCATTACCCCTGCCTCCCGCAAGCCTTTGCACTGCTTCTGAAGGGTGTGGGAAATACATTTCTGGATTGTAGTTTAAATGATTTACTCAAACTTTTGTATTAATGTGCTTAGTAAGGAATCTATTTGTCAAAAAAAAATTCAGCATTTTTTTTTGTCTATATTGTTAGAGACCTATTTGCTGACAGGTATTTTGAAATAAATTACCAAAATAACTTAAACTGACATGATTATATTGTATTATGTAGACAGATAAAATATGCAGAATTTTAAAATGTTGTACTCAGAATTTATTAATTTTTGGTGCAGAATTCCTCCAGGAGTAAATTTAGTGATCCCCAGTGGTGTGCCAGTGAGTTGGGCTCTTTGGGGGCTCCCTGCATTCTAGCACACGGAGTTAACACAGAGCAGGGACAAGACTGCTGGGTCTATGACTATGCAGATCCGTCAGCTCTTCTGACCCATGCAGGGGGAGTCCTGAGGCTTAAGTAATGACGATACAGCATTTCCCTGGCTCTGGGTGGAGGATAGCCGCCCTCTGCCCCCCCCCTCCCCCCCGAGAACTCTGATGCATAGTCCAGCCAATGGGACTGCACTCTGGGTTCCAGAAGGTGTCCCATTGTACTAGTAAATATTGGACAGGAATATGTCAGGAATGCTTGTATTTACATTAGGGATTTCTCAAGACTTTAAAGGGCAATTATAAGTTTAGCGGAGATACAGGGAGTCTAATGGGCAGAGAAGAGTTTAAATAGGCTGAGTGATAGCGTACAGAATCAGTCTGGAAGATGGAGGGAGTTGGGAGAAGGGGGTTGTGCAATATTAGCTAGGTACAGAGCAACAGAAATGATAAAAGATTCAGAAAGCATGACCTATGAGGAAAGGTTAAAAAAACTGGGCATGTTTAGTATTGAGAGAGAAAGACTGAGAGGGGACTTGATAACAGTCTTCAAATATATTAAGGGTTGTGATAAGGAGAAGAGGGATCTATTGTTCTCCATGGCCACTGAAGGCAGGACAAGAAGTAATGGGTTTAATTTGCAGCAAGGGAGATTTAGGTTAGATATCAGGGAAAACAATTCTAACTATAAGGATAATTGAACACTGGAATAGGCTTCCCAGGGAAGTTGTGGAACCCAATCACTGAAGGATTTTAACAGGCTAGACAACCACCGGTCGGGGTGGTCTAGCTTTACTTGGTCCTGCCTCAGAGCAAGGGGATGCAGTAGAACAGTAGATGACCTCTTCAGTTCCCTTCCAACCCTATGTTTCTACGATTCTATTAATATAAACCTGTCTAAAGAAGCCACAGGGATAAACTGATTTTGAAAGTGTTTTTCACATCAATATGGTTTAATAGCATAAAATGGAAGTGCTGAGATACCACAGCATCAGCCACTCGCTACAAACACAGATGGATAGCGGAGATAGATCAGAAGAGCTAAGATGTTAGGCAGAGAGTGGTCATTGACACCACTTCCTCCATCAGCATAACTGTGGATCCAGACTGTGCTCCCCACATTTAATTCATAGCATGCAAAAGCAGGGCATTCAGGCAGAGCTCTAGAATCAGGTTGTAATAAGAAGGCTGGGCTAAATTCATCCCTCAGGTGAATTCACTGGGGCCAATAGAATTATACTGGGGTGAATTTGACCCAGTGAGCATAGGGAAAGAAGCCTGTTGGATCTGACCAGAGTCTGAGATTTATAAGAGAGTGTCCTGGATCCAGGGCCGGCTCCAGGCACCAGCCCAGCAAGCAGGTGCTTGGGGCGGCCCCTGGNGTGACCAGAGTCTGAGATTTATAAGAGAGTGTCCTGGATCTTTAAGATAAGATAGGAGAGGTCAGTACAGGGTTACTTATACTGAAACTCTGTGCTGATCCCATCATAGGTACACAGCATTCCTGTAACAAATCTACTCTGCTTCACTCAGCTTTGGAATAAAGCTCTCAGTGCATGTGTCCTCGCTCATGTAATACCAACATGGGTAACACACACACACAGGCCTTGTCTTCATTGCTGGAAAAGGTGGGTATTTTTTTTACCTTGAAGTAACTAACACAGGAGTAATTCTGAGGCAAAAAGCACAGTGAAGACAAAGCATCTTAGTTTTACTGTGAATAAACTAGGTGAGGTCAGCCCTAGGCACGGGTATAATATTGGCCTTGCTTAGTTTACCTTGTGGTAAAACTAAAGTGCCTTGTCTTCACTGTGTTTTTACTCAGGATAGCTCATCCACATTATTTACTCTGAGGTAAAATATACGCCTTTTCTAGCAGCGAAGACAAGGCCATAAATGCACACGTCAGCCCCAGCACTGCTTCCTGGAGCCCCCAGGACATTATTCTAAATACAATTGCAGGTCAGTGATAGAAACTTGCAACTAAAATCACTGAAAAAATTAGTTGAGGGGCTATGCTTTTACTTATGCTGTAGGATCCCCAAACAACATACCTTAAATCATTATTCCGCATAAGCTGCCTTCCAGCTGACCATCCAAAAATCTCCCTGACCTGCCCACATTTGCACCCCTTTGGCCTTAATACTGAGAGTCCAATCCTGCAGTTCCTATTCTGATTGCAAAGGAAGTGTTGCCTTCTTAGAAACAAGAAGACAAGGCCTTTAGACAGGGGCTATCTGTTTCTTAAATCCATGTTCCTTTTTCCAGGACTTGGGGAGACTATTCATTTTTCTTGAGATTCCTTTCATTTCTTTTTAGCACTCCATGGAAAAAAATCACTTATTAACTTGGCATTAGTGCTGAAGTGATATAATGACTTGCCAGATATGCGGTTACAAGGACTGTGAAATTGGGTTTTAGAGGAATTTGGAAAAAGCTGAATCTCTCAGCATTTTTCTTTGTTTTTTATGAACTTTTTTTTTTTTACTTTGGCCACATGATGGGGCCAAAATAAAGTAAGATCTGGTCTTTCAAGAATCCAGCAACCAAATACATTGAGATGACCATATATCTAATTATTTCTGCCCTATAAATAGCTCTTGGACCTCATAAACAAACACAAATATTTGACCTTGCACATGCCAGAAGTGCCATATTCCTAGGGTAACCATACATCCTGGTTTTCCAGGACATTGCCTGTTTTGAGCTTCCATCCTCTGTGCTGGTGGATTTTTCAAATAACAGGAAATGTCCTGGATTTTTGCTGAGCAGACACTGCAGCTCAGAAAGAGCCCCAATTGGTCCGCTTCCTGATTGGTCCCTCCCCTGAATCTGCAGCTGATTGGTCCATTCCCTTGCAGCCACAGCTGCTGGAATCTGCCTGCCCACCCAGGCCTTGGCTTTCAGCCCTGGGGAGGGGGGCAGGCAGAGAGGCACTGACTGAAGGCTGTCAGTGTGTCCTAGGCTTGCGTTAGCTGCCCTGCCACTAGGATTGCCAACTTAGTAATATTTAAAAACCAGACACTCCACCAGGAGTGCCAGAACCTCCCCTGCCTCACCTCTTCCCCCTGAGGCTCCACCCCTGCCCTGCTTGTTCCCTCTGAGGCCCCACCCCCCATCCACTCCTCTTTCTCCCCCCATCCCCGTCGCTTGCTGCTTTTCCCCTCCCACCCTCCTGTCCGGGTCAAGAGGGACTTGCCTGCAGAGCCAGGGCTGGGAGCTGCAGCCACCCGACACAGGTAGGAGGCAGCCCTGGCTGAGTAGGGGCTGGCATGGGTGATGACCTGGCACCTCCCCGCCTCTCCTGCCTGCAGTGACCGGACATTGGGTGTCCAGTCAGTAGATCTGACCAGACATTGTCCGGTCCCCTTTTCGACCGGATTTTCCAGTAAAAAACCAGGCACCTGGCCACCCGCCACCATGACATGGAGCAACACTGCCCCCCATCTCCAGTGAATACCCCTGCCGCAAGTACCCTCCTCCCCTGCAGCGTCCTCTTTTTGGAAACCTGAAATATGGCAACCCTACGATATTCAGATCTGGTGCAAGTGAGTGAAATGCTATTGACTTACAATAGCTTTTGCAGTGTCTCCTGCCTACACCAGCTTTGACTCTGGCCCATGGTTTTTACTAAAATTATTTATAATTGATTTTAAAGTGTGGAAACTACTTGGTAGTAAATGTTGATTACTTAACAAACCAGTGACATTGAGATGGCTGCAAAAATGGACACTACCTCAGAGTTAAATTTTCCTCTATAAATACATTTAAAAGTGGATGAAAAAACAGCTAATTGATCCCGTCTTTCCACTTTTACCAGTGAGTTAAACTTGCAAATTATGGGCCTGTTCCAAAGCCCATTTTAGTCAATGGAAAGGTTCCCTTTGGCTTTGTATCAGATTCAGGACCCATGAGAGTATCTGCATAAAATATGCCCTGTGGAGTCTCTGACCCACAAATTACTCAAAGCAGCTGTGGTTGGGGTGGGAGGGAAGAACAGGCTCAAGAGGAAATAAAGGGCGCGCTTTATGAGATAGGAAGCGTCAGACAGGAAAATGAAAGCTCTCAAGAGGCAGCAATAACAAACCTCATTTCTTAACAAACCCTTTAGCTGCAGTCAACTCCCTAGAGCTGCAATAACCTCCTTTTTCTTAGAGTTACTCCTGGTCAATTTGCCTCTCCTTGACCAGAGCAAAAGTAGTTTGTGGCTTAATCTTCAGACATGCTGAGCACCCACAACCTCCTGTGAACTGAATGGAAATTGCAAGTGCTCCAGATCTCTGAAAAAATCAGGCCATTAAAGCAGAGTCATCTAGTGCAGTGGTGGGCAACCTGCGGCCCATCAGGGTAATCCGCTTCCCGCAGTTCCCATTGGCCGGGAACGGCAAACCATGGCCACTGGGAGCTGTGGGCAGCCATGCAAATGTAAACAAACTGTCTGGCAGCCTTCCAGTGGATTACCCTGATGGGCCACATGCAGGCCACGGGCCGCAGGTTGCCCACCACTGCTCTAGTGGATATGTGACAGGAACCAGGAGACAGGTCTTTTGAGTTCTATGGGCCCTATCATAAACCGGCTGTGTGATCTCTTATCACCTCTCTATGCGTCACTTTCCCCATCTATAAAATGAGCATGATAATGCCGAGCTATTTCACTGGGGAGGATTAATTAATTAAAGGTGACACTGTCAGGTTAGTTTAGAGCCACATTTAAGTTTTATAAATAACATGTTAAATTAAAAAATAATAATAAAAATAAATAAAAAGAGAGAGAGAGAGAATTGTTTCCATTATTTATGTCAATGCAAATGGTTTATTTTTAAAGGCAAAAAATTCCCTTGCAGTTTTGTAACCCAAGCATTGCAGCACCATGCTAATGAGCAAGAACCAGAGAGTGAAACAAATTAGAAAAGAGGGACAGGGATAGTTGTGTTTTCATTGCCCAAACTGGGTAAAATATAGCAAGTAAACACACTGCATAAGGGCATGATCCAAATCCCATTGAAATTAATGGATATTTTACTTCCACAGGAGTTGGATCAGGTCACAAAGAATGAAAAGGGAATAAGGAGACTTATTCTCCACTTCCTTGCACCTTGTGTCGACATCCAAACCTGTGCAAAGTGAGCGCAAAATGGGCGTAAAATGCTGCCATTCTAAGTGGGACACATTTGGCATGCACTTTACACAGGTGTAAGTAATGACACAAGGTCCAAGGAAGTGAGGAATAAAGCTCCTTATTCACTTTTCATCCTTTGTGACCGGATCCAACTCCTGACACAGAGGCAAGGCAGTGGTGAAGCAGATAGATCCACTTTCTCGCTCTAGGCCCTCAGATACTCTAGTAATGAGTTGACTCACTGTTACAGCACTTTCTATCAGTTGCAAGTTTAAACTGTAGATCCACTTGTGCATCCTACTGACCAAATCATGGCAGGTGGCACAGTACGTTAAGCTTAAAACCTTACTTGGGAAACTAATCATGGAATCAGAGAGATATAGAATAAAGTCTGGGGACATCTCATGACAGTCACAGGTGAAAATTTACATGGAATTCTATTCCACCCACCTAAATTTCTCTGGTACACCTCTACCCCGCTATAACGCGACCCGATATAACATAGGTTCGCATATAGTGTGGTATCAGCGGGTCTCCGGCGGCACTTTAAAGGGTCCGGGGCTCCGGCTGCTGCGGGGAGCCCCGGGCCCTTTAAATCACCGCTGGAGCCCTGCCGCCCCTACCCCGATATAACAGCGTTTCACCTATAACGCGGTAGGGATTTTTGGCTCCCCACGACCGCGTTATATCGGGGTAGAGGTGTATTTTAATTGGACACAGTATTCTCCTTCACTTCCTGTCCTAAACTGTTTTTTTGTGGTACATGGTATTCCTGCTGTCATATTCCACCCCAGAGGTGGTTGTGCTTTGGTGGTGACTGCCTCTACAGTTATGTACTTTTTAAGTGTGTAAAATGCCTTCAGGGTTTTGAAAGGTGCTATGCTACAGACAGAATAGATATAAGTGTTAGCTAACCATTGAATAGAGAGGTAAAAGGTCAGAAGGGATCTTCTGGTTTTCTGTCTCAGTGCACACGGGCTGGGTGTGTTCTCCTCTTGGCTAGTTCCAGGAGAATTTGTACATTTTTTCACAGGATTGTTATGGCTCCCTGCAATGGATTCTGGCATTGCCCCTGCCAGAGCTCACAAGCAGCTCCTACAGCAGAATGAGGACACAGCCCATGAGTTGTGAGAGAGCGAGACAGCAAACTCCTCCTACACCACTAGCTGCAGCCAAAGCAACAGCTTTAACAGACCATTAAATAATCCGTTGCCATATTGGCACCACTCTAAGCACAAAGCTGCATTTCATTTGCTGAAGTCTGGGGCTGTGTGAAACTCTTAGGACAAAACAGCCCTTTGACTCCTAGGTGCTACCCAGCATCGAGAGGCAGTTCTCCCTGGTGCTTGCCCCCTTATGGTAGAGAGCTCATTGTGCCCTTTGATGGCGAGCTGTAATGTCTTGCACCCATGACAGTGTCCCATGACCTTGTTTCATAGCAAGTCACCCTAGCCTGTGCAAAATGCCACTAGCTGCCTTCTCACACATACAGAGAAGCACAAACTCATCCTCAAACCATCCACCAGCTCCACGGTCACTTCAGTATTCTAGGCCAAAAGCTATAACCTCTTGATGCCACTCTGGTAATGTAAAGGGGTCACAAAGGGAGTGGAACCGCTCTCCAGAATCCTCTTTTCTAAATGGAGGTTTCCTATCCAGTACAGAACCAATGTAAAAGCTTTATGATGCCCTCTCCCCTTGCAACCCTGGCATGGGGTGTGGTTGGGTGTGGATTGGAGGGCATGACTGGAACTCAGTGCAGCTGTTTAGCAGCACAGCATAATTTAGAGCAGCCCCTGAGGCTGCTGTAGCTTACATCAAGGACCACTCTGGTCCCCAGCTGTCTCCATGCTGCAGGAGGCACAAAGGTAGCACACAACTTAACTGCAGACCAGAGTCAGGGCCTTTGTTTCTAAATGGCCCTTCTCCTTTTTACAAATTTCCATAGACTTCCCCAGTCCCACCTCATGGTATAACACCTCTGGTATAAGTGAGCACAATTCCATTGATATCAGTGGAGTTACACCAGATCTGAATCTGTCCTGTCCTCTGTCACTGCTCCTGTTTCTGTTCCCTGCACTCATCTATCACTGGCCTGTTACACAATCTCACCACTGTTGGTGTGAGAGTCTTCTCCTTTGCAGTTCCTGCCACTTGGAGCACCTTCCCTCTCTCTTTCCCATTACATCGAGCTCTCTTCTCTCTTGCCTATACCTTTTAATTTGTTGTTCACTCTGATCTAAGGAGTAAATAAACTGAAGACTCCGGTGTCATTGCATTTTCTGAGTGGTAGCCGAGTTAGTCTGTATCAGAAAAAACAACGAGGTGCCACAAGGACTCCTCGTTATTGCATTTTCTATAATTACCACTCTACTGTACTATATCATTTAACTCTGCAAGGGAGTTGGAAGACAGTTTGTATGAAAGACCATATGCAAAATAAGGTTCTTATTCTTCAAGGTGCTGAGCACCTCCTGGGAGGCACTGAGACCCAGATACTTGAAGGTATTTAGGCTCTTAACTTCCACTAAAATCACCTCCCCCTGGCTTCAGCACCTTGCAGAATAAGTTCCTGAAGTTGGATGATGCAGGGGCTGAGTCTCAGCTGGTGTAAATCAGACTAGCTCCACTGAAGTCAATGAAGCTAGGCAGATTTACACCAGCCCAGGATCTGGCCCATTGTGTTGATTTGCAGGTAGATATGTCAATTTGGTAATCAGGGTTGACTCCAAAGTTATTGGTACTCCACCCCACGCTTTCCAAAGAGCACAAAAACACAGAGAGGGTGAGCACCCTCCCTCTACTTTTCCCTACCAAAGTTAAGTCAGCTCCTCCCAGGCTGCACTGAAACCTGACAAGTGAACAAACAGCCTGGGGTATAAGGTTCAGACAGAAGGCTATAAAGATGGGCATAAAAACTGGCCCATGCTTCAAGGTAGTGGCGTTTGGGGTGGAGGAGGATTTCAGTAATAACTGCTTCAGACAAACCACCCTTTACTGCTTCTTTCCATCTAACTCTTGGCTCCATTCATTTTGTCTGAGACTTGGATCTATTTTTGGAAGCTTTAAAAATATCCAGGGAGTTGCCAGCCACTTTTCTTCAGATACAGGAACTTTATTTACTGAAGACATTTTAAAAAAAACCAACTGACTTCTCCTCATCTTAAAGTGGATTCTAGATGTACAGCAAAACCTAAGCCACAGAAAAAGCTGGCCAAATGGTTACTCTGGTCATTATGAGATGTAACAGGGAACAGGCATAGATTAACAGAGCTTTACACCTGGTCTACACTACATGGTTAGGCTGATGTAACCTGTCTTGCATCCACCTAGCTGGTGAAGTGTCTTCTCTTAAATTCGGCTCCCGCCATCGTAGGTGCCTCTCTACGCCAAATTAGTAACACCACCTCCCCAAGCAGCATAGAGGCATGGTTGGTGCATCACTGCCAACCCCAAATGTTCAAAAATCATGAGTCAGGCTCACCAAAAATCATGAGATTGGCTTTAAAATTATGAGATTATGTACAAATAATAGGTTCGGTGTTCTTTTTACTTGCCTTCTGCTTTTTGAGCCTTTCAAGTGCATTGAGGTCACATTTTGAAGCTTTCTCCACAACCACAAGGGCTAGAAACTTATGTTTTCTTTAACAATGAAGGCTGAAATCTTCACATATCCACTTGACTCCAGGAGCTGTGGACTTTAAGGAAAACAATAATTATCATGAGACTCATGACAAAATCATGAGAGTTGGCAACACTGTTGATGTAATTAGGTCGACGTAGTGTCAGTGTAGACATATGTTGCTTATGTCGATTGCTACTGGCCTTCAGGAGACATCCCACAATGCCCCACACTCCTAAGAAACTCAGTACAAGCACTCCTGATGAGGACGTGCACCGCTGACACAAGACTCCAAGTGTGCACACGTACAAGCGATTTAATAACTGCAGTGACTGTATGCCGACCTAAATTAGGTCAACATAATTTCATAGGGTAGACATGGCTTTATTGTACAGAGGATTGTACTGAGGTACAGATTAGTGAACAGCAGTATCACCTCTGTGGCTAAACGTGAACGAACATCACATGTTCATCTCCTAATCCCATACATGTGACAGAAGAAACATTCTGTTTTGTCTAGATTCCTATACAACACACAGAACCATGGTATGTGAGCAGCTATAATGGAACAGAGGGGGGCATAGGGCCCTACCAAATTCATGATCCATTTTGGTAAATTTCACGGTCATAGCATTTTAAAAATCTTGAATTACGGTTTAAGATATTTAAATCGTAAATTTCACCGTGTTGTCACAAAGCATGAATATGTATTTAAAAATATAAACTAGGGCTGTCAAGCCATTACAAAAATTAATCACAATTAATTGCACTGTTAATTTCAATAATAGAATATCATTTATTTAAATATTTTGGATGTTTTCTACATTTTCAAATATATTAATTTCAATTACAACACAGAATACAAAGTGTTCACTTTATATTTATTTTTATTACAAATATTTGCACTGTAAAAAACAAAATAAATAGTATAAATAGTATATTTCAATTCACCTAATACTAGTACTGTAATGCACTCTCTTTATAATGAAAGTAGAACTTACAAATGTAGAATTATGTACAAAAAATAACTGCATTCAAAAATAAAACAATGTAAAACTTTAGAACCTACAAGTCCACTCAGTCCTACTTCAGCCAATCGCTCAGACAAACAAGTTTGGTTACAATTTGCAGGAGATAATGTTGCCCATATCTTGTTTACAATGTCACCTGAAAGTGAGACCAGGCATTCGCATGGCACTGTCGTAGCCAGCGTCGCAAGATCTTTACGTGCCAGATGCACTAAAGATTCATATGTCCCTTCATGCTTCAACCACCATTCCAGAGGACATGCTTCCATGCTGATGATGCTCATTAAAAAAAATTTGTTAATTACATTTGTGACTGAACTCCTTGGGGGAAAATTGTATGTCTCCTGCTCTGTTTTACCTGCATTCTGCCATATATTTCATGTTATAGCAGTCTCGGATGATGACCCAGCACATGTTCGTTTTAAGAACACTTTCACAGAAGATTTGACAAAACGCAAAGAAGGTACCAATGTGAAATTTCTAAGGATAGCTACAGCACTTGACCCAAGGTTTAAGAATCTGAAGGCCCTTCCAAAATCTGAGAGGGACAAGGTGTGGAGAATGCTTTCAGATGTCTTAAAAGCGCAACACTCCGATGCGGAAACTACAGAACCCGAACCACAAAAAAGAAAATCAACCTTCTGCTGGTGGCATCTGACTCAGATGATGAAAATGAACATGCGTCAGTCTGGTCTGCTTTGGATCGTTATCGAGCAGAACCCGTCATCAGCATGGACGCATGTCCCAAATGGTGGTTGAAGCATGAAGGGACATATGAATGTTTAGCATATCTGGCACATAAATACCTTGCAACGCTGGCTACAAAAGTGCCATGGGAACGCCTGTTCTCACTTTCAGGCGACATTGTAAATAAGAAGCAGTCAGAAGTATCTCTTGTAAATGTAAACAAACTTGTTTGTCTTAGCAATTGGCTTAACAAGAAGTAGAACTGAGTGGACCTGTAGGCTTTAAAGTTTTACATTGTTTTGTTTTTGAGTGCAGTTATGTAACAAAAAAAAACCTACTTTTGTAAGTTACACTTTCACGATAAAGCGATTGCACTACAGTACTTGTATGAGGTGAATTGAAAAATAAACAAAATAAATAGTATCATTTTTACAGTGCAAATATTTGTAATCAAAAATATAAAGTGAGCACTGTACACTTTGTATTCTGTGTTGTAATAGAAATCAATATATTTGAAAAATGTAGAAAAACATCCAAAAATATTTAATAAATTTCAATTGGTATTCTGTTGTTTAACAGTGCAATTAATCGCGATTAATTTTTTTAATCACAGTTAATTTTTTTAAGTTAATTGTGTGATTAATCGACAGCCCTAATATAAACATTTAAAGCCTTTAAGTCAGTGTTTCTCAAACTGGGGGAGGTCACAAGGCTATTGCGGGGGTGGGGAGGGGTCAGTCATGGTATTGCCATCCTTACTTCTGCGCTGCCTTCAGAGCTGGGCAGCTGGAGAGCTGCAGCTGCTGTCTGGGCGCCCAGCTCTGAAGGTAGCACTGCTGCCCTCAGCAGTGCAGAAGTAAGGGTGGCATGGTATCGTATTGCCACCCTTAATTCTGCGCTGCTGAAATACCACGACCCCCCTTACAATAGCCAGATTTCATGGGGGAGACCAGATTTCACGGTCCGTGACGTGTTTTTCATGGCTGTGAATTTGGTAGGGCCCTAGGCATAGTAAAGAACAAATACTGTGGTAGTACTTGGATGACAGATTGCCCCAGTTATACCAGCCTTGCTTTTGAGGGTTCCTTTAGCCTAAATAGAGAAAACTGGCTTTCCCTTTTAAAACAACCACCACCACCACTTACTTTTGGTTGGTTGGTTTGGGGCTTTGGGGGTGGAGGGGGTTGTCTCACTAAATAGAATCTCCCTTGAACAAAAATCCCCTGGATTTGTATTACTAGGAAAAGGCTCCCAAACTCAAAACTAGTTTTGCAAACCCAAAAACATATTTTGAGGGGATTGTAAAATTCAGTACTCCCCCACCCCGAGCACTCCTCTGCCTCCCAGGGGGCAGGGAGGATTAATTAGCTGGTGTTTGCACAGTGCTTTGAACAAGGAGAAGCTCTCCAGGTGATTCTCTCTCTGAAATCCTCCAGCCTTCAAGACGCCAAAGCCCCCATTAGCAAAAGATAATGTGCAGCTAAAGATGATCATTAAGCAAAACTGATGAATCAGAAGGATTTTGGACACCATCCTGATTGGTACTCAGCATCTTCAATTCTCCCTGAAGACAATGGGGGTAGAGGGTGTTCTGCCCCTCACAGGACTGGGTCCTATAGTGCTAAAGTACCTACACTTGGTATGCTCTTTTCCCTGTGTTGATCTGTGCCATTATATTCCCAATGGAGCTGGTAATTAAGCAGTTTTCAGCACTAATGGGAATTTACTACCAAAAGGAGAATAGGCAAGGACTTTACATATAAGGAGATATTATACAGAGAGCTGCAAGGGCTCCAGTCCATAGTGCTGAAGTCTTTGGAAGTTTTGCTATAAAGCAAGGAGCCCTGGACCAACACTCTGGGGCAAGGGTAGTCAATAGGCAGACCGTGGGCCAAATCTGGACCGCCAGATGCTTTTGAATGGACCACAAAATCTTTTTATTTACTTATTAGTTATTACGGTGTGAAATATGTTTCTCTGGAGTCTGGACCTTGACTATACCTTGACCAAGAAATTTGGACTTTGACAAAAAATAATTGACTACCCTGGCTCTGGGGAATGTGAACAAGGGAATCAGTGGATGGAAAGAGCAGCTTGGTATTTGGACTATTTTCATTCATCAGCCAGAAAAATTTCTGGGTTCTATTTAGTGCTGTGACATTTCAGGCCTTTGTTTCAAAAAGGTTCTTTTCTCCCCTTCCCCATGCCTCCCCTGCAGAGGTTAAAAGCTTCTAAGAAGGCAGTAAAGTTCCACCACCCAGCGGCTGCTGGAATGCCTCCCTGTCTTTACCAAATTACCTTCTCCTACTCTGCACCTGAGCTACCCATCAGCATTATCAATGCCTGAGAGAGCTTTTGCTATGAAAATGTCGTACAGCTTGGAGCCATCAGCAAGGCTGGATATGCTGAGGGCAGCTTTCCAAAAAGAGCAACATATCCTTTCTGTCATGGACAATGTGTGATGTTACTGTGTACTATATAAAAGCAGCTGTGCTCCACCCCAGAGGTGACTGCATTTCAGTTATGGATAAGATAGATACATTGTTCTATTCTTTCCTCTGCTTCCTGGCACCAAAGGGAACAAATCATGGCCAAAAGCAACAAAGATACCCTGAAAGCAGTGGCAAGAGGGAATGACGACTCGCTGGCATTCTGCCCCTTTCCAAAGCAGCTGTGCATCTGCAGTAATAATTCTGCAGTCCCTTCCTGTAAGGAGGATTCTGGGGACAGCAGAGGGCAAAGCAATCCCTCGCAGCATGGATCCATGTGAATCTTGCTAGGGACCATGAATTCTGCAGGCCAAAACCCCTGTTCATTCATTAGAGAGAAACAACCTGCCACCTCTAGGAACAACCAAGGCTGTTGCCCCATGGTGCTGTGGGTTACCCCATGGGAGCGGGTGACCAAACCCAATTTGTTCATGGAGTCCTTGGCACACTGTGGTATGTGACGGATGCTCCTCCTACAAGTCCCTTCTGTGCCTGATAGCATAGCCAATCATAAGCATTCCAAAATAATAAGACAAGCCAATCTGATGATTTTTTGGATCTTAAAAATCATGGGATTTTTATTTAAAAAAAAAAAACAAATTTTGGGGGAAGGTTGACTTTTAAGCCTTTTGGTCATACTCATGCCATGCTTTCCTGCTTTTCTTCACCATGAAGTGAGGTAGAAATTTACCCTTTTTTAAATGAAAACAGAGATTCTCACATAATCACCTGACTCCAGGAGTTGGGGCTTGAAGATAAACAGGAGATATTGCAAGACTCAAGATTAAATCGTGAGAGTTGGCAATACTGCATTGCTTTAATCCAATAAGAGCCAAATTCTCTGCTGCTATAACTCCAGAGTTACAATAGCAGAGAATCTGGCTCCATGCTTTTGAATGGGGGTGAATCACCATTTCACTGCAAGAGGAATGGCTTTTGAATTTCTTCCCATATTGGGGATTCTCTTAAGGGCTGGATCCATAGAATTGCTCCAGTACTCCAGAATAATGAGTCAGGCCCCAACAAATCATGGGATTAGTTTAAAAACCGTGCGATTTTAAAAATAATTCATTTTGCGTTGTTTTTAATTTCCATCTGGCTTTTGCACCTTCAGGGGTCACATTTTCACAATGAGAGCTAGAAAGTAAAAAAAAAATTTAAATGAATGCTGAGATTTTGATGTATTCACATGACTCCAGGAGCTGGGGCTTTAAGCACAAACACCGGGATCAACTCCCATAAAAGTCAATGAGAGGTCTTCTGTTGATTTCTATAAGAATTGGATCAGGGCCTAAAAGAAGTTAGATCAGGATAAATCCAACAAAGTTATTAGGCAAAGAGTGTAACCCTCTCCTGTATTATGCATGAAGAGCTGAGCTTTATCTGTATTAGGCGTCTTTGCAACATTGGAGTTATACCAGTACAAAGCTGCCAGCAGCGAATGCTGCAGCAGTGGGATTTTACCCCACTTTACACCAGTTCTGCCCATTTACACTAGTGCAGTCACATTGGTGCAAAATTCCATAACGCAAACAAGCCCTTAAAAGGCCAGGTCTACACTACAGACCTATATCAGTATAACTACTTCGCTCAGGGGTGTAGACAATGCTGTCGACTGGAGAGCTTTTCCCACTCGGGGAGGTGGTTAACTCACACGTAGTAGCGTCTTCACTACAGCTACAGCAGGCGCCGCTGCTACAGTGCTGTACGGGAAGACAAGCCCTTTATAGAGCATATCTTTGAGGGTTTTTTATTTGGCTGTAGTTAGGAAAAAATCAACAGAAAGGAGAGTAGAAATCACAAGTCCATTATTCCTTTGTTTGTTTGCTCTCATTCAGCCCTAGCACCACTGTGTTTGCTATAGATTATTCTGCAATCTGAGTTGTTGATAGGGTGGTGAAGAACAATGGGCTCCCCCCACAGCACTCAAAGGAGAGATAAGAACACCAGATAGTTGCCACTATTTCCAAAGAAGATTTACACAGTTACTGACTTGATTAATGATGCAAAGAAGAGCTGTATGTCCCAGATGTAATTAACCTTCTATCCAGGGCCCATTCTTGCAAGATATTACTTCCAGCTCCCATGGGCAGGAGGTGCTCAGCACCTCCTATGGTCAGCAATGATCTCTGAGGCTGTCAGGAGATTATATTGTATGGGACTTTGTTTTCTATAGTATCTCCCACACAAATCGTACCCCAGAATGTTTTAAAAAGTTAAACAGCAGCAGGCGTTAAAAATATAAAGTAAAAGAAAGATGTTCACGGCTGGGATATGAAATGAGATGGAAGGTCAATGCAATGTAAGATACAGAGAGGCTTTTCCAGATGCCACAAGCTGCAGAGGAGAAGGCTTTCACATCAAGAGGCGGGACTGCGAAAAGGGACAGAGAGAAGGCCCGTGCAAGATGGGACACAGAAATGGAAAGAGGAGAAGAGCTACATTCCTTCTAAGCTGCTATCAATGGCCGCGCAGGGGGGAGAGGCTCCTCTCCCCTGGCCCCATCCCCCGAGTTGCTGCAGCGGGGGAGAGGCACTCTCCCCCAGCCCTGGACTGCTGCGGCGAGAGAGGGCTGGGGGGAATCCTCTCTCCACGCCGCAGCCACGGGGTAGCCTGCACCCCAAACCCCTCATCCCCGGCCCCACCCCAGAGCCTGCACCCCCAGCCAGAGCCATCACCCCAACTCTCTGCCCCAGCCATGAGCCCCCACCCACACTCCGAACCCCTTGGCCACACCCCCGCCACACATCACTTCCATACTGGTGCACATAACAAAATTATGTGCACATAACATTCATTCTGCACATGGATGTAAAAAATTAGAGGGACCATTGAAGTAGAGTGAGAAAAGGTCCCTCCCAGAGACCTAGGCAAGGCTGATAAGTGAGAGACTGATTTAACCTCACCCCAAAATCCTAGGATGAAATTGTGCCTCAGTTGACCTATGCAACTCTTTATTCCAGTGAGGTTGCTGGAGAGTCAGGATATGGCCACACTTGCAGATGTACAGCGCTGTGAGTTAAACCTGCCTTCGTACAGCTGAGTAGGGAAAGCACTGCAGTCTGTCCACACTGACAGCTGACAGCACACTGTCGTGGCTACATTTGCGGCACTTGCAGCGGCATTGGGAGCAGTGCATTATGGGCAGCTATCCCACAGAGCACCTCTTCCCATTCTGGCGCCGTGGGTTGTGGGAAGAGGGTAGGGGGTGCGGGGCATTCTGGGTCCTGTCCCAACGCCCCGTGATGTATCGCTTCGCATCCCAGCAATCCCTGTGTTTCCGTCCACATTTGGCGCCATCTTTCAACGCCATCTTTCAACGGCTTCTGTGCAGCGCGATCTGTGTTCCGTTTTGGTCTGCGGGAAATGGAGCCCGAACTGCTGAGGAGTATGCTGATGAGTCTCGCCAGCACGTCACATTTGGCAGTCGAGCTATTCCTTAAGACCCAAAGTGACAGTGAGGAGTCCGACGATGATATCGAGTCGCGTAACGCGTACGACACGAAATTGCTTGAGGCATTCATGGACATGCTCAGCACCGTGGAACGCCGCTTTTGGGCTCGGGAAACAAGCACTGAGTGGTGGGATCACGTCATGCAAGTCTGGATGAGAACTTTCGGATGAGAAAAGCCACTTTCATGGGACTGTGTGAGGAGCTCGCCCCCACCCTGCCGCGCAAGGACATGAGATTGAGAGCTGCCCTGCCGGTGGAGAAGTGGGTGGCTATTGCAATCTGGAAGCTGGCAACTCCAGACAACTACCGATCGGTCGTGAACCAGTTTGGAGTGGGAAAGTCGACCGTTGGAATCGTATTGATGCAAGTTTGCAAGGCCATTAATCGCATCCTGCTTAGAAGAACCGTGACTCCGGGTAACGTGCAGGACATTGTGGATGGCTTTGCACAAATGGGTTTCCCTAACTGTGGAGGGGCGATAGACGGGACGCATATTCCTATTCTGGCACTACCCTACCTAGCATCCAAGTACATTAATCGGAAGGGGTATTTCTCTATGGTTCTCCGGGTGCTTGTGGATCACCGTGGGTGTTTCATTGACATTAACGCAGGCTGGCCCGGAAAGGTGCATGATGCACGCATCTTTCGGAACACTGGCCTGTTCAGGAAGCTGAAGACCGGGACGTTTTTCCCCAGAGCAGAAGATCACAGTAGGGGAAGTCGAAATGCCCATTGTGATCCTTGGAGACCCCGCTTACCCGCTAATGCCATGGCTCATGAAACCCTACACAGGGTGCCTTGACAGTAGCAAGGAACGGTTCAACTACAGGCTGAGCCGGTGCCAAATGACCGTGGAGTGTGCTTTTGGCTGTTTAAAGGGCCGCTGGCGATCTCTGTATAGGAAGCTGGACTTGGCCGAACACAGCATCCCCGTGGTTATATCCGCGTGCTGTACCCTCCATAATATTTGTGAAGGGAGGGGTGAAAGATTCACTCAGGCATGGACCTCCGAGGTTCAACACCTGGAGGCTGAATTTGCACAGCCAGAGAGCAGGGCTATTAGAGGGGCCCAGTGCAGGGCTGCAAGGATTAGGGATGCCTTGAGGGAGCAATTTGAGGCTGAAAACCAGCAGTAATGTCTGGTGCCCTGTGGTTACAATGTTAGTAGGAATCTGTGTTTGCTACGCTGATTTGCAGTGCCTGTTTCTTTCCTGGGCTAAGGTATCTTTTACTTGATGCAATAATAAAGAATGTTTTCAAAGCCAAAAAATCCATTTATTGAAAAGAAACACAACTGTTTGGGAATCAGAAAGGGCAAGGGGGTGGGGTGGGGAANGTTTCCTGAGCTAAGGTATCTTTTACTTGATGCAATAATAAAGAATGTTTTCAAAGCCAAAAAATCCATTTATTGAAAAGAAACACAACTGTTTGGGAATCAGAAAGGGCAAGGGGGTGGGGTGGGGAATGATAGAATCACAGATTTCCATATGTCCTGTCTGGAGTGCTGTGCAATGAGTGCTGCACTTCAGGATGGCTATACTGCATGGTGATGGGGGTTGAGTGCAGAGGGTAAGGGTCGTAGTTTTCAGGGCTGGGTGGTGAAGATACAGGTTTTGGTGGCAGCTTGTGGTGGTAAGAACCCGGATGTTGGGGAAGGTGGGTTGGAGGTGACATGGGGGCACAAGGGAAAGAGTTTTGGGACAAGGGCTCCGGGGGGGGGGGCACAGTAGTGCTCCGCCTGCATGGCTATGAGTGCCTGGATAGAGTCCGCTTGGCACTCCATGATGCTTATCAGCCGATCCGTGCTTTGCTGCCGGTGCTCTGTGTTTTGCCGTCGGTGCGCTGCGTTTTCCTGGCAGATCCTGCTTTCGCTCTCCCTCCACTCCTACGCTTTTTGATTCTCTGTAAGAGATTGCTGCATCACTTCTTGCAGCATGTCTTCTTTGCTTTTTCACGACCTCTTCCTGAGTCTTTGCGGTCTCTCAGCCGGTGATAAAACGGATGGCTGAGATCTCAAGGTTGCATCTGTAAAGGCAAAATGCAACACTTAACAGAGGCAGAATTGTTTATACCAGACAGAGTAATGATTCCCCCGCACTTAAGGAGGGCACACACAGTCTACACAATAGCATAATTTTCCCATCCCAAAGAGAGCGCACATAGCCCACAGGAGTCCCAAAATGGTGAGTAAAGGGGACTGATTGTTTCACGGCTGTACTGTCTGTGACGTTGCGCAGTCTATATGATTTTGTAAAAACATGATAATAAGTGAATATAATGTAATTGGAATAGTTTTATAAAAACATGATAATAAGTGAGTATAATGTAACTGGAATATGCTTCATGCAAAAGGTATCGTCACAAAGCTTATAATCTACTGAGAGTGATCATCCTATTTGTATAAATGTATCACTCTTGTATCTAAAACTAGAAATATAAAATATAACTCTGAGGGCCTATTGTAATTATGCAAAGTGTGGGCCATTAATGGTGGTTTGGAATCTTGATGACTCCCATTAACCAGAGCCATTGTCTGCAGATGGCTGTATTTACCTGTGAGTCTTCCTGTATATGTGTGTGCTGGCAAGTGAGTAATGAAGCCTTGCAGTGACATGTGATCATGTCACCTGAACTGGAATCCATCTTTAACCTGGTGCTTTTCCAGTGAGGGGTGGGGGAACCCAGAGGGACAAAGGATTCCCGCCTTATGCAAAAGATATATAAAGGGGTGGAAGAGAACAGAGA